>CM076571.1:378344875-378555492 GCA_034641835.2 Pinus albicaulis | reverse complement strand
CCTTCACCTCATTTCACCTCATTTTCCCTTGTCCATTTCTATTTTAAACCCAATTGATCAATAAAAATAGTTAAAATTACTTCTAGAATGGTTTACATGACTGACTTGTTGAATTTTGTGATTGTTGCCATTGTTAAGCATTTTTGACCGGAACTAGCTGCAGAATGCAGGCATTCCGTAGCTAACCGGCGATTCTGTAGCTACCTTTATGTTTGAGTATGTTCCAGGTGGCCTCTTGAGGAAAAACGCATATGGGCATGATCCACGTCGTGCCTACATGGTGTGTTGCTCGTCATGGAAGAGGAAATGAATTCTGGGTACGGTTATGCACGTGGGAACACATTTGTGAAGGAAGACTCCTACTAGGACTGTTACAGTCCAGGTGTCTTTTCTCTTTTACGCAGCCACCTCAAATACTCCTAAGATGATTTGGATTAGGAAGACATCATTCCTAAATTATTGTAATTATTGTTACTTGCATTTACTTTATAAACTCTTGAGTAGGCCGAGAGCTTAGTTAGAAAATTTGTGTAGATTTGCTGCTAGATTTTGTGTAAACTCTGTGTTACGTCTTTTAAGACATAGAGCATTATGTTCAAACTATTGCATTGTTAATGGAGCAGACAAAATTATCTTGAAGGTGTGATTTAATTGTGAAGTCGAATGCCGTCAAGTGGTAGAGGGCCCCTGCCCCTTGAACGGATTTCTTTTGCGTAAACTAGATAAGTTTTTCCTAGCTGTCTTTACGTTCTGCATATTGAAGTAGTAGTTGTTTTGTTTTATATACTGTAGTCGTACTCATTCTAGTTCTTCCATAAGAAGACACTCTTCCAACAGACTAAAATGATGAATGTTTAAATGACTGTGGTATTGTAGGATAGGAGTTAAATTTGTATTTGTTTTTAACTAGCTACTGTAGTCATATTCGTTCCAGTTCTTCCACAAGAAGACACTTTGCCAATAAATTAAAATGATGAATGTTTAATGACTATGGTACTGTAGGATAGGAGTTGTATTTGTTTTTAACTAGATACTGTAGTTATATTCATTCCATTTCTATCACAAGAAGACATTCTTCCAACATATCATAACAATGAATGATGAATAGCTATAGTAACATAGGAATTAGTTGTAGTTTTTAGTCTTCACTATCACAGTTGCACTTGTCCTAATCACTCTTCCACAAGAAGAAATTCTTCCAAGACATCCTTAAGAAGTTCAAGATATGACTGTGATGTGACAACTTAGTTTCATTTGCTTTCGGTTCATTTGCTTTCAATTGCATACAAGTCCACAGTCAAAATTGTTCTACCTCTTCCACAAGAAGGAACTCTTCCAAAATATCCCTCATGATGAACAAACCGATTGTGTAACTTCATAGAATAGTGCATGTTAATTAGAATGCTCCGGAGTTTCATTCTGCATTTAATTCATGTCCAGCTACTTCGTTTCAAAGTTTGATGATGGCTTATGGTTTAACATTGTTCTAGTTTAGAAGCATCTTAAGCTCATGTTTAAATCAATTCATTGCACTCATATCTCATAGTCACACTGTCACCCTTTGCACAATAGATCACTTTAGTTGATAGGATTCCTAAGACAGCCTTCATTATTTACAAATATCTTTTTGTTCTGAAAACCACCAGTGATCCATAACCTTAGGAACAGAAGATAACATCATTACAAGGTCTGAAATATCTCTGCAAATTCCTCACCATAAACAGAGCTCTTCATCAACAGAACTACCCTGAAAAGAAACCAATAACTCTTGGAGAATAGACTCTGACCTTCAATTGAAATTGCAGAATAGAACTAGGAATTAGTTATGAAATAGATGAGCTTAGAATAGAATGTTGCATCATGATTAATGTCTAACTGTCTAGTTAGAAAACTTGCATATTTAGTGATCATTTCTCAAAGTCTAGTTTGTGTCATTTGTTTAAGAAGTCATCATTAAGCTCTTGTTTCTATTCAGTCATAGTTTAGATGTTGCTTCAGTATTTTTGATTACATTTGCCATTCCATACATTAGGCTCAATTGTGTTCTTGACCACCAATTTCTTTTCATTAGTTTTCTAGACATTTCCATTGTAAACACAAAACTTCAAAAGACCAAAAACATCATAAATCAACATAAAAGACCAAAACATCACAAAAAACTACACACAACGCACTAGGAAACAAGCACCTAGGTACATATGGTACATTTCACTTCAGCAGTTTACAAATCCTGGTTGACAATTAAATGAACTCAGTTTAGGAGACTAGATTGAGACACAACATTTTGGCGCCGTTGCCGGGGAAGTGAAAACTGGGTAACCTTTGTTTCTTAGCATCCAAAAACAATTTTATGCGTAGGGAGAGAGATTCAAGGGGAAGATTTATAAGCAGCAGAGGCAGAAGTTTGACATCTAGAACACCACTTGTTTCATCTAGATCCAGAACTAGTACACCTTCAACTAAAACACATCTTCCATCCTTTACTGATCCTGGACTTCTAGAAGATCTAAGGTCACCTATTCCATTAGAGAAACCTTCCACTTCATCCATTGAACCTGCCATAGAAGAGGATCCAAAAATTTTTGTTGAGGATACAAATCTTTCTACTTCCACAGGAGAGTCAACCATGGCAGAAGAAGGAGGAGGAGGAGTTGTTAATGGAGAAAACACATTTGGAGGAGGTAGAGGTAGAGGTAGAGGAGAAGGAGGAAGAGGAGGTAGAGGTGCAGATGGAGGAAGAGGTAGAATGGGTTCCCTATACTTGATGGAGAAACCAATACAACCATGAAAAACATTTCACCTTCTGTCCTTCCGAACTTCTATGGACTTAAAACTGAGGATCCTAAAACTTTCTTATTCGAATTTGAAGTACTGTGTAGGACTTATGACTACCTTCAAGATGCCCAAAAATTGAAATTATTTCCTTCAACTCTGAAAGGAGCAGCATTGAAGTGGTTTATGAGCTTAAACAGTAGTTCCATTAGGACATGGGAAGACATGAAACAAGCATTTCTAGAGATATACTTGGATTATTGTATGCCGGTTAATCATAAGGAAGAAGTGTTCAAGATGTTACAAAAAGAAGATGAAAACTTAGAAGATTTGTTGGAAAGATTTAAATACAACATAAAAAGGGCACAAATGGAAAACCTAGATCAAGACACGTTAAAAGCTCTTTTGTTGAAAACCATTAGGGATGAATGGTTGGATATCCTCTACATGATGGGAAAAGGGGATATATCACAACTCACATTACCTAAAATATCTGAGTTATGTATCAACCTTTCCAGAGGGAAATCCAAAACTGTCAAAGGTCCAAGAGATCCTGCTCTTGCAAGAGCAAGTAAATCTGCTTCTGGGACAGTAAGTAGATCAGAAATAGGACACATGCTTGATGATTTTAAATCTGACATCTTAGGGGGTCTTAGTGAACAAATAGACACCCTCAAGATACAAAACAAGCAAAAGGCTGAATCTGATGCCTTGGCAATCTTTTGTCCCAAATGTAGGAAGAAACATGCCTTAAGAGAGTGCCCTTTGGATGTAAAGTTGTAGAAACCTGTGTTATTTGTTCCGAGAAACATGAGACCAAGAATTGTCCTTCTCTTCCTGGTCTCAAGGCTGTTTTTCAAGAAGAAACTCCTACAGATTCCACAGAATCTCTTAACTTTGTATCTAGAAGACCTTGGCAGGGATCTCAGACACAGGGATTTCATGATCAAATGTATAATCAACCTCCACCTTGGAATTCTTGGCAGAAACCTTGGCCCCAATTTCAAAATCAATCTCAAGCTTGGGCACAAGGATCACAAGGTCCCTATGGAAGATACTCTCCATATTATCGGTATCCACCATCCTATCCACCATATCCACATTTTTATCCTCAAAATCCTCAACAAAATTTTCCTCAAAATCTTCAACAAAATTTTCAACAAAATCCTCAACAACATCATCCGAACCAACCTCATCAAAATCAACCACTTCCATTACCATTCCCTCAAAAATCCAATCAATTACCAGCTCAGCCCATACCAAACCCCAATAATAAGAACCCCCAGAATACATACATGATAGAAGGACAACAATTTCCAACTTATTTAATTACTCCTCTAGACCTTAGTGATGTTCAACTTAGGTCTGGAAGGATACTTGAGAAAAGGAAACCTTCTGTGATCATACAAGAACAAGATAATTCTGAGGAAGACTCCCTACGGGTTAATAAAAGTCTTGAGGAAGAAACATCCTTTCAAGGCCAAAACATTGAAAAGCTGAAACAAAAAGATCCAATAAGCCCAACTCCAGTATTAGAGCAACCATCCACATCTACTTCTATACCTCCCTTTCCGGAAAGATTACAAATTGACAAGGGTGTAGAAAAACAAATAATGGTGCCTAATTATGATTTCTTGGATGAATTGAGAAATGTTTGCATTAAAATTCCATTATTGCAAGCCATCAAGGAAATCCCAATTTTAGCCAAAACAATAAAGGAGTTGAGTATGAAGACAACAAAGAAAAGAATAAGAGAAACCAAGAAAATTCAAGTGGTAGGACAAATAGCAGACATTATGATGGGTAAGACTACTATTCCAAAGTACCTTGACCCAGGAAATCCAGTTGTCAAAATTCACATCAATGGAATTGAAATTCAAAACACACTCATTGACTTAGGAGCAGCAATAAATATCATGAGTAGAAAAATCATGGACAAACTGAAACTTCCTAATCTTCTCTTTACACCCACACTATTACAACTAGCGGATAGATCTGTGATCAGACCAGATGGGGTAATAGAAGATATTCCAGTGTCCCTAGATTCTTGGGAGTACCCTGTGGATTTCATGATCCTGACATCCAAGAATAATCTAGGAGGCCATCCTGTTATACTAGGAAGACCTTGGTTGGCTACAGCTGATGCTTTTATTAGTTGTAGGTCCGGTGATATGTATATTTCTGATGGAAGTTCAACAAAGAAATTCACTTTATATCCTCCAACTAGGACAATTACAGAACTAGATGACACTCAATGGATAGAGGATGAAGAATATTTGCAACCACTCTTCACAATTTCAGAAATTAGTGAAGATAATCAAATTCTGAATACTCTAGAAAATTTTGAATCTTCTCCAGAGCACAAACAAGAATCATTTCAAGAGAAATCCAATATTGAGTTCTTGTCATCTAGACAGATGTCTCTTCATTGTATGGAAAAATTTGGCAGTTCTACAAGTGAAATTTTTCCAGGTAAAACCTTGAACATAAATAAAAATCTGGAAAAATCTCAACAAGAAGAACTAGTCAAAGTATTACAGAGACATTCTTCTGCATATGCATGGGAATACACTGACATGAAAAGGATAAGTCCCAAGACTTGTACTCATCACATCTATATAGAGGCAAATTGCAAACCAATCGGACAACCTCAAAGACGGATGAATCCAAATCTTAGGGAAATTGTCAAGGAAGAATTACAAAAATTGTTAAATGTTAACTTCATCTATCCTATTTCAGATAGTCAGTGGGTTTCCCCTTTAGTAATTTTACCTAAGAAAAATGGAAAATGGAGGGTGTGTGTTGACTACCGAGAACTGAATAAAGCTACTCTTAAAGACCATTTTCCCTTACCTTTCATAGATCAAGTATTAGATACATTAGCGGGTAAAAAGTACTTTTCATTCCTGGATGGATTTAGTGGTTACAATCAAATCCAAGTAGCACTTGAAGACCAAGATAAAACCACATTTACTTGGCCTTGGGGTACCTATGCCTACCGAGTATTGCCATTTGGATTGTGCAATGCACCTGCAACATTCCAAAGGGCAGTATTAGGAATTTTTTCTGATCTGATACATGACTGTGTAGAGGTGTACATGGATGATTTTACAGTTTATGGGGATACATTTGAAGAGGCTTTAGAAAAATTGGAAAAAGTATTTAAAAGATGTCAAGAAGCAAACCTTTCCCTTAGTCATGAAAAATGTTTTATGATGTTCACTGAAGGTATTGTTTTAGGGCACCACATTTCAGGGGATGGGATTAGAGTTGATGAAGCGAAAGTTGAAGTTATTTCTAACCTATCCATTCCAAGTTGTCAAAGAGATGTAAGAATTTTTCTAGGATTTACGGGGTACTATCGAAGATTTATAGAAAACTTCACCAAAATAGCATCTCCTCTCTTCAAATTACTCACCAAAGATTGTGAATTTAAGTGGACTTCTGATTGCCAGTTAGCTTTTGAAACCCTGAAAACCAAAATTTATGAAGCACCTATATTAAGGGGACCTAACTGGAAGTTACCTTTTCATATCTCGACGGATGCTTCCGATACAGCTCTGGGAGCAGTATTGGGACAGAAAGATTTAATTCCCTATGCCATCTATTATATCAGTAAAAATTTGACTCCTGCAGAGTTAAACTATACTGTAACTGAAAAAGAGTTTGTAGCTGTTGTTCATGCCATTAACAAATTTAGACACTATATAACAGGCTATGAAACTTTTATTCACACTGATCATTCTGCCATTAGATATTTAATGAATAAATCAATCACTAATGGTAGAGTTATAAGATAGTTGTTATTATTGCAAGAATTCAACATTACTATTCTAGATAGGCCTGGAAAACAAAACACTGTGGCTGACTTCCTGTCTAGAATTCAAAATATCAAAGATGACACTCCGGTTGAAGATCAATTTCCTGATGAATATCTTTTTGCAGTTTCTACTCAAACTCCATGGTTTGCTGATATTGCTAATTATTTAGTTTCAGGAAAATTTCCTTCAATTATGAATGCAAGGGATAAAAGAAAAATCATTAATGATAGTGCAAGGTATTCATGGGTTGCTAATGAGTTGTACAAGACAGGTTCAGATTTGATCATTAGAAGGTGTGTTCGTGAAGATGAGATGCCTGAAATTCTCAAGGCATGTCATGATGAACCTTGTGGCGGACACTTTGCAGATAAGAGGACAGCCTATAAGATCCTTAATTTAGGATATTATTGGCCATCTTTGTTTAAAGATGCAAGGGAGTATGTCAAAAGGTGTGACAGTTGCCAAAGGGTAGGGAAACCTTCTCCTTCAGGTGAGATGCCATTACAACCTCAGGTACACATTGAACCTTTTGAAAAATGGGCCTTAGATTTTGTAGGACCTATTAGTCCTCCATCAAGACAAAATAAATACATATTAGTTTGCACTGATTATGTTACTAAGTGGGTAGAAGCTAAACCATTACTTGTTGCTAATGAATCATCTGTAGTTACTTTTCTTTTTGAGGATATTTTTACTCGTTTTGGTGTCCCAAGGGAAATTGTTACGGATCAAGGAGCTCAATTTACATCAAGGCTAGTGGAGAAAATGATGGAGAAGTACAAAATCAGACATAGAACATCTACTCCTTATCATCCACAAGCAAATGGTTAGGTGGAATCCACTAATAAAGTCATTGAAGGAATCCTAACAAAGACTGTTCATCTACATAGAAGAGATTGGGTAGATAGGCTTCCTGAAGCCTTGTGGGCCTGTAGAACTACATGGAGAAACACAACAGGCCATACTCCTTATGAGCTTGTTTATGGGAAGCAAGTTTTGTTTCCTATAGAGTTCCAAATCCAAACATTCAAGATGGCAGTTCAGCTAGGACTTGATCTAACGGAGGCACAAAAGCATAGACTGGAGAAAATTAATGAATTGGATGAGATCAGACAAGATGCAGTTCGGAAAACAAGTCTAGTCCAACAGCAAAGGGCTAGATGGCATGACAAGTACATCAAAGAGAAGAAATTTAAAGAGGGTGATTGGGCTCTCTTGTTTGATTCAAAATTCAAGGATTTTCAAGGAAAATTTCAGACACATTGGCTTGGGCCATATGAAATTGTTTGAATTTTTGATAATGGGGCAGTAAAAATCAGAACTATAGATGAAGAGGAGATCACTTTTCTTGTGAATGGCCACAGACTGAAGCTATACCACAAGCCACTCTCAAGAGAAGAGTTTGTCAAGAAGTTCCAAGGAGACAATGATGTGAAGTTAATGAAGAAGAGTCTCTCTTCTTCATCAACTTGATTAAATTTTCTGAAGCATTTCTCTTTTGAAAAAAATAAAAATAAAAATAAAAATAAAAATAAAAATAAAAAAAAATAAAGGTATAAACATGAAAACCAATCACTGATTGGCATGTTTATACAGAAAAGATAGGGTGAAAATCAGAGTCTCTCTGACACTCTAACTTTTCCCATTTTTGTTTCTAAGCAGCTGTTATAAAAATCATAAGTTCAGTGCCATAGTACTTATGATTCATTTCATCTCACTCCATTCATTATCCATCCATACTTCATCTCATCCATCATTCACATTTCACTCCATTCCATTCCATTCATTTCACTCCATCTTCCATTCACTTCATTTTCATGTCAAAACATAGAATTTGATATCTTGCTGCAAGTGAATAAAAATATGCCATGAATTGCAATACAACCCTTATGTTCCTTCATTCCATGAACTGAATCCATTCTTATTCCATTATCCACTTCATAATCCATCATCCATTTTCATCCATTTTCATAAACATTTCACCCATTCTCCAGAAACATTTCATTTTCATGTTTGAAGTGTTCTACAGGAACATTCTGCAGCTCAGTGGACATTCTGCAGCTGATCACCTTTTCTGCAACCTGACAGTCTTTTTGGCAGCTATAAACCCTGAAGGCATCAACCAGCAGACATCAGAATTACAACAAAGTGATCCAGTGAATTCATGAATCAAAAATATCAAGAAAATTGTGAAAGATTCCTCCAAAGATGAGCAAAGAAGACAAAGGCTACACAAACATCAAATAAAGGGAGAGGTAACAAATTTAAATTACGATGGCAATTCATGAAAATTTAGCATAGTTTAGTTGTGGATTATTCAAAAAGTTGTTTTAATTATTTTATTGATCAAACACCAAACAAAACCCTCTATAGACTTTGTATTAAATCTTCCAATTCAAATTTTCTATCCAATAGCATTTGAGCGGTGGAACGACCAAATCATTTGAAATTCCCACGACTCTTAACCAAGTTCTTTAATGATGAAGATTTTTCCTGCCGTCGTAAATCCTCCGCCGTCTCCTCAAATCATTAATGCAATCCTCCACCTCACTCCACCACTCTATGCCATGACCATTTGCCATAACGTCATTCCGTAGCCAGTATTCCATTCCGAAGGCAGAAGCATTATTATCATCAGGGGCAGAACAGAAGAGGTACATTGGAAGCATAACGGTGTGAGAACTCAATGAACAGAGAGCATATCAGTGAGAACAAAGTTTGGAGCATTTTCACTGTCAACACAGAATTGTGGCCGTGTAGAGTTTAAAGCCTGTTGCTACCAGAAGACAGAGGTGCTAAAATTGAAGACTTTTGCTACCAAAGACAGAGGTGTGGTAGTGATTGAGTTTAAAGTCTGTTGTTACTAGAGGTAGTGATTGAGTTTAAAGTCTGTTATTACCAAAGACAGAGGTGTGGTAGTGATTGAGTTTGAAGTCTGTTGTTACCCGAGACAGAGATGTTGTAGTGTTGAATTTGAAGCATACCATTTGCTATCAGAGACAGAGGTTGAGTTTGAAGTCTGTTGTTACTAGAAACAGAAGTGTTTTTCAGTGATTGAGTTTGAAGTCTTCTGTTACCAAAGACGGAGGTATTGCACAAAAAGAAATTTGAAATCATCTACCACTGTCTATCAGAGACACATTAGCTCGAAAATTGAAATTGCTTCCATATCATTCCAAAGTTCAACATAAGTACATCAGTCCGAGGATTCGAAGGCATTTTTCAAACAGAAGCATACAAACCTTAGATTTTTAAGACTGTAGCTATTTCAAAGGTATGTTCTTCCAAAATTGAAGCCATTTTCATTTAAAAGCTTGAAGCCATTTTAATCCGAAAGTAAAAGCCATTGTTTTGTGAATAGAGAAGAGTGTTAATTGATAGTGAAAAATCATGGGTTTCATCGTAAGGATTGAGCCTATAGGATCAAAATATTTAGAAGGTTATCCACAATGCAAGGAGATGCTACAACAAATAGGATGGCTCCAATTCTTGGAAAAGTTTAATGGTTGCCATAAGGAAGTCACCAAAACATTTACTAGATCATTCCAAGGCACTGAGGTTGAAATAGGAGATGTTAAGTTTACTGTTAATGAAGTTTTTATAGCAGAGGCTACAGGATTATCCAGAGCTGGGGAAAGATGGTTCAAAAATAGGGAATTCCATAATGACTCATGGAAACAAATCTTAAAATCACCAAACATGGATGTTAGTGTGTTCAAGAAGGGAATTCCCAGTACAGCATTGAAGAGCAAATGGAGGAATATACTACTTCTTTTACAAAAAATTGTAACATGTGAGGGTAGATATGGGACATTTTATGTCTACCATATGAGACTAATGTTGCATTTTCTAGGAGAAGATTTGAATTTACCATATTTCTTGTATCAAAGTCTGAAGAAAATGGCTTCTTGTGTTCAGAGAAGAGTTCAGCTTTTGGAAACAACCCTGTATCATCATGGGTTAGTCAAAATTTTAATTGAGCATCATCTATCTAAATCAAATGATACATGGGATGATTTCTTAATAAGAAATCATTTTGAGGAAGCAAAAGAACTATCACCTGAACCACAGGCCACAAAGAGAAGTAGGAGATGGAGGACTCCAAAAGGTAAAATTGACAAACCAGTTCAAGAAAGCAGTGAAGAAGTCATTTTGGAGAAGTTGACTAGAATCAAGAGTCAACTCAAGGCAGAGAAGGTAATCAAGGAATCTGTTATAGAAAAAGGGGAGGGTTCCTCTCAACTTAGGAGAAGCCACAGATTAAAAGGAAAACTGAAGAAAACATCAATCAAACAAACAGGCGTAATCAATATTGAAGATGAAGAAACATCTATGGAAGAGTATGATGATGAAGATTTTTATGAAGGCACCCCTGAGATTGATCCTGCTCAACAGAAAATCTATGATTATGTGGAAACTTTAGAGAGAACAGCTTCAGAAAGAGAAGAGAGAACCCCCAGTCCTCCACTAACTGAAATTGATATATTGAGGAGGGATAGGTATGAGTTGGAATTGTTGAATAGACACATTAAAAATGAGAATGAAATTCTCAAAGATCAAATCAAGCTCAAGACCGACATGAACTCAACCTTATCCCTGCATATAGACAAAGTGGAGAGGACCAATGAGAAGATGAAGACAAGGAACAAAAAGTTGATCAGGGCACTCACAAACCTCAGGTTCAAACTTGTGATCAGGAAACCCAAAAGACCTCTAGCTTTCAGACAAAGGAGAAGAAGGGGATTAGATGTCCTTGCAGAAGCCTCAGAATTCATAGGATAATTTGCATGAGGACATGCAAAGAGACAGCAGTGGGGGTATGTTGAGCCTCAAATTTGTGCTTTCCTTCACCTCATTTTACTTCATTTTTCCCTTGTCCATTTCCATTTTAAACCCAATTGATCAATAAAAATAGTTAAAATTACTTCTAGAATGGTTTACATGACTGACTTGTTGAATTTTGTGATTGTTGCCATTGTTAAGCATTTTGACCGGAACTAGCTGCAGAATGCAGACATTCTGTAGCTAACCGGCGATTCTGCAACTACCTTTATGTTTGAGCATGTTCCAGGTGGCCTCTTGAGGAAAAACGCATATGGGCATGATCCACGTCGTGCCTACATGGTGTGTTGCTCGTCATGGAAGAGGAAATGAATTCTGGGTACGGTTATGCACGTGTGAACACATTTGTGAAGGAAGACTCCTACTAGGACTGTCACAGTCCAGGTGTCTTTTCTCCTTCACACAGCCACCTCAAAGACTCCTAAGATGATTTGGATAAGGAAGACATCATTCCTAAATTATTGTAATTATTGTTACTTGCATTTACTTTATAAACTCTTGAGTAGGCCGAGAGCTTAGTTAGAAATTTTGTGTTAGATTTGCTGCTAGATTTTGTGAAAACTCTGTGTTACGTCTTTGAAGACACATAGCATTATGTTCAAACTATTGCATCGTTAATGGAGCAGACAAAATTATCTTGAAGGCGTGATTTAATTTTGAAGTTGAATGCCGTCAAGTGGTAGAGGGCCCCTGCCCCTTGAACGGATTTCTTTTACGTAAACTAGATAAGTTTTTCCTAGCTGTCTTTACATTCTGCATATTGAATTAGTAGTTGTTTTGTTTTATATACTGTAGTCGTACTCATTCTAGTTCTTCCATAAGAAGACACTCTTCCAACAGACTAAAATGATGAATGTTTAAATGACTATGGTATTGTAGGATAGGAGTTAAATTTGCATTTGTTCTTAACTAGCTACTGTAGTCATATTCGTTCCAGTTCTTCCACAAGAAGACACTTTGCCAATAAATTAAAATGATGAATGTTTAATGACTATGGTACTGTAGGATAGGAGTTTTATTTGTTTTTAACTAGATACTGTAGTTATATTCATTCCAGTTCTTTCACAAGAAGACATTCTTCCAACATATCATAACAATGAATGATGAATAGCTATAGTATTGTAGGAATTAGTTGTAGTTTTTAGTCTTCACTATCATAGTTGCACTTGTCCTAATCACTCTTCCACAAGAATAAATTCTTCCAAGACATCCTTAAGAAGTTCAAGATATGACTGTGATGTGACAACTTAGTTTCATTTGCTTTCAGTTCATTTGCTTTCAATTGCATACAAGTCCACAGTAAAAAATTGTTCTACCTCTTCCACAAGAAGGAACTCTTCCAAAATATCCCTCATGATGAACAAACCGATTGTGTAACTTCATAGAATAGTGCATGTTAATTAGAATGCTCCGGAGTTTCATTTTGCATTTAATTCATGTCCAGCTACTTCATTTCAAAGTTTGATGATGGCTTATGTTTTAACATTGTTCTAGTTTAGAAGCATCTTAAGCTCATGTTTAAATCAATTCATTGCACTCATATCTCATAGTCACACTGTCACCCTTTGCACAGTAGATCACTTTAGTTGATAGGATTCCTAAGACAGCCTTCATTATTTACAAATATCTTTTTGTTCTGAAAACCATCAGTGATCCATAACTTTAGGAACAGAAGATAATATCATTACAAGGTCTGACATATCTCTGCAAATTCATCACCATAAACAGAGCTCTTCCTCAACAGAACTATCCTGAAAAGAAACCAATAACTCTTGGAGAATAGACTCTGACCTTCAATTGAAAATTGCAGAATAGAACTAGGAATTAGTCATGGAATAGATGAGCTTAGAATAGAATGTTGCATCATGATTAATGTCTAACTGTCTAAGTTATAAAACTTGCATATTTAAGTGATCATTTCTCAAAGTCTAGTTTGTGTCATTTGTTTAAAAAGTCATCATCAAGCTCTTGTTTCTATTCAGTCATAGTTTAGATGTTGCTTCAGTGTTTTTGATTACATTTGCCATTCCATACATTAGGCTCAACTGTGTTCTTGACCACCAATTTCTTTTCATTAGTTTTTTTTAGACATTTCCATTGTAAACACAAAACTTCAAAAGACCAAAAACATCATAAATCAACATAAAAGACCAAAACATCACAAAACACTACACACAACGCACTAGGAAACAAGCACCTAGGTACATATGGTACATTTCACTTCAGCAGTTTACAAATCCTGGTTGACAATTAAATGAACTCAGTTTAGGAGACTAGATTGAGACACAACAACACAAAACACTACACACAACGCACTAGGAAACAAGCACCTAGGTACATATGGTACATTTCACTTCAGCAGTTTACAAATCCCGGTTGACAATTAAATGAACTCAGTTTAGGAGACTAGATTGAGGCACAAGAACACCCATCATGAAGCATCAAGTAATATCATCCACAACATCAACATCACTAACATCACCGTGTGAGGATATCAACTATGTCATTGGGATTGTCAAACTGCAATTGTATAACTGCCATCATTTCCAAATTGTACATACCATTTACAAAATGTCAAGGAACTAGATAAGAAGAGATATCTCAAAGATCAAATTAAAAAGAAAAATCAAACAATCATCATGATACAAGAAACAAAGATATCAGTGAAAGAGTTAAGGAAATAGCATCTTCGTGTTGGAGGAGATGTGAATATGTAGCCTTTAGTGTTGAACCTTTAATTAAACTGAGAGGGGGGGGGGGGAATCAATTTAACACATTCTTGATCTTTTAAAACTTTTCATTAAACTTATTTACACCTTCATTTCATATCCAATTTAATGTGTGAGTAATCTTAGAATGTAAGCAGCAAGTATTAGTTTAATATAGCAGTAGACTTAATATGAGAGCAACAGGTATTAAGCAGATGATACATATCAGATCAATACATAAATATCATGCACAGAGACACCAGATATAAGTGGAAACCCATAAAGGGAGAAAACCACATCTAATTATTGTTGTGATGCAAAGGCAAGCTCCAACTCCCTCTCACCACTGATTTTATGTAGGCACCAACCTACAAGAGGCTCCTACCTCAATTCTACAAGCTACAACTTGCAAGGAAGCACCAACTCCCTAAATTTACCAAATCAATGTTTGTCATTTACTTCGCATATCGCCTCTATTCTCAGAGCTTCTTTTCTCCGTTTCCTTCTTCTCTTTAATCTTCTCCTCGCTTTATTCTTCTATATTCTCGCATTCTCTATATTTGCTCTCTCTCTCTTTTTTGAGCTTATCAAATTGATATTATATATAGAAATTCTCACATGACTGTTTGTATTTCACAAGGAATTTGAAGTGAACAGTCATGACTCTTTGGCTTCTGTCTTCTTATTCCTTTTTCCAACTCATTTTTAGAATTACTACAATATGTACAAATTTCCATGCTACAGTGGGATTTTGTCTTTTCCTTAGGATACTTGCCTTTGCATCACAAACAATAAAAACTTAATTACAACATTTACATTCACATTCTTAATTACATATTTCAATTTTACTCAGCTCCTTTTCTGGATTTTAGTTTTACTGGATTTGTCTTTTCCTGCTGCTGTTAAGAACCTGTTCTGCATACTCTTTGTTCACTGTCATCTGCATATTCCCTATTTTTTGTTTAACGCCCAACATATATATGGTCACGGTTTCATAACTATTTAAAGCACCAAACTATATTACATTCCCCACTTAAATATATAAATCAACGCTAAGGTTAAAGCAGCAGTAGGTTGGTAGAGAGTTCACCGTTTGATCGGAGATCGACAGTCAGCGAGAGCAGAAACAGCCCGGCAGTTACCGGGAGGGGTGCCTTCGCAGTTGACTCGCAAATCGGGCATTGAACCACGATCAACAGCCACAATTAACTGTGGGGCCATACCCCAACCGTGTTGTACCAACGGAGCGGTGCCTTCGCAACCTTAATCAAACACTTTAATTTCTTCCATCGAACCTTGTATTAATACTCCACGCTTTTTAAACAAAGAACTTATAACAACCCTTTAACTCTGGGCCCCACCTATGTAGCCAGTCAAATGCACACCTGTACCTTGGTTGATTCCTCGCGCCATCCAATGGTTGTCATCACGTTGCCTGATCCAACGGATATCGCACGGGCTACTTGCGCGAAAGATAACGCGCGTTGGCGTGTCGTACCTGAACTATCGTTCGCGCACCTTGGTTAAACTCTGGGCAAGTCTGACACACGATCACCGTCTGATGGCCCTCTTCCAGATCAATGGCTCGTGTCAATTTCGCTCCGTGTCCTGGTACGAAAGTTAATGCGCGAAGGCGCGGTTTAAACGGTGGTATTGGAACAGTAGCCTGGCCACGTGTCAGATAGTCTATGGAATCGTTGCCCATTCCTTCAATACCACTTTCCGTATAAGGGTGGTGTGAAAAATAATAGAAACCACCATTACTATTCTCTGTTCCTCCTCGTGGTTCCGTTGTTTTACTCCAGGTTCCATCCAGCTCCTCGTTCCGTCGTCATTCATGTATTTACAATTTCCTCAGCCCAGTTGGTTCAGTCAGTTTCGAACCAATGCTGGACCAAGTTATAGTCTCGCTTCTCCTTCCATACTCAGTCGAGGAATAGGACCATTTTACTGTATTCCTATATTATAAACACAGTGCCCGAACATGAATTCAACCTTACTCCATCTATACAGAGAGTCTCCCCAATTATGCAATGTTGATGAATACAAACCCAATTACATATGGCATAATGATTAATTTCCATACGTAGTTTGCACCCAAATCTCATATGATTGCTCAAAGACGCAAGGCATTCTCCACAATTAAATAACAATTGCTCACGAGTCCTGAATTATGAACCCGTACTCCCACAGAGAGTGTTCAAACGGACTATATACACATAATCCGATCACAGATTTTTATTCAGTCTGAGCAGGTCTGTACAAGTCTGTCCTCGATTCCTCTGCTGCCTCTCTGCTTCAAAGTTTGTTGGTTCAGGTACTCCTACTTTGCCATCCCTTTTGCCATCAACGACAACATTTCAACACTTAGATTCTAGATGAAGTGTTTGGGGTTTGGTATGCCATCATTCATGTTTTTTCACTTCCACTCTTGTCACCAATGTTGTTGCACTTCATTGCTACCTTTGTCCACTCTTGTTGTCACTGTTGCTGCACTTCACTGCTGACATTGCCATGCCTGCTGCCACTACTATTGCACTTCATTGTTTCCTCTATCCACTCCTACTACCACTACTAATGCACTTCACTGCTACCTCTATCTACTACCATGCCTGACACTATTGCTAGTGCACTTTAGTATTCATCTTTGCTCAATTTAAGTAGCTGAAAACCAATCTGACTTTTGCACATCTGTCTACAAAATTTTCTTTGTGATAACTCTCTGTTAAACCCTAGTTGTCAGTTCTGTAACGACATGACATCAATATGAACTTACTACAACATTGATATTCAATCTCAAACCTTGACATTGTCATCTCACCTTTCACTATCAACCATATCAAGTCTTCATCGTTTCTGCAATACTAGCAGAAGCTTAAATTGTCAACACTAGCATCATAATTATCATCACTAGTACAGGAGTATATAAACCTGCTCTTTCTCATAGCCATAACCTTATAGAAACTACACCTGTCTCAACAAGACTAGTTCTGCTCAATGCATCAACATTGCTTAATATTCAATTGACAAATCTCAATCATACTAGGCTCTGTCTACAACATGTAAACTATGGAAACTATGCTCTATTTTTTCCCACGGTTCAAATTCTCTCAAGTCCAGAAGTAACATTCGTTCTCGTGATAATGTCAAGCACTATGAACTCCTTTGCTAACTAGCCAATCCAAATTTTGAGTTAATAACTGTGATCAAGCCTAGCAACATCTTAGGCATTCAATGATAACTCTTTCTGCTTCACATCAAGTATACATGGAATTCTGTAACAGCCTACAATTGCCACTGTTGTACTTTAAATATGTTGGTTGTCAAGGATATGCAATATTGATCTTCATTTTATTGATGAATTTTCCTCAAGTGTCTGAAAAGTCAAAGTTGAATATGGAAATAGGTCACTGATTATCAAGGTCTTCACTAAGATTCCTTTGCTACTGATGCACAATGTGTCACAACTATCCCTGGTGAAACTTTCAAATTCACTAATGTACTCCAAAACTTTGATCAGAGATGCACAATTGGAGAGGACACTTACTCTAATGCAGGTTTGGTATTGGTCAATGCTTACATGATTGTGTATGTAAAAATGACCCATTAAAATATGTTATGTTTTTTTTTCCCAAGAGATGCCACAGGTAGATCCTATGATATATCACTTAAGTGTCATGCCAAAACTATTTTTCTAAGTTCAATAAGAACATTCCAAAGAGGGACGAAAAGGATACAAGTTCTGAGGAATTTTTGAATACATTTAAGCTTCTTCTCTGGTTTGCATAGGTCTTATTTGAAGTCTGTATACCTACTTGCTAAGCGATCTGGACTTCTTCAACAAGGTTGAGGCTTATCAAGCACGTCTATCTTGTCAATTTTCTCTGCTCCAATCTTTAAACTTCAGAATCCAATGCTCATAAAAATAATGATACTTATATGAGGAATACAAAACAAACTTCCCAGATATAGGCCTTGAAAAACTTCATGGACGATTCAATTCTCATTTTGGTGTGCTAAAGTAGGATGTATAAATATAAATTCCAGACAAGTTTAGAGAAACCCTCACTTCTATAAACTCTAGGACTGCCTTCAAAACATACAAAACCATACCCAAGTAGATGTAAATTACTGATTAGGGAACATTGAGTCTCACATAGGATCAATCATTAAAATTCAGAGATACATGTCAGAAAGGAGGTCACACTCATATATATGCATAGATTTGTTTGAAGAATCAATTCTCGGGCATCAAAAAAGATATTAAGATAAGTCATCAAGGTAGAAATTTGCTTCAAATCTTTCAAACTTGTGTCAAATGCACCTTCGCTCCAACCTTCAAAATTGTCTTCTATTATAGGGATAAACCTTCTCCATAATTTTCCTTACATTCGTAAAACAAAGTGTGTGCTAATGATGCCAATATGCTTTGCCAACTATGAGTGTATTCCTCAAGAGGTTTGCAATAAAATAACATGTGGATACTGCTTCAGGATTAGTGGACACAGTGAGTGAGTTCCTCAAACAAGGCATGGCCTCAGATATAGATCAAAAAACACCATAACTTAGCAAAGAGAGTGCCCAGAATAGTAGCCCAGCGAAACCCTTTTTCTCATAGTTTCAACCTCCAATAAAGAATGATCAACATGGGATTCAAAAACTCTTGAAAGCACCTGCAAACACAAGAAGGAACAATGAAACCACTTACAAAACCACAAGCCCAAAACCCTTTCAATGCAACTTTCATCGGTTAATGTGTCCAGAACTGTAAGTTTCCACCTCCATCGATCTTACCTCCATCAATCTGGTAGGTTTGCATCAATCCAACATTCAACTTCCACACCCCTTCCAAGCCCCAACCACCTCTTCGACCCAGTAAATTTCGGCAAACCAGTGAAAAATTGGAGCGAATCACTCCAACCCTTCCCTCCGACCCTGTAAATCCAGGCGAATGCCATTGAAATCTGCTCCAAACAAAGAAAATCGAGGGTGAATTCCCTTTTTCCAGTTTTATGGGGATTTATTTTGGTCGGCTATTATTTAATAATTAATTATTTTTAAAATAATTATTGGGCTAATTTTATAAAATTATAGAAAATGGGTTTTATATAAAAAAATTGCCCTATTAAAATTTAAAATCCCTTAAAATTCGCCTTTGGGTTAAAATTCGCCCCTAAAATTTTCCCTGGCAATCAACTGGAACCACAGAACAAGGCCTGGTGGTGGCATCAATTATGGAAATTGAAGGCTCCCCCAAAAGCCAGATTACTTATGTGGTGCATTCTTTCGAACTGTATGCCCACAAAGGACAACCTATGTAGAAGTGAGATTCATGGACCATCCAGATGCTATTTATGCCTCTCATAGGTGGAAACTGTAAACCATAGGTTCCTAGATTGTCCTGCTTTCTCTCAACTCTGGCACTCTACAACTACAGTACTTGGTTGCACACAAATCTGGCAGGGCACCTCGGTTTGCAATGATTGGTCCAATTGGTGGCATGTCTCCCGGAAGCCTAAAGATAGAATCATACCTCTCCTCATTGCCTAGGGTATTTGGCTCTTTAGGAACCATCTTATCTTCTTGAATAGACCTACTGATTGGGAACTCACCTGTAGGAACATTGTTTCCATTTTCCATCTTATTCTTGAGGACAACCAAATTACTCATGATAGGGTCATCATTCCTAAGAATATTGACCACTCCTTTCCATGGGCCTATTTTGACGGTGCATCCAATCCAAATGGATGCAGAGGAGGGTTGTTCTGCACTTGCATGACACTCATTATTTCCTCATTAAAATGGGGCTTGGTCCGGGTACTAATAACTTTGCTGAAATTCATAGCCTCAAACTTCTCCTCTCCTTTGCCAAGGAACATGATTGCAACAGAATTCAGATTTTTGGGGGCTCGTAGATTGTCATTAACTGGTTTAACTTGAAGGCACAATGCCACACTCACCTACTTAGAGCACTTCTGGATGAGGTCTTATTGCTAAAATCACTATTTGATTTTATATCTGTTACACACATTTTCAGGTAGCGGAATCAGGTGGCTGAAAAACTTTCCAAGGAGGCCTCGCAGCTAGAGTGGGGTCGATGGCACATATTAGAGCATATTTGGGACACGACATATCAGTACTACCACTGCCTATTTATGGAAGATTTTGAGGCACAGGATGCAGTCAATAATTGACTGCAGTTTTGATATTTTGATTGCAGCATTTATATACAGTCTACATGACTGTTTCTTCTATTTATTTTGATACTTAGCATACACTTTTTATTAATATTTTATATGTAAATAACTATTTTAGAATAGCTGAAAAACCGTCACTGCTTACTTGACAGAACCTGACTCCACGAAGAATATGCAACCTTTTGATTTTAGCATAGATGAATATGTTGCTAAATGTAACATGAGATTTTTCTTATTACTAATGAAAAATTATGACTTTTTTCTCGAGAAAAAAAAGATTGTTCAAGCATCTATAATTTATTTAAATAAACAATGAGTTTGGGATGGTTGTATTTTTAATGTTATTAAAATATTTCCAAATGTATCTAAGATTTGGATTGGGTCTTCTTGAACAACTCATAGCCATGTAAAGAGGTGCACAGATATATTAAATATTTAAATATGGGTGCCTTGCAATTTATGTTTAATGTGTAACTTATCAAAGGAATTTGATACATAAGATACCGGGGAACAAAGCGAAAACACGAATTTCAGGCAGGTGCAGTGACCTGAGCGTGTTCAAAATTGATGACGTTTCAATGTCTTTGAATCTCGTTCTTCACTGTCAATTTGTTTCATTTGCCGTATCCTAGACCTCCCAGACATGGATCTATGGGCATTTTTTGTTATAACAATTGTTTTACAATGTGTAGCTTGCTATGATCACAATATCTCACTACGTAGGATCAAAATAGAAAATCAACAATTTATTTTACAAACAAATTCAATAATGGTAAGGTTTCAAATATCCTTAAATAAAAAATATTATGTTTTTAGCAATGCAAGAATTAATGATAGAACTTTTTGATTTGGATCTATATGAAATTAAATGTTAGATTTATCTTAATTCTGGATCTACTAGGGAGACTAAATATATTTTCACTTTAAAAGAGATTTGCATCTCAAGAAATTTGATCCCTCTCAAGGTTTGGTAGATCCAAAGTTAAGATGAATCAAAGTTGGTTTAATTATTTAATTATATTTTATTTATTTATTTTCTAATTTAGGCTAATTCTATTAGATCATAATAAACAAGAAGTTACAGGTTGCATCTTGTGGAAAGAATGGATTCAATCCATAAGGAAAGTACCAAAGAGTTCTGTCAAGTACTGGACTGCCCCTAAAGGGGAAACCAGTCCTTAGAAGTTCAAAAAATATTGCTGCCCATGGCGGGAAACCAACAAAAACAGATAGCAGAGATGTACAAAAAAACCTAGGATAAACATGATTGCATAGGCTAATGCTGCAAAGAGTAAAATAGATAAAACTAAGGGAGACCTACATGCTTGTCACTGGAGGTTGGAGGCTCTTCGAGGATCCTACGTACGTAGCCCACGTCCATCATGCCTGTGTCCAATGCGTGTTCATCTTTCGAAGGGCATGGCGAGGCGGGGTCGCTTAGGGTCGCCACATCATTAGTAGTCAGAGGAGCTCAATGGTGCTGAGGGTAGTCGCTAATGTTCAACTCCAAGTTGCCACCCACATCTAGCTCCAGGCTGCCTTCGTTGTTTCCTTCAGAATCACTTGAACCATTTCTACCACTGGTAGCACTGCGAACCAAAAGAGCTTTTAGCTTGTGAGGGGTGAAGGCAGGCTCAGGGGAGATGGTCAACTTGCGAGCTCGCTTTTTGCTGCGAAGGGGAGAGGGAGGCGGGGCCGAAGTAGGGAGCTGCTCAGAAGGCTGAGGATTGTCAAAATCATTCCAATCAATGGAGAAGTTCAGGTCGTGACAGAGGTAGGGCGAGATGGGATGGTAGGGAGGGCGGGAAGGCAAGCCATGCCCACCAGCTCTTCGACATCGCTGCCTGTGTCGTCGTGGCATGACAGTCCATGGGGGCGAGTCTTCAGACCAGAGGGAGGAGGGAACAAGTTTCCAGGAGGGGAGAAGACCAGAGGGAGCCTTCGTCCTAGAAGAACCAGGGCACTGCTCCAAAGTCGAAGAAGCAGAGACAGAGAGCCAAAGGAAGAATAAGAAAGCAGAGCCAAATGCACAATGGAGAGCCAAGGTGGTGGGTTTAAAGCCCATGATGAGTAGCATTAACAAGACACAAACCTAGTACGTTGATGATAGGGTGGCGGAGGGTGGAGTAATGATGCCCTCACGCCAAGCTTTAAGATGGTGCCCCTTCCAAGGATGGAGCACGTGGAGCAGCCATGTGTCCATCCTCATGGCGGCCCCGTGGCCCTTCTTCCCTTTACATGCCACCCGCATCCGGGATATTAATTATAATTTATTATAAATATAAATATAATTTTATGTTTTTTATTTATTTATTTTATTTTATTAATTCTATTTTTTCTTTTATTTGTATCTAGTCAAAATGTTAAAGATTACAACATTTCTATCATTGTGGGATTAAATGTTTACAATAAGAAGTGGACGAGTTGAGGGGAAATATTGGGTTAAATGTATTATAGTATTATATTTTACCCAATATGCCCTAGTAAAAATTGGATGGAGGAAGGCAAAAATATTACATAAAATGTAATAATTGCATTTTAAATAATATTCCCCCCACCTCCTCCCCTCACCCTAGCTCACTTTCGTAATTAAGCTTATTTATTTCTAAACTTACCATCCTAGATCCATAGCTCTAAAGAAGCATTATTACACATAAACTAAAATATATTACATATATTATATTAAAGTGATTATAAAAAAAACCATTAGACTAAAGAACCAACTATTGTTCTGTGTATGTTGGTGAGTCCTGCTTAACCCTACTCTTCTTAAAAACACCTTCTTGAATCACCAGATAGCCTGCGTTATGATTAAGTCTAGCCATTTATGGCACGCCACATGCATCTATCCTCTCTTTTCTCACTAGAGTCCTATCGTCTCTTTGCTCACCACAGTCATGTGGGCAACATGGGAGATGACCCCACATCTTGATCCTATCCATGCAATAGTTGCAACAAATAATGTACAAACTACTCAAATTCTCATGGACAATGTGCATAAATCCACTCTCAAAATTTATATACTATTCTCTTCCCATATTCCTAGTCTTAACAGTGAATCAAATCTGTAAAATTGGAGGTCATATTTTATTAAAAACATATGAATAACCTTGAATGAAACCCTAAAAATAAAATAATTTGAACTCTGGTTTCCAAATGCTCACGTGATTCTCTTAGCCAAAGGAAGGACAACCTTTGCGAGGATGTTTGATGTATTATCTCTTCTCAGGCCTCTTGCTAATGCATACAATAGAAGCTCTTGAGGCTCTCACGCATCATCTATTGCTCATGACCCTACATATATTAAAATAATGAATCCAACTAAAATTTTTGAGGTTGTAAACCTCAACCCTAAGATATATGACATAATTAATGTCATTAGGGTAAGCACAACACGATAAGCAAAAAGTTCCTGAGGTCGGATGAAGGATGTTAACCAACAAATGAAATGCAAAGCTCTAAAGCTTCTACACATATATACACATTATGTATTCATCCATTCAACTATAGAAACAAAGCATACAAAAAGACATAGGGCCGTAGAACATATCTTACAAATGCTAGTACAAACATATCCATAATTTTTTTTTACCTTACAAGCTACATACACGCTCATTTTCTACAACTAATTATGTATCTAAATATAATATCAAATTAAGATGGATCTAGACTAGTTTAATTTCCGCCTTGAATAGGTTATATTCCAGTGATTCTATGTAGATATATGTCTCTTTTCTCCAGTGATTCTATGTAGTCATAAATCTCATGTTGTACTGGATCAATACCTATGCTTTGTTCTGGACTTCGAGGTGGTGAAATGTAGGCAGGTGGTGATGCTCTCGGGGAATTTTCCACGGTTTCATCTACCTCTAAATCAATGTGTTCTACATCCTTTGAGGACACTTCCTTCACTGTATTAAGCTCGGTACTTATTCTCAGTCCTGTGACAAGGGTTTTTGGGGTTTTAGGCTTCTCTTTTGGAGACAAAACTTATGTTTTGTTGCTGGCTTTCTTTCTTCTAACATCCTTTGTATCCATTTTCTTTAAAATTTCTGCAATTGGAATGTCATCCTCTGAAAAATCTTGCTATTGTTGTGGCTCTTGTTCCAGTGGTGTCTCCATTTTTCTTTTCTTCTGAGTTTTTCTACTACTTGTTTGTTTATTTATTTCCTCTTCAAAATGATTTCTGACTAAAAAGGCTTCCCATGTATCCCCTATAATTTTAAGATGGAATTCAACAAGTATTTTTACTAGCCCATGATGGTACATTGTGTTTTCTATGAACTGGATTTTCTTTTGGACATTCCCTGACATGTTCTTAAAGTTATTTAACAAGAAATGTGGAAGGTTCATTTCATGTTCATCAAGAAAATTCATGAACAGTATTATATGGTAGAAAAACACACAACCTAATCGTCCTTCACAAGTAACAAATTTCTGGATGATTAAGAGAAAATTCCTCCACTTACTTTTTAATGCAGAACTAGGAATGCCTTTCCTGAAGACAGTAATGTCCATGCTTGGTTTCTTCAAGAAAACCCTCCAATCATCTCCTTTGATTCCTCTGTTCTTGAAACTTTTTTCTCCTATACACAGAAATCTAGTAGCTTCTGCAATCAAGGACTCTGTCACAGTGAATTTGATGTCTCCTATCTCCGCTTGTATGCCATCGAAAGCCCTTGCAAAAGTCTTGGTGACTTCTTTGTGAAAACCATCAAATTTCTCCATAAATTCTAGCCAATGTGCTTTCTGTAGTAATTATCTTGCCTGTGGATATCCTTCCAAAAATTTCTTTCCTGTTGGCCTTGTTCGGACAATTACACCCATGATTGGAAAATGTTTTCGCCTTCAGAAATTGTTTTGTTGACAGGGTAACGAACTTGGTAGGGTTTGCTTCATAAATGGCGGATGGTGATAGAAAAATAAGAGGGCAGGTAGGTATGAGATGGAGGTATAAGTGAGTGAACTGGTCGTTATCCATCCATGGTTATGATTGAGGCGATGATCAATGAATCAGGACTTTAAAATCATGTTATAATGATGAAACGGTTATGGCAAATTATGAGTGATATGAATGTGATCGTTATTAAGTGTTGAGGTCGTATTGATTATTTGCCATTAGTGAATTGATTGTTAACTAAAATAATTAATGTGGAAGACTGAAGGAAATCACTTACGACTTAAACCAACAACATATTAAGAATGAAAATGCAGTAAAGAACATAGAGAAGAGACAACAAAAATTGATTACGGAGTTCGTCCCTGGTGGACTACATCTCCGGGTCCGCTTTCAAGATGGGCGTTTTCTTTATTAGGATTGATCTGAGGAAGTATTCACACAGAAAAAACACCAGGCTAATTGTGCTTGCAAGCACTTCTGGTCGCTGACAACAGAAATCTCTCTCTCCTAGCTTTCCAATGCCTATCTCCGTGCTCAATTCCGTCTCTGGACAGCCAAGCAATGTCGAAAACAAAACTGCCTCTAACCCTCAGAATTTGAACTCAAAATCACTCATGTCTGTGTCATGGAAGAAAAATTTCATGGTTTTAAAGCCTAGTCTTCAAACTCCTGAATTGCAAAATTAGCAGGTGGTTGAGCAAAGTCAGTGTGTGTAGGTCTCGGTCTAATAATTTGGTGACACCTAGTAGATAGGGATAAGGTGGGTTGATAAGGATAAAAACCTTAGCCCCGATAGCTAACTAACAGCGCGTAGGAGAAGCGGTCGGCATGTGAACAGGTCTTCAGGCGGCTATATCTACAGTCAGATCCGATGGTTACGGTTATCAGTGGCGGTTCTGACGATAACCGTTCACATGTTACGGCTTCCGACGTGGTCAACAATAAATGCTAACCCCAACGAGTAGTTAACCGTTGTGGCTTCTGCTGCACTTGTCACATGTGTTTTTTCGACGCGGTTCCACTGTGGTTTAGCCCGGTGGCTAACTCCATCTCCTAGCGGCAACCGCTCCTGTCTGTTCACATGTATCAATAACTCTGATGTAGTCTACAACTGGTGGTTAGCACTGTGTTATTGTATTGTTATTACATATGTATTGCGCTAGGACTTTGAAACTTAGGATTAGTGCTAGGGTTTAGGTATTAGGTTTAGGCCTTAGGACCACCACCTTTTAAATCATTTCACCATAGTTAAAATACCTTTACAAATAACTTTGTCACATAATGACATACTTTTGACCATATTTTCACCATGAAGACAAACTGAACCATGATCAACTTGAGGAATTCCTCTTCGGAAAACACTAGCGAAACTAACGATACTAAAGATTGAATTGAACATCAAACAAACTGGAGTTGACTGAACCTCTCTATCGATCTGCGCTGAACAAGATCCTCCTGGATCAATCCTCTCCACTTGAAAGCTTTTGGACCAAAAAAGTTTGATTTAAGCAGACATCAGGCGAGGGTACAGTTCCCTCAATTTTCTAATCTCTATCCATCTCGCGTTGCTCAGATTCATGCCCTTGAGTCCCACTCGAAGATATTCAACATCTCCTTGTTCGGAGGTACAAACTCTCATATCCAATATGGTATCTTCCTGCAACTCATTCATATACCCAGGTGCTAAATCATCAATAGTAGGAATCTATGTATCTTCCTCGGGATCAATGATCATCGGAGGTTCATACAACTTTAGATTCTCTACATTCACAACTGAATAAATATGTATGTAAGGCAGTAAATCTAATCAGAATGCATTATTTCCAACCTTTTCAACAATCTTGAAAGGACCATACCTGATGGATTTTAGTCTCTTACCTTCTCCTTTCAACTTTTCTTTACTGATATACAACCATACCTGATCGTCGACCTAAAAATGATGATCGACTCAATCCTTTTCGTGGCGGAATTTATACTTGACCTGACTCTTCTCTAACTAATCCTCCACTGCTTCATTTATCTATTATATCTGTTTGAATCTTCATGTCCATCCACTTTATCTTCTTCACCAAACATGAAGTCCATCGGTGAATTTGGTAGATACCCCAAACAATTTTCAAATGGTGATCGATGAGTAGAAGAATGTAAGGCTCGATTGTAAGCATGTTTCACATAAGATAAAGATTCATCCCACAACTTAGGATGTTTACTACAGTGTCCTAGAAGAATACGTATGACAGTCTTGTTCACCACTTCTGTCTGTTCGCTGGTCTCTGGATGAAAAGTTGTGCTCTTATTAAGCTTTGTGTCCATGAGTCCCCACAAGGTGGACCAAAATTCTCCTACAAAGTGAGTATATTGGTAAAAAATAATAGAAGTAGGTAACCCAAAGTGAACCCATACCTGTTGAAAGAATATTTTTGTCGTTTATTCTATAGTTGCTTTTTTCACGGAAGAAGAATGCACATCTTGCTGAATCGATCAACCACGACATACATGTAATCATGTACTCTCCTGTACATAGGCAGTCCTCCAACAAAATCCATGGAAATATTGTCCCATGGTTGCAAAGGAACTGGAAGTGGCATGTACAAACCAATCTTTTGATTACTTGGCTTGCTTGTTGAACACATCACACATCCTGTAATGTATTTTGCAATTGTTTCATACATACGAGGCCAGTAACAACACCTTTGAATTTGCACCATAGTCTTGCTTACGCCAAAATGTCCTGCAATCTAAGAATAATGGGCTTCCTGAATAACTTGCACCCTTTATGTCTACAATATGCACAACTTACCCAGTTGATATAACAACCTATCATGAATATGATAATTGAATTCTTCTATCTGAGTACCATGAGTTAGTGATTCATAAATATCTTTGAAATAAACATCAATACTATATTGTTCTACATAAATTTCATGTTTCAATGAACTATTCTGCAGTACTACTGAAGCATTCAAAGACGGTCTAGACAACATATCAGCTACTTTGTTTATTACACCCTTCTTATACTTAATTAATAAGTGAAATTGCTAAAGAAATCCCATCCATCTGTAGTGGCGAGATTGTTGCAACTTAGTCTGTGATTGAAGGTATTAAAGCGGCTGATGATCTGTGTGAATCACTATTTCCTTACCCATTATGTAGTGTTTCCATTTCTTTACACTTTCAACCAAAGCAACCAGTTCTTTATCATATGTCGGATAATTGATTACTGCCTTAGAAAAAGTTTCAGAATGAAAACAGATTGGTTTCCCATTTTGAAGTAAGACTTCACCCATTTCATAACCACTTGCATTTGTTTCAATTTCGAATGGTTGTTGAAGATTAGGTAGAGATAATATTGGTGTTGTGACAAGTTTCTGCTTAAGTATATCAAAAGCTTTTTGTTGTTTCCCTCCCCATTGAAAGGAAACTTTAGATCCTATTTAAGCATGTAATGGTGATGCAATCAAAGAAAAATGAGCAATGAATTTTCTCCAATAGTGAAATGCTCCTAGAAAAATTCTAACTTCAGTCACATTCTGTGGTCTTGACCACTTAAAAATCACATATATCTTTAAATTACCACCTCCAACTATGTAACCAAGATAAACCAATGAAGTTTTCCCAAATTCACATTTTGACGGTTTAATGTATAGTTTTTCCCTGTGCAACACTTCCAAAACATGTTTAACATGCCTAACATGTTCTTCCTTACTGGAACTGAATATCAGGGTATCAACTAAGTACATTATGACAAAATTATCAATGTATGGATGGAAGACATCATTCGTAACACACATGAAAGTTGTTGGTGCATTACATAAACCAAAAGGCATTACTAACGACTCAAATAGTCCTTGCATAGTTTTGAATACAGTTTTCCAGATGTCATTTTCCGCTATCCAAATTTTATGATACCCACTACCCAAATACAACTTAGTAAAGTAAACAACATTTTTCAATTGGTCAAGTAAATCATCAATCCTGGGAAGAGGATACCTATTCTTGATTGTGATTTTATTTAAGGACCTAAAGTTGACACACATTCTCCATGTCCCATCTTTCTTAGGAACTAAAATTATGGGTGAACCACATGGAGATGAACTGGGTCGAATTAAACCTTCTTCAACCAGCTCTTGGATTTGCTTCATTATTTCTTCATTCTCTCTTACTGACATGCGATACATTTTGACATTAGGAAGAGGGGCATCAGACATCAACTGTATCTCATGTTGTATTTCTCATTTAGGAGGCAGATGTTTTAGTTATTTAAATAGACTTTGAAATGATTCTACCAATTTAACCAAACTATATTTAAACTAAGATTCACATCCTGAAAAGCGTCATGAAGATCCTTATGTTTTTCTTTTACAACCATGAGTATATATCTCTTACTTGAACTTATTAAGTGCTTCATCTTATTAGCATTAACTAAATCCAAGTGAGTTTTGATTTTATGTGCTCGTACAATGTATTCAATCCCATATTTATTAAGATGATACTTATGCTCTTTCCCATGAAATATTGCATCAAGATCATAGAGATAAGGACTCCCTACAACTATTCCACATATGTCTAATGGTATCACATATAAATCCACTTCATCAATGTAATTAACTGTGATGGAAAATTTTAAATGACATTACTTTGTGACATTAATCTGAGCCTTTTTCTTTAGCCAACCTAATGGGTATGGTATTGGATGATTCAGTGTCTCCAAACCCAATTTCTTAACTAATGATTCAGATAATAAATTTTCCTGTGACCTAGTGTCAAAAAATGTATCTATTTTCATGTGCTTATAGGTTACCCTTATGTGAAATAATTCAACTCTTTTACCTTAATCCAAATGATTAATGTTTGAAGAAGCAGAAGTAATTGAACTTGAACTAGCGTTAGAATTTTTACCTGTTGTAACCATTGCGGTTATTTTTCCTTCATCACCTGAATCAGATCCCAAGTCTTGTTGGATTGCTCTCGAAGCCTTGTTTTCACCTTTCTTCTTTTGGAACCTATTTGGCTTGATTTCCCGGTGAATTTAACAACATCTAGCTTCATCATGACTGATTCTTTGGTAGTGAGTACAAGTAGGTATTTCACCTTCCTTTTGAGTTATCGTTGTCTTATTTCCCTTAGAACTTCCCTTCTTCTCGTTGTCTTTGGTTTCCAACTGTTTGGATGTCTTCGGTGAAAACTTGAATGGCCTGCCACCTGATTCGACATGTATGGCTTGAACACATACTTCATCAAATTCATTAGGATTAAACATCAATAATGTATGTTGTAAATATGAATGTAAACTGCCAATGCACTTTAATAAATTTTCTCATGTATCCAAAGGAATAACAAGCGCCAACGCTTTCTTCCTGAACTCTAGAGTAAACTCTTGAACATTTTGTCCTTTACCTTGTTGCAAACACTACAAATCAATAACAACGTGTTGTGTGTATCCAAACGGATAGAATTTTTTCCTTAGAGCTTTCAAAAGCTTAGACCATGAGGAGATGATTTTACCTTTGCGCTTTAAATATATCTGTGTTTTACTCTCCCACGAAATTAAAACAGTTCCCCCCATCCTAAGAGTAGCTAACTATATTTTTGTCTTATCATCAGAAATGTTCTGAATCCTATAATACACTTCTAACTGCTTAATCCAGTTATCTAGTTTCTCTGGGTTCAATTCGCCATCATAAACAAGTAATTCAAACTTTACATAAATTTTCAAAAGAGATTTTTGAGGTTTCTTTTATGTTTCATATTTCAAACTAGAAGAAGAAGAAGATGATGAAGATGACGGAGATGATGGAGGAGAAGGAGTTTTATCTGATTTTCCTTTCCCCTTGTCCTTCTTCGATGCCTTTGAAGAAGAAGCTGCATCTCTCGCCTTCTTATCTTCGTAGAGTTCTCCCAACATCTGTTGTATGTTCAAAAAAATTTGCTGAACTTGATTCTCGTTCATGGGCTTCACTTCAGGAGTTTTAGTTTCAGTCCCTATCATCGTCGACTGATGAATGACTTTCTACTTTCCAATTTCTGGATCAAAATCCTCAAGCATTCCTTCTCCACATTGCAATCCCAACCTCGTTAACATCCACTAGCAAAAATACTACAAAGCACAATCTTCTCTGATACAAAAATATATGATATGAATGTGATCATTATTAAGTGCTGAGGTAGTATTGATTAGTTTCCATTAGTGAATTGATTTTTAACTAAACTGCTTAATGTGGAAGACTGAAGGAAATAATTTACGTTTTAAACTTGTAACATATTAAGAATGAAAATACAACAAAGAACAGAGAGAAGCGATAACAAACATTGATTACAGAGTTCGTCCCCAGTGGACTACGTCTCCAGGTCCGCTTTCAAGATGGGTGTCTACTTTATTAGAATTGATCCGAGGAATTATTTACACAGCAAAAACATGAGACTGACTATGCTCCCAGGCACTTCTAGTCACTGACAATAGAAATATATCTCTCCTAGCTTTCCAACATCTGTCTCTGTGCTCAATTCTGTCTCCGGACGGTCAAGCAATGTTGAAAACAAAACTGCCTCTAACCCTCATAATCTGAACTCAAAATCACTCATGTCTGTGTCATGGAAGAAAAACCTCATGGTTTTAAAGCCCGGCCTTCGAACTCCTGAATGCCAAACTTAACAGGTGGTTGAGAAAAATCAGTGTGTGTAGATCTCGGTCTAATAATTTGGTGACACCTAGTAGATAAGGCTAAGGTGGGTTGATTACATCCTTAGTGAAATTTTAATTGAAAACCCAAAATAGACTTAGGATAAAATCCTTAGCCCCGATGGCTACCTAACGACGTGTAGGAGAAGCGGTCGGCATGTAAACCAGTCTTCAGGTGGCTATATCTGCGTTCAGCTCCGACGGTTACGGTCATCAGTAGCGGTTCTGACGATAACCGTTCACATGTTACGACTTCCAGCGCAGTCAAAATTAAATGATAACCCCGACGAGCAGTTGACCGTTGTGGCTTCCACTACACTTTTCACATGCGTTTTTCCGATGCAGTTCCGCTGTGGTTTAGCCCGGCGGTTAACTCAATCTGTTAGCGATAACCACTCCTATCTGTTCACATGTATAAATAACTTCGACGCAATCTACAACTAGTGGTTAGGACTGTGTTGTATTGTTTTGGGTTTTAAACATAGTTTTAGTCCTTATGCCTGAAAGGGTTTTTACACCATAGGTTATTAAAAATGTATTGCGCTATGACTTTAAACCTTAGGATTAGTGTTAAATTTTAGGTCTTAGGTTTAAGCCTTAGGACCACCACCTTTTACATCATTTCACCATAGTTAAAAGAACTTTACAAATAACTTTTTCACATAATGACATAATTTTGACCATATTTTCACCATGAAGACAAACTAAACCATGATCAACTTGAGGACTTCCTCTTCGGACAACAATGGCGAAACTGACGATACTGAAGATTGAATCAGACATCAGACAAACTGGAGCTGACTAGACCTCTCTGTCGATATGCACTAAACAAGATCCTCCTGGATCAATGAGGGATTTGTTATAGCACTGTCACCTTTCATAGTGATTTTGATGTGCTCGGTAATTTCATGTCCATATAATTCATATACTAATATATTAACCCCTATTGTTAAATTAAAGTACTACATACCTTTGATTTATTAGCTTTCTAACCTTTTATTGTCGTCTTGCATGTGTTCTATTTCATGAGGGCTCAATCACTTCTTATGATCATCAAATGTTCCTGTCAATTAGCTGTAGAAACTGTCAAGGTTGCAGAAATCTCTGAAAGTTGCAGAACATCATTAATTTTGTAGCTTACTTATTTTAAGAAAAGGATGCTTAGAAAATGGAAGAATTTCTAGAAAACAGGGGAAAAGAAAATTTAAGGTGCCAAAGAATTTTGGTTTTCACCTTGAATTTTTTGTATAAAACATGCCAACAATTTGTTGGTTTTCATGTTTATACAAAATTTATTTGATTCTTTTATTTTTTATTCTTTATTTTTATTTTATTTTTATTTTTTATGTGAAAGAGAAAAATGAATTTTCAAGGTTGAGAAGAAGAATTCTTCTCAACCAACTTTAAAGCATAATTGTCTTGGAAAATCTTGACAAATTCCTCTCTTGTCATTGTATTTTGATAGATCTTAAGTCGGTGTCCATTTAATAATAGAGGAATTTTCTCTTCATCAATAGTCTTGATTCTTACTGCTCCATTGTCAAAAACCTCTTCGAACTCATAAGGCCCAAGCCAATGAGTTTGGAACTTCCCTTGGAGATTCTTGAATTTTGAGTCGAAGATTAATGCCCAGTCTCCTAGATTAAATTTCTTTTCCTTGATGTATTTATCATGCCATCTAGCTCTTTTTTGTTGAACCAAACTATTCTTTTGGATAGCATCTTGTCTTATTTCATCAAGCTCATTGAGTTGTCCCATCATTTTCTTTTTTTCTTCTGACAAGTCAAGTCCCAACTTTACTGTTGTTTTATAAGTCTGGATCTGGAATTCTATTGGAAATAAGACTTGCTTTCCATAAACAAGTTCGTATGGAGTATGTCTTGTAGTGCTTCTCCATATAGTTCTATAAGCCCATAAAGCTTCTGGAAGCTTTTCTGCTCAATCCCTTCTGTGTAAATGTACAGTCTTGGTGATATGGCTTCAATGACTTTGTTTGTAGACTCAACCTGTCCATTTTCTTGGGGATGGTATGGAGTGGATTTTCGATGCTTGATTTTATATTCTTCCACCATCTTACATACTACTCTGGATGTAAACAATGTTCTTTGATCTGTAACAATTTCCCTTGGGACACCAAAACGAGTGAAGATATTCTAAAAAAGAAATGTAACTACAACATTTTCAATAGCAAAAGAAAGTTCTTTAGCTTCTACCCATTTAGTAACATAATCAGTACATACCAGAATATACCTCTTTTGTTTAGAAGGTGGATTAATTGGACCAACAAAATACAAGGCCCATTTCTCAAAGGATTCAATGAGTACTTCAGGTTGCAGTGGAATTTCACTTGAAATTATAGGTTTCCCCATCCTTTGGCAACTGTCACATCTCTTAACATATTCTTTGGCATCTAACCTCGTTATTATTAGATGAACCTAAGTACACCATGTAAGACCAATTTTACCCTAAGTAAAATTTCTTTCACCACATAAAATAACTTATTTGTTTATATTTCCTGGTCATATTTAACCCAAAATAAGGAACTTAATTAAATAAATCCTTATTTATTTAATTATTCCCTAAGAATAAGTGATTTAAATCATTATTTAAATAATATTATTAGTTAAATTTGACTAAATCATCCATAAATAATTAAATAAACCATTATTTATTTAATTATATTCCCATCACTTCCCTCAAATGATAAATTAACCATTTATTTATTTATTATTTATAAATAAAGGAATTGACCCAATTCAAGAACCCTTTTCCCTCCAAAGGTCTCGTGGAGGCGGCGTAGTGGTAAGGTCGCTTCGTAAAGACGATTGTGCCTGTGCTCAATCCCGAGCGAGGGCGTGGCTCGCCGCGAGAGATTAACCGGCTCCGGGCCAAGCCCACGACCTTTCGTAGGTCCATATTTTTAAGTCAAAACCACGTGCATATGCGTATCTAAATTTCACGACCGAGCCTCGTAACTCCCAGGGTTCCCTCTCGGTTTTCCGCCGTTGCCACGGCATGCGGGGCGCGCGCGTGCTTTTTTCTCTCATGCTAAATACATGTGCCAGTCGCGCATTGGCCGATCGCGCAAAGGCTTTGAGTCGGTTCTTCTTCTGCTGGGCTTTCAGCTTTCAAAGGTTTCCTATAACTGTGTCCTCGCATGGGGGCCCTGCTGGTGGCCTAGACACGGTTGGTTTTCCTCGTGGGAGGCCTTCTCAGCCATGGTTCTTGGCGGCGACTCCGAAGACTCTCGCCCTTCTCCTCCTGAGCTAGATGCGTTCAGGTCTCTCGTCGCTGCAGCCGGGAAACGCCAGTCCTCTGGCCCTCAGCTTAGGTTTGTTAAAAAACTGGGAAGCATTCCTACGGTGTCTCTGCTGGTGGAAGATACTTGTAGAACAGCGTTGAATCTCATGTAAAGAGGCCTCATTGGACAGTTTACTGGGCTATGGCCTTCCCCGAAAGCTTTCGAAGATTGGGTAAAGCGCAACTGGACTCCCCTGGTCAAAGAAGGAATAAAAAGTCATTTCATGGGCAAAGGTTTTTTTGTGTTCGTGTTTGAAAATGCGGAAGATAGAAGCCTGATCTTCAAAAATGGGCCATATTTCATGGGCCCTCAAGGACTCTACTTGAATAAATGGTCCCCCGACTTTGATCCAACTCAAGATGTACCCACAGCAATGCCAGTTTGGTTGCGTCTCCCTCATTTACCCCTTCACTGCTAGAGCCAGAATTTGCTACAGTCCATCGGAAATGCTCTTGGAAGATATATTGATCAGGCGCTGAGGAAGGATCAATATTCTTGTGCTCGAATCTGCGTTGAGGTCGACCTAGAGATAGGGCTACCTGAAGCCATCAAACTCTCAGTGGCGGACTGGACACACATCCAAGAGCTCGATTACGAGCAACTTCCTTTCAAATGCCGACACTGCCATGAATACGGGCACTTCGCAAGATATTGCAAGAAGAAAAATGAGGAAACAATAGAGAAAGAAAAAGGAGAGCAATGGAAGCAAGTAAAGAAAACAGCAAATAACAGGTAGAATAACAAAAACAAAGGCAAGGAGACAGGGAACAAATCAGGTCAAGAAAACGAAGGTCTTCAAAATGCCGGAAACAAGGAAGCAATCAGCACAGTGGAGGACAAAAATCCCTTCGAAACTCTCACTTCCCCCTCAGTTCCTCCGGAGACAGAACAGGAACAGGAAGATCCTCCTCAGCCAAACAACATCGACTTACAAGATCCAGGTAAGACACCAAATCCGAACCCTAGTAACACTTATTCCCCTTCATATGCAGAAATAATCAAACAAAAGAAGAAGAAGGTAGAAAATGTGGGTTCCTCGGATGACGAGACCCTTGAAAGGCCAACAAAGCGTGTCGGAAGGAGATCAAACAAGGAAACTAGGGAAGAAGAATCAGAAAGGCAAAAAACCCTTGGAAGTCAAGCCACTATTGAAATGACTCTAGGGAGGAATTCCAGATCAAGGGTTCCCAAGGGAGGTGGACCCACCCCAACAAGCTGTAAATGATGAAGCTGGTCTCTTGGAACTGCAGGGGTTTGGGGAATCCCATTAAGGCAGAGGCTATCAAAGATTTAACGAAAATGGAACCCATAGACATACTCATGCTCCAAGAGACAAAAATAGAAGGGGAGATCCTTATAAACGCCAGTAATACAAAATGGAAATATGACTCAGGAAAAGTAGTCAGTGCTAGAGGCTCGGCTGGAGGAATAGGCACTTTCTGGTCAAAAAATTCCTTCACTCTAGACAGATCCTATGAAACTCAACATTGGATATATACAGAGCTTCGCCATATAGCAAGTAATACTAAACTAGCCTTGTTTAACATGTATGTCCCGGTGCATTACGATGAGAAAAAGGAGTGCTGGAAGACACTCTCGGATTACTTAGAGCAGCTCAACCCTGTGAATATTGTCATAGGAGGAGACCTAAATATAATCCTAGACCCGAAAGAAAAGAGAGGTGGATCCCACGCAAGAGATCCCTTTCTATCATCGGTGGAAAACCTCATTCAGCTTTGGGACTTAGTGGACTATAAGCCTGTGAAAGGAGCATACACCTGGACAAATAATAGAACAGGGGAACAACATATTTCAGCAGCTCACTCATTGGGACTTAGACAGATTTCTCACCAGCAGCTCTATCATGATGGACAACAGAATTGTTTGCTCAAAGATCCTTCCTAAACTAACTTCGGACCACAAACCAATCCTTTTGTGCATAAAGGAAGAAGAAGACCTCGGCCCTCTTCCCTTTAGATTCAGTCCTCTCTGGGTCGAAAAGGAAGAATTCCTTGAAACTGTTCAAACAGCTTGGAAAACTGAGGTCTCAGGCTCCCCAAGCTTTGTATGGGAGCAAAAAATGAAAAGCACTAAGAAGGCACTAAAAGAATGGATAAAGAAAGTCAATAACAACCCCACCAGCCAGAGGAAAAAAGCTGTAAACCGGTTGGAATATCTTCAATTTGACTTGGAAGAGAAAGACATCTCCTCCATGGATCTAGACAATGAAAAAACTGCCCAAAGGAAAACATACAGCTCCTTCAGAAACGAAGAAGAATATTGGCGATTAAAGTCCCGCAGTTTGTGGCTTAAAGCTGGGGACAGAAATACTTCATACTTTCATAGACAATACAGGGCTCGCCTTTCGCGGAATCACATTGCAGAAATCACTACATCTAGTGGTCATGTTTGCAGGGGATTGGATCAAATTAAGGAAGCAGCTGTGAAGCACTTCTAAAACCTCCTTAGCGCTGGAAAGGATGGGAGTGAGGAGGACATAGCAGATTTCCTCACAAACATTCCTCACTTAGTTAGCTCAGATGACAATGACACACTCCTAAGCCCAGTCTTGGAAGAAGAAATATCAAATATTGTCTGGTCCATGGAGCCAGATAAAGCCCTCGGGCCTGATGGCTTCTCAATCCACTTTTATAGAATATGCTGGAAGATAATCAAACCTGATCTTTTAAGAATGGTTCAAGGTTTCATGAGGAAGGCAAAGGTCGGAGGCGGCATAAACTCCACCTTCCTCGCCTTAATTCCAAAGGAAGCAAGTCCAGGTTCATTTGATAGATACGGAGCCTATTGTTGGGAAAAATACTGAGAGGGGGGGGGGGTTAATCAGTATTTAGGACTTACTCAAAACTTTTTACTTTTCCACTCTTTAAAACCCATACGCTACTTTACTAAACCAGACTTGCGTATATACGCGGATACCCTTCACAAAACTCGCGTATATGCAGAGATCTTATTATGTCATTAATTCTTTACTTAGATCTATGCAACATTCATTCATCAGATGTTTATATATCAATAGACATGTGCAGTAATAGCAGAATAAATCATCACACATAAGCATCACACATGAACACCGGGATTTTAGGTGGAAACCCAAGTCGGGAGAAAGCATGAAATTAAGTTTGAATAAATCACTTATTCAATGAAGATTAACCCGATCATACATCAATTTCAAATTGCATGCATAACACATAACCTTCTTCCACAATTAATTGTCACATGCGGAAATAATATAGAAGCAATCGCACATCAAATCAATCACACATTAACTCGGTATGTATGGGGAAAGCCTATAGCTGAAAACCCCGCAGCTATTGTGTATATTATAATGGAGAAATCATGTAACAAAACAAGTACAATACTCCTCACAAGTACTCAGTACTTTCTCATAAAGTCACACACAATCTAGCTTAGTTTTGAACAGGTTACTGGTTCAAAACTCCTCGCCAATTGCCTTGCCTCTATTGCGCAATCATGGCCTGTATATGTATAGATCCAAGGTTCGAATCCCCTTGGCTTGACTGCGCAATTGTCATGGACAATTCCTCCAAGTGTAATGCAAATCCCATGCAAAACTGATCCTCCAACTGATAGCTTTACTCACCCTTTCATCTACCTCTTCCTCTGGTCTCCACTGAACTGATCATGCACTGTAGTGAACTGAAGTGTTCTTGAGTTGACTAATGAGTTAATATTTAGTAAATTAAATATTATTTAATTTACTCCACTCATATCTAGTTGATTAGTTAGTTAACTAATCCCAACTAGTTCAACTAAAACAAACGAACACAACTCCACTATCTGTCCCGTTAACTCCTCCAAAACTCCTGCCATTGAAGTCTAACTGAAGCCAACCATGCAAGATGCCATCAAACCCTAGGAACCACGTGATTCCTTGTGTCAGTTGCATGAGCCACCTCCATGACTCAAAGTGAAGTGCGCCAAGAGAGTAAACTGCTGTTTATAGTCAAAATATTATTAAGGGTAAATAATATTTGACTTCCATATTTTTAGGAGATCAGTCTAAAAATAGCCTGGGTCCTAAAAATTAGGGTCTCATCTATTTTTACCGACATGTAGCATACTTCAAGAATCTCCAAGTAGAATTCCCAAATTATGCTCCGTATGTCTAAAAATAGACATAGTCTAAAAATAGACTTTGCGCCAGAATTTGCCTGCGGGCCCACTTAGTGAAGGCGACTTCATTCCACTAAGCTCCATCATCTTGCTGCATTCTCAACCACAAAAACCACCGCTGCCGTTGTCTCAGCCTTCAATATTTTATTATAAAGAAAACATCTTACAACTATGTGCTGGCGCAAACTCATACCAGCACGCAGGCACCCACCTGCGCTCGTTTACCAGCCTCTCCTGGAAGGGAGCTACGACCCCCTGCTCTCGTTTACCAGCCTCACCTGGAAGGGAGCTACAACCCCCTGACTGAAGGCTACAACCCTCAGCACCACCATGGACCACGTTTCATCAATTTTCATACTGGATCCAAAAGCTTTCTTTAGAGCACAACTTGCAGGCCACTTTTCATCATATTTTCAGACTGGACCCACTCCACACATTTAAGCTCAATCATACATCAAAACTGATACTTATCTATTCAGACAACCCAGAATTGTAGAATACAGATAGCAGTAACACAGCAGAACAGATCAGACATTTCACCTTTCATACTTCAGCAAAACCCTAGTTTTCATACGCGCTTTCCTTTCACTGATCCCGCGTATATACGTGCTTCCATGCATATAAACTCGCGTATATTTGTGTACATACGTCAGAACTGATTTCACAACCCATACGCGCTTTCGCTTTATCCAACCCTCGTATATACGCGCTTCCACTGCGGCGAACTAGCGTATAGTTCTTCAGACATTTAGGTCATTGCAATTCTTCAGAACAGATACATCACTCATATTTTACCCTTTACTTCAGAAAGATGTTCACCTCATCTCAGATCTAATCATTCCATAAACAGATCTAGCAGATACAAAAACATTCCAGATCTAGATTCCCTTCCTCATCATTTCTTCATTGGTGCATCATACATTCAGATATTTCATTCAACTGTAACCCTTTCCATTCAGATATGCTTCATAGAGAAGTATTCATTCAAGACCAGACTTCTTGCACCCATTTGCACAATGAATTTCTTCTCCTTATATAGGTTTACGCTTTATCAATACCATGAGCCAAAACCACATTACTTTCGATGGTATTCCTGGACGGGGTCACATAGACGAATCATTACTCAATACAATGGGTCAATACCATGGTGGTTACCCCTGGTTTTACATATTTAGAGCACTTTTTCCCATACGCGACTTGGCACGTTATTTCCCGCGTGCATACGCTACTTTGTCTAGACAAATCCGCGTATGCCTTGAGACATACTCTTTTCATCATGTTCTGGCACATACTAACATTCCTTCCATCATTACCTTCTGTACTCATTGTATATACATCAGATTTACATCATTTAACAAGTTCATCAAGACATATTCCATCAGGGACAACTTCATCAAGTAGGTTGCCATCATCTTCATCAAGTGGGTTGCAATCAAGGACAACACTCGGCATCATATTGCCAACACCTATCTCATTGTGCAATTCATCCTATAAGATTGTGGCCAAGCTGTTGGCAAACAGAATCAAACCTCTTCTGCAAAAATTAATTTCTCCTGCACAAGGGGGTTTTGTGAAAGGGCGACACATTCTGGATAATGTCATTCAAGTCCAGGAGGCTCTGCACTCAATTCATTCACGAAAAGAACAAGGTATGCTCATTAAACTGGATATGTGTAATGCCTTTGATAGAGTTAATCGCTCTTTCTTGTACAGGGTTCTATCATCTTTTGGTTTCAGCCAGGACTTCATCAATCTAATCAAAGCTTGCCTGGAGAAGATATGGATTGTGCCAATGATAAATGGAAGGCCTGCAAACTTCTTCTTAGCCACCAGGGGTTTGAGGCAGGGTTGTCCTCTCTCACCTTTTCTCTACATCCTGATGGCAGATTCTTTAAGCAGAAAGTTGACTTTGGAAAAACAAATTGGCAGTATACCAGGGATCAGAATCGTGAAAGGTATTGAACCAGTGAATCATGCACTTTTTTCCGATGATTCTCTTTTGCTTGGAGGGGCCTCTTCAAGAATTTCAAATACCTTTAGAACCATTCTCTAGAAATTCTGTAGAATTTCGGGAGCTTTGGTTAGTAAGAGGAAAAGCGATGTGTACGGTTGGAATACAGACTAGCACACCATCGAGAAAATTGCAAAAGATCTGGGTTATATAGGGCACGCAGATTGGGAAAAAATCAAATACCTGGGGCTTCCCATAACGAAGGGCTCCAACAGAAACCATCTATGGGAGGAAGTAATTTCAAAATTCAAAAAGAAGATAGTAGCGTGGGGAGGCTTTTGGCTATCTACAGGCGGCAAACTTACGCTTATCAAGTCTGTTCTCTCGGCTTTGCCCACTTTTCAAGCTTCTCTCATGATGGCCCCAAAATACATCTCAGATCAAATCTCCAGACTCATGCGCAATTTCCTGTGGAACGGAGGGCGCGGGAATTCCAACAGATATCATTTAATCTGTTGGGAAACAGTGAAACGACCGATGGTGGAAGGAGGTCTTCAAATACGTGATCCTGTTCATGCTAACTTAGCACTGGGCTGCAAGCTATTATGGCAGCTCTGCGCTGAGCCAAACCACCCAGTCAGCCAGATCTTTAAGCGGAAATATCTTAAAAATCAATCTATCAAGACCTTCAAGCCGGAGAAAACCCCAAAAGGCACGCAGGCCTGGAAACTGTGCAGCAGAGGCATTGAGTTCTTCAGAACCCACCTGTATCGCATCCCCGAAAACGGTAAAAACACAGGGCTATGGAATGACTGTGTCATGGGACACCGCCCTCTTGCTGAAAACAACGAGATTTCTGAGATTAGAGGCTGGCTCCGAGCAAAAGGTATTCGGAAAATCGAGGATATCTCAGAATGGGACAGCAAAGGAAATTGGCAGAGATGGAATTTCCCCAGAATCCCCGAGAAATTTAACGCGCAGTTGGTTTCCCTTAATGACGCAATTTCTGACTTTTCTCCAGTACATACTGAGGACGACAACGCTTGGGGCTGGGGTAAGAATGGAGTGTACACAGCAAGCCAAGGATACTATCAAATGCAAAGCAAAAAGGACTCGCCATACCCGGAAACAGTGTGGAAGCAGATTTGGGACAGTTTCAGCATCCCCAAAATAAATTTCTTCTTCTGGACTCTGTTTCACAACAAAATTCTGACTGGAGAAAATTTGTGCAAGAGGAATATAGCAGGACCACACAGATGCGTTCTCTGCAAAAGAGAACTGGAAACTGCAAATCATATGTTCATAGAGTGTGATTTTGCGAAGGAGGTATGGTCCACCTTCTTCACCGGGCTGAATGAGAGCCCCCCAACCCAAAGCTCGATAGCCACAATGTTCTCCTCCTGGTCTGTCAGCTATCCCCACTGCACTGTCAGCAAATCAATTTGGCATAAAGTGTGGATAGCTGCTCCTAAATATGTCTGCTGGAAAATCTGGTTAGCCCGAAATGAGATTATTTTCAATAACACTGAGCTGCCCGCAGCAAAAGTGGCAGATCAGGCAAAGAACCTCCTCTTAGAAACTTTTAATCACTCTACAGTTAAGGATGACAACTCCCTTCGAAGCGAAGAAAGGGCGTGGTTGGAGAATTATTCAAGAAAGGCCGGACACTCAACATATACTCGTCCTATTCACAAGGAAAGATGGCAGATTCGTGAAACAGAGGACAACTTCCATAAGTGGTGGAAATCCCAGGACAAGTGCACTATTTTCTTTGATGGAGCCTCAAAAGGCAACCCAGGGAGGTCAGGAGCAGGAGGGGTGATCTTCTTTCAGAATGGGAAAAAAGACGAGTTCAGCTGGGGTCTTGGACTGAAAACCAACAACCAAGCTGAAATTCTCGGTCTCCTGAAAGCCTGCCAAATGGCTAGAAAAGAAAATCCAAACGAAATTCTAATCTTAGGTGATTCTGAATTGCTGATAAAAACATTGGTAAAAAAGAAAAGGCTCAAGGATCCAACACTGAATAAACAGCTAGCAAGAGTAAACAAAACTCTGAAAGACTTCTCCTCGGTTCAAATCTTCCACATTCTCAGAGGATTAAACAAGAACGCAGACAGATTGGAAAATATTGGATGCTCTCTACAAGAAGGAATGATCAGCATAAATGCTGAAACTCCGAACAAGGCAACCATTCCTTAAGTGGAATGAGTGCTTGTGCCTTTTTGGATTCTATAATGGTTGATTAGGCTCTGCCTGACATTCTTCTTATCAATAAAACTTAACACTTAGCAAGCTAAAAAAAAAAAAAAAGAACTTTTCCCTCCAACAAATATAATAAAATATTCCTAAAGGGTGCTTCTAGAATTCGATTAATAATATTTTATTCATGCACCAAGTTCTAGACCGCCCCAATATTTTGTTATAAATAGGGGGTTTTCTCCCATTCATTAGTCACTTCCATTGCATTAGATCACTCTAGATCTACTCTTTGGTCACCATTTTTCCATTTATGTTTTATGAACTCCCATTGAGTTCCATGTTTGTTTTTCTACACCAATAAGAGAGAAATTCCGCATCCAAATGACCGAGGACTTCCAAGAACCCATGTCAATCGAGGAGAACCGGAAAACACCTTTCTTGTTTTCCTCTCAGGTGCCCCATTCTTTAATATAATACAAAATTCTTTTAAATACATTCTTCTTGTCTTGTCCATTGGATTTATGGAGCCATGTTATATTTCATCTGCTTAATGTCTTTTGTGCTTAGATCTGAATTTATGCAGCAAACTTAAAGATATTTTGTAGCCATATCGATGTTAGGGCTATTTGTTATGCGTAGCTAAAGTGATCTTTTACGACGAAAGAATCATACTAACAATTGGCGACTCCACACAGGTTTTCTTTTGCGACCACTGTCGTTTTATCTATTCCTGCATATCCAACTATTTCAGACCTTAGGGTTTCTCTTCCATTTTTTGTTTTTCCTATTTTTATGGTGATTTTCACCCCTAAAACCCTCAAACAATCAAATTTTAAACTTTCGTGTGTTTCTGGCCTTATTGCGCAGGTGACAGACATCAGCCGCAGCTGAGACGACAAATTTTTCTGAAATCTGCCGCCGAGAGAGCCGGATCTGCAGGTCGCACTTATCGGCCCAAAAAGTGCGACCTGAGCCTCAGGACGCACTTTTCTGCCCCAAACCTGTGACCTGGACTGAAAACAAGTCAGAACCTGCGACCTACAATTTTTCTTCAAATTTTTCAGCACTTTTTCTGGGTTTGTCTGAAGCTTCTGTCAGGGTCTTCCAGCCTCTGTCTCTGCCCATTTGGACCTGTTTCTGATCTGCTTCACCCAACTAAGAGGGAATCTTGCCCCTTAGGGCTCTAGTACCCTCCACTTTTTGTGGACGAGTCTTTATTGTTTCAGAAGTCTGAATTTCCAGAGTTTCAGCCCTCTTTTTCTCCAATCTGATACCTCCTTTTCAGATCCCTTTAGATCAGCTCTTCTCCTCCTCAAAACCACCTCATATCATTTTTTTTGGGTTCATTTCTAAGGCCACTGCCTTGTCTCTTCTATTTTTAGCTGATCTCCTCCTTTTTAGCAGCATCCTTGCCTCTGCTTATTTGCTGTTCTCTGCACCACTTTTCAGCAAATTTACCCTTTAGATCCCAGTCCCTCCGAACCTTCGATCTATTGGCCTCTTTTTAGCATGCTTTGCCTAGTTTTTTCCCTCTTATAGACTAGTTTTGAGAGACCCGCCTTCTTGGGTTAGATTGCTGCATTTTTAGTTGTTAATTTTCTGTTCTTTTAGTCTTATTTACTGCAAATTTCTTTTCTGTTACACAACACACTCTTTCTTTTACTCTCAAAATGTCTAGGTTTAAAAAATTAAAATTAACGCACGCCACACACTGACCCTAAGTGAAGAAGCGCTTGGTTAACACCGCCTGGCAAAGACTTTAAAATCAATTGTCACTGCACCTTTCTGCCCTTGACCTCACTTGATTTTGTCCCTCCTTGCCCTTGTCGGTTTTCTTCTTCCCGTCATCATTGCGCCCCCAAGGCGCCTCTCCCGGAGACTTCTTGGCCTTCATCCTCAGTTTCCGCTTGGTCGACTTCCTCCTTCCCGTCGTCATCGAGTAAGTCTTTCCCCGAGTCCGCACTCCAACTCTTCCCTTCCGATTAGTAGATTTTTGGCTTCGTGATCCATCAATAAATTCTCAAGAAATCTTTCGTAATAATCACATTATCATGAATAGTCAACGGCTAAGCTGAATCAACTGCCAGTGGTTCACCAACGTGACCAGGTCCTAGTCCTCGATGATGAAAAAATCGGTTGGTTCGAAACGCGTCGATCTTCCTCTCGATTGTTCTAGTTCTTCCCCACCCGGTTCTCCCCCGTCACTTCCACCATGTCTACTTTGCCTACCACCAGTGCTAACCCCGCATCATCGTTGGGTCTCATTTCAAAGGAACCACCTCTGGGACCTACCTCAACTACCCCATTACTCCCTTATATGCCCCTAGTCTCCCGACTTCCATCGACCGATTAATGATCATATCCGCCACGATGTTAGTTGGCCCGCTATGCCAACCAAGCTTTCCTCCGACATTCCCAAGTTTGAAGGCTAATATAGTGAGGATCCCTCCAACCATATCCAATCCCTCCATATGTGGTGTTCCTCCAATTCCATTACTGACGACTCTATTCGTCTTCGATTGTTCCAATGCACACTTACAGGCGAAGCTTCTAAATGGTATGTTGAACAGGCCACCTCCTCCCATAACACTTTTGCGACCATTGCCCAAGCCTTTTTATCTTTTTTCCAGCACCCTCTCCGATACAACACTGGTACTGAGCTTTTAACCTCCTTCTGTCAATCCTCCTCCACCCGCCTTTCCGCTCATGTCTAGGAATGGCGGTGCAGAAGAAGCTTATGTTGAGCTCCCCCCTTTGAAGATTGGGTTTACATGGACTGGTTCCTTCACTCTCTTTTACCTCCCATTTTTCCCAAACCGAAGAATCCACCCACCAAATCGCCTTGAAGTATGACCTTATCTACGCCCAAGCTGGTTATGTTTATAACGTCCTTCCTGACCTTCCCAAACCCGGTGGCCCTAATGCCTCGGGGGCATCTAATTCTGCCGATGGTATCGTTGGAGCGCTATCACATACCTCTGCCCAACCTCCTTCGGGCCATGGTTTTCCTCTAGGGGCCAGCCCCTCCGGCGTTTTTTCCCCTCCCGGCAGCATGTATTCATGCTACGGCGTGCCTCCTCCTTTTGACCACCCCCCTGCTTACCTTACTACTGCCCACACTACTCCTTATCCATATCCACAACCTGGTGTCCCAGCTCCTCCAACATTTGGACCTCCCACTCCCTTGCCTTCCCCACCCCCACAACCGCACTTACTACCCCTTCCAAGGCAAGTATTTTCACAGCAGGGGGCACCTAATTTTCCTCCTTCTCAAAGAAGGAGAAGAGGCAATCAATCCGCTTCTGGTAATCATGGACCCAATCCTTCCAATATCGACTCTACTACTGCCAGCCAGCCACAAGGCTCTCAGCCCAAGCCGGACAGGCCACTTCGCACCAATAAGCCCTATTCGTGTTGCAGTGTTTATGGTCACTACACTCATGATTGTCCCTTATTACCACAAATGCGGAAAATTTGGGATTCTCAGGCCACCGTATGGGGACAGCACTCCTCCCCTACTACCCCTCCCACCCCCGTTACTTCTTAACCTGCTTTGTTTACCGATCCTTTCCCGCAACAAGGATTCATCTCCACTCAACCATCTCACGCCCCGGTAACCACTCAACCTTCCCCTTCTGGTTCCTCTGATTACCAGATTCTCATGATGGCTTCTGACCCACCTCTCACTGTCGACCTCAACCTTCAAACTCGGTCCTGTCAGTATTCCACACCTCTTGTTCCGACTGTCTCTGAGTCTCCATCGTCGGGTCCTACAGAGCCTCTATCGACACCCAATGGTCCCTTGCAACTCCCTCTGCCCAAAGCCGAGGTTCATCCCAAGCCTCCTAAGGGACCATTACGTCGAAATGCTGCCTCTAGTCGGGCTACCCATTCATACAGCATAGTAGATGATCTGGTGCAATCTCTTGCTGCCATTTCAACACTGGAACTCCTCCAGTCGTGTCCTTCTCAAAAGAGGGCTCTACTCTCTGTCGTGGGTGCTATAGATCCTGTTGATGACCAATTGATTATTTTCGATGCCCGTCAGTCAAACCATCCCCCTCTTCCTCCTTCAGTTTCTTTCCAAATCCCAATCAAAATCCGTAACGCCAATGTTGATCGGTGTATTATTGATGAGGGGGCATCTACCTGCGTAATGTCCGCTTCGGTTTGGAAACAACTTGGATCCCTTGAACTGGCCCCTTCCACCATCACCCTTCATGCATGGGATGGCCATGCCTCCCAGCCCATTGGCCTATTTCGTAACTGTCCTATCACCCTTTCCGACAAGACTGTTTGTGTCGACATTGAAGTTATCGACGCCCCTCTTGACTACAACATCCTTTTGGGGCGTAGTTACATTATGCCATTTCAGTCGTCCCATCCACAGTCCACCGCAAGATGTTTTTCCCTCATAATGGCAAGATTGTCACCATTGACCAATTGACCTACCATGAACCAAAATCTCAGACCTCCCCTGAGTCCACCATCTCTACTGTCACCAATAAACCAATTGTTGATTCGTTGACCAGTGTTTCCCCCGACGTCTACAAAGACTCCTCTTTTCTTGGAAATTTTCCTGGTCCTCCCCCTCCTCCCGTCTCCGACCCCAGCTCAGCGAATGTTTGCATGATGCAATCGTCTCAGGCTAGCCTTCCACAGCCTGCTCTGGCTAGTCAGCAACCTCTATCTCGCCCACCGCCTCCTGCTCCTAGCCCTTCGCTTCAGTCAACCGAACCTTTTTCACCCGGCCCTTCCCATCACACTCAGGAACCTTCCTACCCTCCTGAGTCAGTTCCCTCAGGTCTCCACCATCTGGGAGCCATCCCCCCTGGTCAGATACCTTTCCTTGGTCCCCCCCCCTCCCCCCCCGACGTCTATTTGGTCCCCGTCATGGCCACCCTTTCCCTTCCTAATTTAACCTTGGGAATTCCCATTTGGTATCTTACCCCTCCAACCGAGACCCCACCAGGCCACCCCAAACCATACATAGTTGTGACACCCGTACAACCGATCCCTGTCGCTCCTTCCACCACCACAGTGCCCATCGCCCCTCCGCAGAACCCTCTTAATGTTGCGACAGCTACCGGCAAGCAACGAAAAACTCGCAAGGGAGCATCCACTGACAAGGCCACCGCATCTGACCCTACCCCTCTCCAACCCACCATGCCTTGTGCCTTGTGCGATGGTATCGGTCATCCCACCCATATTTGTCCTGAGCTGCCCCGTATCCAACCCATGGTTAAAGTCGCGTTCCCTGAATCTACGGTCCCTGACACCTCTGTCTCTTCCTCATCCGTAGCCAAGAACCAAAATACTCTTCACACCAACAAACCCTGTGCTCTGTGTGGTGTCCATGGCCATTATTCCCACCATTTCCCTCACCTCACGCATTACCGAGCCTCTTTAGAGGTCATTTGCGAGTACGAAGTTGAACAAAATAAATCCACCTCACCCATCCTTGCTCAGTATGTGTCAAGTTTACTTGAGGATCCCCCGGCTACCATTGACATCCCTCCCCCTGATGTTGAGATGTCCGAATCTGCTGCTTCTCTCTTATACCTATCATCATCCGCACACCCCTCAGAGTACATCCCCTCTGAATCCACTCCGTCTGTTTCGCTTGATCCCCCTTCCACCACTTTTTCGGGCTCTTTATGTTTCGACCATCTTTTTGCTTGTTCTTCTGTCATTTCCCCTAATGACCCGTATGTGCACCTTTCTTCCTCTACTGATTATCTAGGTAGCTTTGCAGCCTCTTATGGTTTCCACCCCCTTTCCTTGCCTTCCCATCATCTCGATACTCCCATCCGTATCTATGATGTACTTCGCAACATGCATCCCCGCTTTTCCTCCCTTTTCTCGTCTTGTGATGATATTCCCTCGACCCTCTCATCCACTCATTACCTTGGTTGTGCCAATGACGCCAGTCGCTATTCTCGAAACCTTGCCTCAGCCGCCTGGGCCATTTCTACCCCCTTGCATACCCTTGTTCTTTCACATGGGGTCTGCATTGGTCAAGCCACCAATAATCAGGCCGAATATGATGTCGTTCGTGGTCTCTTAGCCGATGCTCTCTCTCATCACATCCTCCATCTGCATGTCCATTTAGATTCCCTGCTTCTCGTCTTACAACTTAATGGTGTCTATCGTGTGCATAACCCTATCATGTTTAGACAATATTTACGAGTGCAACTTTTGATACGTGAATTTAGATTCATTACATTTAGCCATATACCACGAAATCAAAATCACTACGTAGATCAAATCGCAAATCATGTTCTAGACTGCCATATATCACACACAACACAATAACATTTAACACCATCAACCAAATACATATAGTTCACATATATTATATAACACGTGTTTTTAGAGTCCATCTACTCAGAAACATACTACATGCCCATAACATGTTACAATAACAAAACTACAAAAATGGGGGGCACCACTCGCCCCTACATCGACACTGGGGGGCACCACCTGCCCTACATCTAATCACTCTCTGGAGGATCCCGAGCCAATGTCTCTGCTCTCGCAGCTCGGAGATCACGCACAGCCTGATCGTCCATCGCCATGCGTCGCATGATACCTCACCACTTTGAGGGTAGCCCAATACACAACTCTATGTATTGGTCGTCCAAATCCTGCCAACCACGCTCCGACACACCGGTCAGCAGCCCCTCACATCTACGACGGATGTCCTCCACTAGAGCCGCCATATCCTCGTTCTGTGCCGTCCTTGATCCACTTGCACCTATCGCCCCCGCTGCTGCAGGTCGTCCCATATATCCGACCGGTTTTACCGGAGCTATATCTGCATTCCAGATAACATCAGAATTAGTACCATGAATACTAATCACAAACTCTAAAATGCCCAAAACATATTAGTTACTTGTCACTCACCATCGGGCCCCCATACTCGACCATGCGGAAGCGGCAAGTCCGGATCTCCCCAATAACTCATCCCACTATAGGGATAGTCCTCTATGTATAGTGGCAATTGATCCCAATGGGTGAAGAAATCTGGTCGAAACACCCGTCTGACCGCCCCTCCTCCTCCTCTACACAATAATCGTCCCCACCGATGCATCCGTGGCTCCCTTGGCCCACCATCAGGTAACTGCACACGAGGTCGTAAGGTCGGGATCTTCTCAAAGAAGAAAGAGAACAACACCGTCCCATAGGCACAATCATGATTCACTTGCCGCTTGCATAGCGAAAAATGTCGTTTCACCGATACCAACATCGTCTGGGCCCACCCATAGTAGGTCCCACTTAGCACACTCTCTACAATCATCATCTGCCCTCTAGTGATGTGATGGAAGGCCTGGCTGCCAAAGATCCGCAACACTGCTGCAGCCATTGCCCGGGTGTCCAACCTCTCTAGATCACCAATGGATATCTGAGTCCCTTTGACTCGGACACCTGGGCGACAATTTCGCTCAACAAACTCCAGAATGTTACGCCCCCGTGGTAACACTGGCTGCGTATTTACCACCATCCCCAATGGTGGGAGACCAGTCAAGAAATACACATCTTGGATCGTCAGCTCGATCCTGTGCCCCTGCACTACAAACGCCTCCTGATCTGGATCCCAATAACTGATAATCCGGGCCAACAAGGGCTCTCCAGCCCTCATCAAAGGGTTCTCCAAAAATTTCAGAACTCCATGTCTAGCCAGTGCACGACGGACACCCTGATCCGCCTGGATTTCCGTCGGTAGTGTACCTAAGTCTCTCTCTCTCCACTTTATCCGTATATCTGCCATATCTGCACAAAACCATCATTTTTGTCAGCCTTCAGATCAACAAAACTGCATTATCTTACACCAAAACATAATTTCAGCCCATAACAGCACTGAAGCCTCCCACACCTAGCAGGTCGAACTTTTTGGGAAAAATCTGGGCTAGGTCGCACTTTTCAGGCCAAAACCTGTGTCCTAGGTCGCAGCTTTTGCCCCAAAAAGTGCGACCCGACCGTAATGAGGTAGTAGGGGCAGTTACTGGAATTTAAAACCCTAATCTGCAATTTCAATCCATAAAAAAAAAGCTTAGGATTAGGCCTCTTACCTGCAATTGACGATTCCCAATTTCAACGGTTGATTTTTCCGCTACGATCGCCGCAAGATTTAGGGCCTTCTCTCCTCTCCACATTCACCACATCTATATAAGCAAATGAATGATTTTGGAGGGAAAACGCCCTATTAGAAGAAAACCCTTGTTTTTTCTTTCGCCCGCTGTGACCAAACCGTAGCCCCGTTTGACACACTGTCTGCACCGTTGGAAAGCTCTCACCGAGCACTCATATGGGTATCTGTTAGTTTTTTATGTTTTGCTACTTCACTAGGACACATTTTTTCCATGAAGGGCCTATTCACCTCTTCCCAAAATCGAATTTCTTCACTTACGACACTTGTACTTGGGGCACCACTTTGCCTCCTTACTCGTCTTCGTTCGTGTTGAATTTCGTCATGAGCTACCCCATTGTACTCATGCTTTTATGGTTCCACATTGGACCCATACTATGAGGTAGCACCATTGATTCGCCCTTGCTTAGAGCATCTGAGTCGAGTCACCATAACATTCATGGAGTCTATCCCAAGTCCCTTTGTACCCCACTATAGTCGTCCATCCTTCCCTGCTTGGTCCCTTTCTCATGTCGCACATTATGGCCTTCAGTACCCTTGTCCACTATCCCTCATGATATCGTGTCAGTCGCTGCCAAGCCATTTATACCCTTTATTCTCTATCAATGGAAGTCGTCCAACCACTCCTCCATTTCTCTCATTCCATCATCATCATCAGTATCTACTTGCTTGTCGCTCTACTATTTTCCCCGTGCCTTAGGTGGGGTTCCCTTATTGCCTCACCTATGGTGGACCTCCTTCTGTCGACATCAGCTCATTTACTCCAGATGCCAGGTCTAGGGGGCAGTGTACCTTGGTTTGAGCTCTTCCTAGCATGATCGTGATATATACACTTGATGGTCCAGTGACGTAGCCGCAACTATTGGTGATTCCCGGGCATGTGTGAGATGTCTCAACCCTCGTGAGGGGTTGGCCCTATAGGTAGTCCCCCACATTCCCGGATGCCTTCATTTCAGCCCTTGATGCAGCTCCTCTCATATGATGATATCGACCTCAGCCACTTGTAGCGCCTCTTCGATTTTCACGTACCCGTCAGCTTTTGCGAGCACTTCCCCGCGTGTAGGGGGCATTTAGGCGTATTTATATCTCATGCACTACCATATTATTGTATAAGCCCTGACGATTATTCCAGGCATCGCATGTATATGGGATTCATCATGTTATTTATCTGGCTCCTCTTTAGGCCAGCACATGCTTCATTATTGCGTTCCGTGGTTTTTCGGGCGCCTTATTCTTTGTACTTATTGCGTTCCGTGGTTTTCCGGGCGCCTTATTCTTTGTACTTTGTCTCGGCGGGCATAGGTATGCCTCCCCTGCCGCCTTTAGCACAGGTACCACTTCATAGAGACTTGTTGCACCTGTAATTTTCGTCTCCTCAGGGTCTAGTCCTTTCACACCTCATACATCCTTACATTTCTCTCTCACCTCTCTCTTGATGCCTAGTGATTGAGTTCTTACAACGTACTTCGGTCATACGATTTGCTCCTAACACTCGTACGTTGGGGGGCAATCTGTTACACCAATTTTTGGTCATCTAACCCGTTATTATTAGATGAACCCAAGTACACCATGTAAGACCAATTTTACCCTAAGTAAAATTTCTTTCACCACATAAAATAACTTATTTGTTTATATTTCCTGGTCATATTTAACCCAAAATAAGGAACTTAATTAAATAAATCCTTATTTATTTAATTATTCCCTAAGAATAAGTGATTTAAATCATTATTTAAATAACATTCTTAGTTAAATTTGACTAAATCATCCATAAATAATTAAATAAACCATTATTTATTTAATTATATTCCCATCACTTCCCTAAGATGATAAATAAACCATTTATTTATTTATTATTTATAAATAAAGGAATTGACCCAAGTCAAGAACCCTTTTCCCTTCAACAAATATAATAAAATATTCCTAAAGGGTGCTTCTAGAATTCGATTAATAATATGTTATTCATGCACCGAATTCTAGACCGCCCCAATATTTTGTTATAAATAGGGGGGTTTTCCCCATTCATTAGTCACCTTCATTGCATTAGATCACTCTGGATCTACTCTTGGTCACCATTTTCCATTTTGCTTTATGAACTCCCATTGAGTTCCATGTTTGTTTTTCTACACCAATAAGAGAGAGGAATTTTAGATCTGAAACACTGAGGACTTCCAAGAACCCATCCCACTGAGGAGAACTGGAAAACACCTTTCTTGTTTTCCTCTCAGGTGCCCCATTATTTAATATAATACAAATCATTCTTTTAAACATTTTTTTCTTGCTGTGTCTATTGATGCATGGAGCCATACTATATTTTATCTGCTTAATGTCTTTTTGTGCTTAGATCTGAATTTGTGCAGCAGACTTAAAGATATTATGCAGCCATAATTGATGTTAGGGCTATTTGTTATGCGTAGCTAAAGTGATACTTTACGACGAAAGATTCATATTAACAACATCTCTTAACATATTCTTTGGCATCCTTAAAAATGGAAGGCCAATAATATCCTAAGAGAAGGATTTTATAAGCAGTTCTTTTGTCAGAAAAGTGGCCTCCACATGGTTCATCATGGCAGGCTTTAAGTATCTCTGGTATCTCATCTTCTCGTACACATATTTTGGTTATGAGATCTGGTCATGTTTTGTATAAGTCTTCATTGATCCATGAATAAGAAGCACTTGTTTGGATTATTTTTCTTTTTTCTCTGGGAAAAAAATGAGATGGTAATTTTCCTGTAGCCAAATAAGTAGCAATATCTGCATACCAAGGTGATTTAGTAGATATTACAAAAAGATATTCATCTGAAAATTTATCCTCTACAGGCATATCATTATTATCATTTTGAATCCTAGATAAAAAGTCAGCAATTGTATTTTGCCTTCCTGGTCAATCTAGAATGTTGATGTTAAACTCTTGTAATAGTAATAGCCATCTAGTTACCCTGCCATTAGTGATTGGTTTGTTCATTAAATATCTAATGGCAGAATGGTCTATGTGAATGAAATTTTCATAGCCAGTGAAGTAATGTCTCAATTTATTAATGGTATGCACTACGGCTAAAAATTGTTTTTCAGTTACAGTATAATTTAGCTCGGTTGGAGTTAAATTTTTATTGGTGTAATAAATGGCATAGGGATTAAGATATTTTTGTCCCAATACAACCCCTAAGGTTGTATATGAAGCATCGGTAGATATGTGGAAAGAAAATTTCCAATTAGGTCATTTTAGAATAGGTGCTTCAAAGACTTTCTTTTTCAAAGTTTCAAAGGCATTTTGACAGTTAGAGTCCCAACTGAATTCACAATCTTTGGTAAATAATTTGAAGAGTGGAGATGATATTTTTGTGAAGTTTTATATAAATCTTCTATAATACCCAATAAAACCAAGAAAACTCCTAACATCTCATTGACAATTTGGCACTGATAATTTTGAAATAACTTCTAATTTAGATGATTCTACCTTTATCCCATTTCCTGAAATATGGTGACCTAAAACAATTCCCTCATTAAACATAATAAAACAAATTTTCACGACTCAATGAAAGATTTGCTTCCTTGCATATTATTAGTACTTTTTCTAAATTTTCTAGTGCTTCTTCAAAAGAATTACCATAAACCATGAAATCATCCATATACACTTCCAATTCACAGTCATGAATAAGATCAGATAAAATTCTGAGAACTACCCTTTGGAATGTAGTTGGAGCATTGCATAATCCAAAAGGAAGTACCCGATAAGCATACATTCCCCATGGACAGGTAAATGTGGTTTTGTCTTGAGCTTCAGGTGTTACCTGAATTTGATTATACCCATTGAATCCATCCAAAAATGAAAAGAAATTTTTCCCTGCTAATGTGCCTAAGACTTGATCTATGAAAGGAAGTGGAAAGTGATCTTTTAATGTTGATTTATTCTATTCCCTGTAATCGATGCATACCCTCCCCATTTTTTTTAGAAACGATTGCTAAGGGTGAAACCCATTGACTGTCTAATATTGTGTAGATAAAATTTACATTCAATAGCTTCTGTAGCTCTTATTTGACAATTTATTTTAAATTTGGGTTCATTCTTCTTTGAGGTTGTCTAACTGGTCTATCACTTTCTTAAATATAGATATGATGCATACAATTTTTGGGATTAATTCCTTTCATATCTGTATACTCCCATGCATAAGCAGAAGAGTGCTTCCGTAAGGTCTCTACCAGCTGATTTTTTTATAATTCTTCCAGATTTTCATTAATATTCAATATTTTCTCTGGAAAAATTTCTATTGAAGAATTTCCAAAATTTTCCATAGAATGTAAAGACATTTGTCTAGATGATAAATATTCGATATTACATTGTTCTTAAAATGTTTGACTATTATCACAGTATATCGAGGATTCATTATTTTCTATTGAATTTAAAATTTGATCCTCCTCACTTGTTTCTGAAATAGTAAAAATGGGTTGTATATCATTAACATCATCTATCCATTCCTCACTTTCTATAACTATTGTTGTTTTTTCAAGTGGATATAATGTAATTTTTTTTGTTGAACTACCATCTGAGATAAACATGTCTCCTAATCTACAACTGATGAAAGCATCAGCTATAGCTAACCAAGGTCTTCCTAAAATTAATGGATGTCCTCCTAAATTATTCTTGGGTGTTAAAACCAAAAATCAACATGATATTCCCAAGAATCTAAGGATACAAAAATATCTTCTAACACACTATCAGGTTTAATTACTGACCTGTCTGATAATTGTAATAATGTTGGCGTGTATTGAAGGTTAGGAATCTTTAGTTGATTCATAATTTTTTTACCCATTATGTTTATGGCTGCTCCAAAATCAATCAGTGTGTTTGGTATTTTGATTACATTGATGTTGATTTTCACAATGGGGCTACCTGGATCTAAATATTAATGCATTATTGTCTTCCCCATAATGATGTCTGCAATTCTCCCAACTAATTGGATTCTTTTTATGTCTTTTCTTTTTCTTTGAGTACTCAATTCCTTAATTGTTTTTGCAAAAAATGGTATTTCTTTTATAGCTTGCAATAAAGGATTTCTTATACAGATATTTTTTAATTCATCCATCATATCATAATTAGGCAATGTGATTTGTTTTTATACTCCTTTATCAATTTTCAACCTTTCAGGAAAAGGTGGTCTAATAGATACTGAAGGTTGTTCTATAATAAGAGTATCATTATATATTATGGGAATATTTTCTGTTTGATCATTTTCTTTCCGAGGAAGAGAAGTTTCTTCTTCTTCGGTTTTATTGCTATTTTTTCGAGAATTTTTCTTTGTTTCCTGAATAACAATAGAGGGTTTCTTCTTTTCTAATACTCTACCAGATCTTAATTGAACATTATTTAGATCCAGTGGATTTATTATATAAGTTTGAGAATTTTTCCCTTCCATGTCGTAAACAAGTTTATTATTTGGATTTGGAAGTGGTTGGATGGGTAATTGGTTTGGTTTTTGTGTGAATGGTAGAGAGAGTTGTGGATTTTTATTTCTGAGCTTGAGTTTGAGCTTGAGGCATTTGATTATTCTGGGAAAATAATTGTGGTGGAAATTTTTGATAGGGAGGTGGATATGGTTGATATTGAGCATATCTTCCATAGGGATTTTTCCACCCTTGATTCCAAGGTTGTGGTTGAGCCCAAGGCTGCCATGGCACAATTGAATTCCAATTCCCTTGTGAATATTGTGCAAATGGTTGGGAATTAAAATTTTGATTTTGATTTTGAAGATTTTTCCATGGTCTTCTAGCAATAGAGTAAAGAGGATCTGTTGAATTTGGCATTCCCTCTTCACTATATACATCCCTAAGACCTGGTATAGAGGGACATTCTTTAGTATCATCATTTTTTGTACATCTCACACATGTTTCTATGGTTTTTAAGTCTAAAGGACATTCTCTAGGAGCTTGTTTTGTATTTTAAGGGTGGAAAGTTGTTCACTAAGACTCCCTAAAATATTTGTTTTGAAATTATAAAGAAAATTACCTAATTCTGCCCTAATAACCGTCCCAACAGTAGATTTAGTTATTCTTGATAAGAGAGGATCTCTTGGACTTTTCCCAATTCATGTTTTACCTCTTGAAATATGTACACATAATTCATAAATTTATTTGAATGATAACTGAGAAATATATCCTTTCCCCATTACATTGAGAAGATAAATCCACTCATCTCTAATAGATTTGAGTAGGAAAGCTTTCGAATTTTCCTCATCCATATTATCCATATTTTCCTTCTTAATGTTATAAACAAATCTTTCGACAAGTTCTTCAAGATTTTCATATTCCTTTTGTGCCATCTTAAAAAATTTATCTTTCATGATATGTGGCATACAATAATCCTTATATTTCTCTAAGAAAGTATCTTTCATTTCTGCCCATGTTCCTATAGAATTCGTACCTAAACTCATAAACCATTTTAATGTTGAATCCTCTAAGGTAGCAGGGAATAGTTTTAACTTTTTAGATCCATGTAGATAATCATATGATCTACATAACACTTAAAATTCAAAGAGAAATGTTTTTGGGTCTTCACTTCTTATTCCATGAAAGTTAGGGAGGATACTAGGTGAAATATTTTTCATTGTATAAGTTGTATCCTCATTGTGGATAGGGAATCCAAAAGGTTCTGGATCTCCTCTACCTCTTCCTCCTCTTCCACCTCCTCTATTTCCTCCTCCAATCCTAGGTTGTTCACCATTGATATTGTGTACTTCTCGCATTCCTTCTTCAACCATGATGGATTCCTCAGAACTAATGTAAGTATCTAATTCTTCAATATGACTTTCTACTTATCCTGGTTCTTCTATCAATGGATAATTTGAATGAATTTCTTATTCTTCTTCTTCACTAAGGACTTCTAATTCCTGTCCTAGAAGTAGTTCTCCTGTTGAAGATAGAAAAATTACTCATGTAGTTGGAGATGGGGGATTTTCTTCTTCAATTAAAGCTTCAGTAGATGAAGTAGGTGAAGTAGGTTGGATTTCAGATCTTAGGATTTCAGGAAGTCTGTGTGGGCCACCGACGTATGGAATTCGAGTTTGAGTGGGTGGTGTAGAACTTCGAGGTCAGGGTGGAGTGAGTGATGATGTAGGAATAAAACTTCTCCCTCGTCCTATAAACCTACCTTTAGAATCTCTCTCTCTATGCATATCATGGTTTATTTCTTAAGACTTCTATTTACACTTCCCCGACAACGGCGCCAAAATGTTCAGTCAATTTAATGTTCTTAAATTGCAAGCATAAATCATCGACCAGAGTTAGTAAACTAATGAAGTGCAAGTGCACAATATGTGCTAGAGGCATTTGTCGTTTAAAGTGAGATTTGAATTTTCAGAGTTTTTTGTTATAATTTTTGAACTTATGGATCAGTGTTAAATTCCTATGGATTAGTGATGTTGTTAAAGCAATTCTACCATCTAAGTTAAATGTTATTTCTATGATTACTTTCCATTGAATTGAGTTTTAAAAATAGTATGTCACGTAACTCTTTTCAAAATAAATAATCAATTATATTTTTATCAAGTTGATTTTAGAAATTTATGTTGCAACAATAATAAACTAGTTCTGAATTACAAAAGCATGGAATATGATATAATTATGATCTTATGAAAACAAGAAAGTATAAATACTATGGAGACAGAATTAAACTAAATTCTATTGCAAATTTTAGTCTGAAATAGAATGAAAAAGAATTGAACTGAACTACATAAAACATAACAGAATGAATTCAAGAAATTTTTCTACAGAATAACACAACCAAAACGTTGAACTATTGAAACTGATAATTGAAAATAAAGCAGGACTCAAAATCATTTACCGAATTACGAAATATTAATGCGGTTGAGATGCATAAAAACTGAAAGCAAAACGACCTGGTCTGCTTGCAGGGGGCCTCCGCAATGTAGTAGGTTCTTAACTCCATCAACGCATCAAATTGCATGAAAGGAACTTGAAATTAACATAAAAATCTTCAAAGAAAATGTTCAAGAAATGAAAGTTTGGCGCACCCTGATTACGCAGAGTTCTTATGTTTTTATAGAATGCGTTCAACCATATGCAAATTCTAAGCCTATGGATCTTCTATTGGAATCCTTATACAACTTAAAATCAAAAACGAAATATCGCTTATCTGCCGATTTTCTATTGAAAAAGCAAATCGACACAGTTATATTATTTCTGGACTCTGTTCTTGGACGCTGCAATGTGTTGACTGTTATCTTTGATAGAAGGAATGCACGATCTTCTTGATGAATAGGCTTGGGTAAGTAGGAGGAAATCCATGAGGGGGTCATCCTCTGTCCATCCTTGTACTCCGTTGCTGATTTGATGCACTGAAACCCTACTAAAAATGAAGGCAGTTGCGGATCTGTGGAGTAGCTGCAGAATTGTATCAATCCTATAGCTGAATGTAATATTTAATGAAACAACAAAGGTATATTAATAAATATGAAGAATAGGACACACATATACTTTACCTTTCCAAAATCATGTGTTTGATGCCTTATTAGGTTTACAATGATAGGAAAATATGATGCAAAAAGGGTATCAAAACAAAACAATTATGGGACTCTACATGCAGTCTTCCATACATCCTGCTTTGCAATCTTGACCTGATGGTAGCCACTGCGCAAGTCTAGTTTTGTGAAATATACAAAATTTTTCAATTGATCTAATAAATCATCAATGTGAGGGAGAGTGTACCGATTCTTCACCGTTATTTTGCTGAGTTCTCTGTAGTCCATGCACATCCTCCATGTGCCATCATTCTTTTGCACCAACACAATAGATAAGCCGCATGGAGAAGAATTTTCTCTTATGACCCCTTGGTTCAACAATTCTTACACTTTTTTCTTTATCTCCTCCATCTCAATGGCTGACATCCTCTACATACCAATCTTGGGTAAAGGAGCATCCTGCTACAAGAGAATCTCATGTTGGATCTCACGTTTTGGAGGCAAACCACTTGGTTCCTAAAAAATCCCATCATAGTTAGAATCAATTTTATACATTTCCTTTTTATTTTTCTCTCACAACCATGATCATGCATCTCTTACTGGAATTCACCAACCTATTCATCTGACCTGCACTTACAATACTGACACTGATTTTGGCACGACGAGCTCTAACAATGTATTCCACCTCACCTTTCATGAGATGATACTTGTTTTCATGGCGAAAGAAAATTACTTTCCTGTCATACAAATATGGACTCCCCAATACCATGCCACATATATCCAAAGCTACAACATCAAGATCAACCACATCTACTAGTTTGGATGCAATCACAAATCTAGCCTTACACTATTTGGTTACATGTAATTTTGCTTTATCACACACCCAACCAAGAGGGTAAGGTTTTGGATGAGGCTTGGTTTCTAATCCCAAATTCTTAACCAAGGATTATGAAATCAAGTTTCCTTGTGAGTTCGGATCAAATAAGGTTTCCACTTTAGTATGTTTCATTACGACTCTAATGTGAAACAATTTAGTCCTTTTTGTTCATTAAAAAGAGACTCATTTGAAGAAATTGTACTTGCATGCAATTCAAAATTTTCATTAGCATGAATAGAAAGGTTACCTTGTATGCCTAATGTTGTGATATGTGTTTTATCACTGGAATCAGATCCAAGGTCCTGTTGTACGATTTCCACCATATTTTGCTTGTTCTTTCCACCGAATCTCTTTGGTTTCAACTCCAGATGTAACTTCCAACAATTTTCATCATCATTGCCTTCCTTCTTGCAATGTGTGCAAGATGGATTTCCTCCTTCCTCCTTCTTGGTTGTAGCTGCCTTCTTGTCCTTTCCCTTGCATTTTCCTTTGAACTTTCCATTAGGAGGTTTGAAAGACGATTTCTTTGGTTGCTCTTCTTTGTCATTCTTGCCCTTTCTTTCAAGGTGAATGGCCTTCACACTTGCCACATAAATAGTAGCAGGCTCAAATAATAAGAAATAATGTATGATGTAATTATGTAAAGCACCAATATACTTTGTTACAATTTCAAGTGAATCAAATGGAATATTCAAATTCAAAGCTTGTTTCCTAAACTCTTCTATGAAGCTTTGTACATTTTGACCCATTCCTTGTCTCAAATATTCCCATTCCATTAAATATTTTGTTAATAACCCAAAGGATAAAACTGATCTTTTAATGAAAAAACAAAATTGGACCAATAAGAAAGGAGATTATCCAAGTCTTTTCTTCCTTTCTGCAACTTTCTCTCCCACCAAACGAGATCGGTGCCACTCAGCTGAAGGGATGCTACCTGGATCTTAGCCTCATTCTCCTCGATCTGCTGAATCTGGAAATAAACCTCGATCTATCTAATCCAATTGTTTAGTTTCTCTGTATTACATTCTCCATTATATGTGGGCAAATCAAACTTTGCATCTACTTTAAAAATGGCTTCTTCGATGTATTTTTATGGTGCATGTTAGAGTGATGAGAAGAGGAAGAAGAATAACTTTCACTGGTGGATGGAGAGGGAGGAGGATCTTCTCCTCCACCTCCATGGTGTACTAATGCATGATCATCAGGGTCTTTCTTCTCATGCTTGATTGTCTTCTCATATTTGGAAAACAACTTGTCAACTTTCTCTGCCATGTTGAAGAATATCTTGCGATAATTTCTTTCTTCTTCTGCTCGTGCATCCTCATCTGCCATGTTCCGTCTTCGTGGTGCACACCTCGCTTCGAGATCAAAGGATTTGAGTTTTCCTTCACCTTTTTGGAGCTTGTTCTTGGTTAATATTCACTCATGCAACTCGCATCAAAAAGACCTACTCTGATACCAAACTGATCCGGATATTTTACTTCATGGATGCATACATAATTGCATATAAAAGAGTGTATAACCAAGTAACTTAAACACATGAAAATAAGCGGAAATCATAATAAAACATGAGATAAAATACACAAGACGATTTGATTATGGAGTTCACCGAATGTGGGCTATGTCTTCAGGCCCTGCTCAATGTGGGGAGGCCTCTTTCATTAAATGGCAAAAAAAATTAATTACAAACAACTTTACAAAAATGACACTTCATACCTCCACTTCTGGTGATGGCCTGAAAATGGAAACCCCGACTAGAGAAACGGGCTACACGGTTGTATTACTGACGATGAATAATGTAAAAATGATGATAAACTTGTCTCGTTCTGACACTGGCACTTCTGGACCCCAAAATAATCTTTTCAACATCACCCAAGATTCCAAGTTTAGGGTTCCGCCCCCTCTTGCTGCTCCTGGTTCTATCGCTCCTCTGCTTCGCTGATGGGTCAAATGGTAGTGAATGGTTTTTAAATGTAATGTTATAGGCGGAGCCACCAACGTGAGTCATTGGCTCATTGGTGCCGTGCCCAATTTGGGCGTGTGAGGCCCAGGTTCAAACCCGATCGGGGCAATGTTTTGGTTGGCAAGCACATTAAGTCATAATTGTGAGTTGTTTGATATGGCGCAAATGGTATAACCGTTAACAGTTTTTGGAATGGGGCCACCACGTGGGAAGACTAGGCACCGGTCGACACGGGTTCAAGCCTCGTCGACCCCGCATACTATGTGATTATAGTTATAATGGCCATGGGCCTTGGGCGGGATCTCGGGTCAGCCGCGGGCCCCGACTCATATTTAATATATAATATATATATATGATAGTCATTGGGGTAACGCCAAAATTTATATTTATATTATAATATAAGGCCCAACAATATAAAAAATTTCGCTGATTTTTAAGGGTCACTGGGCAAATTAAAGAGGCGACAAATATGCCCTTTTCGACCGTCGTTTTCCGTGTGTTGTACCTTCACCAAATTTTTGCTTCATTAGTGATTGCCACTTGGCGTAGCTTAACCAGAATTTTTACTAGCTATAACTTGAGCATATGAACTCGGATTTGAGTGTCGTTCACACTGTTAGAATCAGGATGATGAACACTACAATATGGTTCTGGTTTCACTTCTATCTGATGACTTTGATTTTTGAGCTATTTCAAGGCCACTTCTATTTCTAGATCCACCTGGATCACACTGTTTTTAAAGTGAAAAAAGTTCCTTCTCAAGTTAGATACTCCAGAAGACTTGGAATATGAAAATATCCATGAGGATACAAATATTATTATTAAAATTTATGATGAATGAATTGATTGATTGTTACAAATGAGGCCTGCTTATATACCTAGACAGATGCCTCTTCACGAAAGGTCATGTTTCATCAGACATGGCCTTTCAACGTAATTACTAATTAACTAATTAATCATAATTTATATTATTTTATTCATTACATTTCCTTCCTCCTCAAAAAGCTTTGTCCTCAAAGCTTGCTGATGAAAGGCCTTGATTTCTTTTCCTACTATGAATGTCTTGTCATCTCGAGGCAGTCATCCTTGTCGATACAAGTTGATATGATCCTCTAAGTGACAAACAAAATTATCGCATTGAGAATGGATCAGACCACCCTAAATCAATCTTTTGTGCAATCTTATGGCGACTTGAAACTTGTGATAAATTATCACTTGAGCGGATTGCACTGATATTAGTATTCTTCAAAACATCAGCTTGTTGTTTCTATTTTGAATACGTAGCTTGGTTGAGTTTTCTACTCCCATGATTTGGATGTCGATAGGGAACTTTTTTGGTTTGAATTTCTCTTCTTAGTTGTGTCTAAATGTTTTATTTTCTTTTGGCGATCATGTTATTGAGCTGGTTACATAAATTTGGCTTGAAATGTTCATTGCCAGAACTACAACATCTAAATTTGTATTTTCTGCAAATTGCTCGTCTTCTTCTTGAGTTATGACATTCACTGCATTAGTACCAGTTTCTTTCTCTTCAACTTGGATTTCTACATTTGATGCTTTATTTTCGACAAGTTGTTGCACCTTGTTTTCTAATGACTTATTGTCTTTCTTCAATTTCTTAATTTGCATTAGTAATTTTTTGTTGTGGTCCTTGAGGCGGACAACTTCTTCATTCTTGCTAGTGGTGATTTTTTCAATTTCCTTTTGCATATTTTGGATCGCCTTTTTACTTTCTTGAAGAACTACTTTTGAGATATCTAATATGTCTTCCGGTGTTACTGAATTCGGCTTCACTGTGACATCTTGTAACGTTATTTTTTTCTTTTTGAAAGAAAATGTCAAAAAATTCTTTTTCATATTAAGGATGAATGACCCTAGTGATTCCATCCAGAGTGAACCCATAACTATATCAGTATCGTTGCAAAATAAGGTTTTAACAGTGAATTGCGAGACAAAGGAATACTCCCCAATACTTAGGTGTAAATTCCCTATGTCGTATTGTTTTCCATTTGTGTTAAATGAATTTATTTCAGTTATATTTGATTCAGGGATCACTAATTAGTTAGCACATTCGGTACTAAAATAATTATTCTTTTGAGTAAGATCGATAGATATGAGAACCTCCTTTCCTGCAAGTGACCCTTTGATTTCAATTAGCACATAGACACACATACTATAATTTTTAGGAAATCTTCCCTCCTTTAGTTATGTTTTGGATGCCATTTTGTCAAGATAACTTTGGGGTTTTTAACTCTTATTAAATGACCCTTTTACTTCCCAAGGGAGCTTAATATTACGTTCACAATTCTCAACTCTCTTTATTAATGTTTCTTCTCCTTATAATATAATTCCTCTCCTTGCTTCGAATTAGCAACTTTTTAAATTTTAATAACTTTTTACTTCTTTGTAACTCAATATATATATTTGGCGTAGTCTATGGATGCTACGAATTGGACTTTTCGGCACCAGTTTTTTTAAATCCTCCGGCAGCACGTTGACCCCACCGTCTCCATTTCCACTCTATCTTCGTCTTCCTCCATCGCCCATCGCCATTCTCTGTTGTCGTCTTCGTTTCCATTCCATCTCCGTCTCCCTCCATCGTCATTCTCTGTTGCCATCTTCGTTTCCATTCCATCTCCGTCCACCTCCACGAAACATTTCTGTAGCACTTCAATGGCACTCAAACTAATCCTTTCTTCCTTGAAGCACCAGATCCAAGCTCAGAACCTCCATGTTCTTTCTCTCGAAACCCAGATTGACAAATCCAGGTTCTGTGTGTAGCGTTTTCAGGGTGTTTCAAACTCCAATATGGCGTGTGCCCAATTCAAATTCCATTGTTAGCGCAATTCAACTGAGAAGAGAAACCGCAGACGGAATATCTAATATCAGATCTTCTGCAATGGCCATGTTCGGATCGGAGGTTAATGTCTCTAGTGTTTTCAAATCGATACCTCATATTCTAATTAAACGTAACGGGCCTGAATTTTGGGAAAATAAATTGAATCATTTGAAAAATTTTGGGCACCTTGAAGATGACATCAAGGAGTTTGTTAGGAGGCACCCACCTATATTAAAAACTTCCATGGATAAGGTGCAAGAAATCATGGACTTTTTGATGCATACTGCAGGGCTTCCTCCAAAATTTATTTTTTCATATCCTCTGTTTGTGTCTTGTGACAGCTTGGAGCATAGGATCAAGCCTCGCCACAAGGTGTTGAGTGCTCTCAGTGGTTTTGCAACGTTCATGCATTTCTCCCTCCCTTCAAAATGTGATGGGATAGATGTGAAATTATGACTATTTCGATCATCGTTATCTTGTAAATGTAAATATTCAAATCCCACAGGGAAATCTATGGACTTTAAATTCTTATGTGTTTCTACAGTAGTATGTTCTAATTTTTCCAGATCTGCTATATCTATGGGACTTACTGGAATTAACACATTTCAAATCCAAGCTATACATTACACACTAGTTTGCACAATCTCCTTTTTGTTTTGTTAACGGTCTCTGTTTCTTTGCTTAGGGAAAATTTTGTGGTAATGAAATTAGATCCATTTCAATCACGCATCTTGTAAAGCAGAACCCTAGCCACTACTCTAAAACACAACGTCTGATGCATGATTGACTAGGAAAACAATCATTGGCACCTTACCTCGTCCAATTGGTCCTACAAACATTCATAAGAAGTTTGTCAACTTTTCCTTTCACGGTGCCTTCCAAATAGCCACTTCTTTTGGATGAAACCTTACCTCCAGGGAAAGAGGCCGGTGAGGTGACTCTCCACACAGAGGAGGGTTGGGAACCATTTGTATTTTTGGTCTTATTGGTTTGAAACTATTTGCAAATTTTTTCTTGTTGTTTTCTTCAGTAGTTTCCAGTGCAACATCTATAATGAGCATCTGACAGGATCTGTTGCATAATTGCTTTCCCCCTTGGGATGCTGGCAAGAATCATTCTAGAAGTCTAATGGATCATAATCAGCCACCGTGCATTTGAAAAACTTGGTAAGGAGGAAGAAATCATTCTTATAACTAGTTGAAATTTGCTACCTTTTGCCTCTTCATCATTTGGTTGATATTTAGGGTCGTTTTTCTAAAATGGTGTGAAATTTAATGACGAAATTTGCCTTTTTAAGAAATTTAAAATTTCACCTGTCCAACACAGATCATGCAATCTTTCCTACCAAGGCTTTTGACTTTATTTAAGATCTTTTCAGTTGGTTCAGTTGAGAAAGATAATGAAGCAAAAGTGAGGGTTCTCATTATAAGAAAGCTCATAGGTTTAGAGTAGGGATATCTGGGTGAATTCTTGTATGGGAATCGGTGAGAGACCTCTTAGGTCTGAGCATATGTTCTTAGGAATGTTTTATAGTATTATGTACAGTTGATTTGTATTTTATCAATAATATTTCTTGAATATTTCTGCAAGCTTGTTCACTACCTCGTTTCCCAGTTTATATAACTGTTGTTGGCCCAGTTTCTATAATTGTTGTTGCAGTGCCTGTTATGATAATTTGAAGTTAACATAAAAGCAGACCAGTGCTCTAAATTAACATGTTGTTACAGAGATATCAGTTTTATGTTGATGGAATTGGTTGTTTTGGGCTTGTCATTGTATTAGCATGTCAGTGCAGTCCTTGGGTCCATAACAGCTAGACTCATAATGTACGATAACTCATCCATACCATATCTATGAAGTAGGCTTCATGGGATTATCAAGAACAAATTATCTCCGTTGATGATAGGGATGCCAAACATTATGGTGGCCTCCAACAACTCAGATCACTAAACCAGAGACATATTTCATCTGTTGTCCCAACCAAAATGCCAGATACAAGTGGGCATGAACCAAAATGCGATTGTCAATATTAGCATTGCATCAACATTAACCTTGAAAAATGGCTTAACACTAAACTTAGATAAGTGTTCACTGTTAACCAAAACAAGTGTTTTCATGGGATTTATCTTCTACTGCCACACTATTTAATATAACCATGCATTAGGTGGTCACATACTACAAAGAATTTAGAAATTTTTTTGCTAATGCTATTTATTATTTACTATACAAATACACCTGTGACCTTAGTAGCTAGTGAGGAATACACCCGTGACATTACTAAGTAGCGAGGATTAGTATGGAAAAATGGAGATTGAAATAGAGTCGTAAACTAATTTCCAGTAACATCGAAATGTCAAATTTCGAGTCCTTTAACAACTTGCAGCTAGCTATAGCATTTCTCAATTAAAGAGTGTTCTTTTTTTCATATGAAGGAGAAATTGCAATGTATTTTTTTTAAAGGAAAACATATGTTGATATTAAAGAAAAAGTGAAATATACATAGCTTTTGTTTGTTCGACACTCAAAAAACAAAAACCGATCTACAGTTTCATCAAAAAAACCTACATATCTCCCTACTCCTATATATTATTTATCATTAATAGCATCTTCCAGCCAAGCCTAAAGACTGGCACTACAAGAACATAAAATAATCATTTGGAAATAAAAAAGAAACTTAAACTTCCACAGCTATCCATTTTAAAGATCTGTTTTTAAATTATTGTGATCGGAGCTTACCTCATTAGGACATTGCCCCATCAAAGAAACAATTGTAAGGATTCTGTATTTTGTATGTGATTCTATATTCATTTTTGTAGTACTTAACAGTTGCTATTAGAGCACTATTTTTGGCAAAAAAAAAGAGGGCATAATCTTTTCTATTTTGTAGGTTTTCAAAGGAAAAAAAAGAGGGCTGTGACAATTTGATCAATTTTTGTAGCTTTTGGTACAAAACTTGGCAGAAACAGTTGTATAACAGAGTACCTCTCAAAAAAATAACTGATTTCAAATTTTTTTTTTGTCTCAATGAGAGTTTGGGAGGTCATGATATTTCTGATTTGAAATAAGATATTTTCAGGGTTTTTGAAACGGTTTAATGTTAATTCTGTGTAAGGTCAACAATTTCCCACTCATGTTCTGGATTTTTGTTTGCATAACAGGATTTGGTCACAAATTATAGCCCAAGAGGAAGGGGGTTCACCATACTGTTGTGTTTTTCAGAGATTAAAAAAGAGCAAAATGAGTAACCTGAAGTTAGTCATTGCGTGACACTTTGTTTCACAAAAGCTAGACTCATTCAAATTAAACTCTGTTGGGCACGTGTCAAAATATGTGTATGTCTTTATATTTTGTACTTGCTGAGTTTTTCCCAATTTATTCTTGATCCGATTCAAACTCTTCTTGACTCTTTTGCCTCAGTGAGTGCTTGTCAACTCCAAGCATGGGAAAGCTAAAATACTTGAATGCCCTTATACTACCCAGTACACAACTTGAAATGACAAGTTCAGAAAAATCACATGTACAAAGCTGCAGCAACACTTATTTAATGGTACAACTCATGGAGGTCCAAATCAACCAAAGAGACCGATCGCATTTTTCCCCTTCCCCACTTTACTTTCCCTAGAATATTGAGATGATATGCACCAAGGATGTGCTATGGCATAAATTAAAAATTAAAAATTAAAAAATATAAATAACAAATAAATATTATAATATAATTATCAATTCAAGAAACATCCTTAAGGTAAGTGTTCATCACATGCAATTGCCTTAATAACAAAAAAGATATACTTCAAGCTATGTTATATTGCATCATGTATTGGAAAACAAAACCATCCCTCCAGACAGCAACAAATCAAATGCACAGGTGTGTACTTATCAGTTCCTTGTCCACTGAGAGAAAATTGAAATGCCTATATATCAACAACAATTAGAGCAAGGACATCGACTTAAAAATTTTGGTATCCAACTTCTACAATAGAAAATTCAAGCAAAATCACACCATAACACTTTGTTTATGTCCTTGTGGGTTGCCCATGTGATTCAGCCACTTGTTATTACTCAATTCTGAAAGTAAAACAAGACTTTTACCAATGCTGCCATGGTTGACCAAAACATCAACAAAAGTTTCCATAGTAGCCATAAGACAATATTGATTCTTGGGGACAAAACAATACATTATCTACCTCCCTAGGGTATACGGAAAAGTTAGGAGAAGCTGCTATCTTAGCAATATACATGAAGAATTCTTGGGACAAACAAATATTCTATCTATTTCCCACACATCCATCTAAAAATGAGAACTGTAATCTTAGCAATACTTTGTCCCTGAAGTCAATCCAATGGTGACACTTTGTTTCACAAAAGCTAGACTCATTCAAATTCCTGATCCGATTCTTTAATAATCTGCATCATAGTCACAGGGCTTGGAATTGACAAGCACTCATTGAGGAAAAAGAGTCAAGAGTTTGAATCGGATCAAGAATAAATTGGGAAAAACATAGCAAGTACAAAATATAAATACATACACATATTTTTACACATGCCCAACAGAGGTTAATTTGAATGAGTCTAGCTTTTGTGAAACAAAATGTCACCCATTGACTAACTAGAGCTTACTCATTTTGGTCTTTTTTTATCTCTGAAAAACACAACAGTATGGTGAATCCCCTTCATCTTGGGTTATAATTTGTGACCAAATCTTGTTATACAAACAAAAATCCAGTACATGAGGGGGAAATTGTTAACCTTACACAGAATTAACATTAAACCGTTTCAAAATCCTATCTCCATAGAAGATCACCATAAATTAAACAATTTCTTTTCAGGATTCAGGATTCAATATGGAGAGAATGAAGATGGCTTTATTCAAGAACCTATATCTCCTCCTGCACACAATATAGAATCCATTTTTGTTCAGTGGTCTTCTTCAAATACATAGTTTAAATGGATTTCCAAGCTAAACAAGGTTTGGTCTTACAAGATTTTATACAAATCATATGTGATTGGTTTTATATCAAAGACCGCCTTCCAAAACTTACTTCACAGATAATGGATTTTATTGGATAAAGTTGTCATTGATGTCAATATGATGACAAACCATGGGTGTGTTGCTGAAGCCGGCCCTAGGTATATGAAAGACAATGATTGAAACCCTAAGAGAAAACCCTAGGTGCCAAGGGTAACAATGAAACCCTAGATGCATGGAAAATACCTAAGCCCTGGGTAATTGATGTCAAGTTCTAAGCATTGCTAATCACTAAGCCTTAGATAGTTGATGTAAATCCCTAATATACCTTAGGTGTATAGATGAAGAATGTATAGGTGCATCTATTTTCTTCTATGAGGGTTAGACATGCATTCCTACAACATCTCAATGAATACCTAAGCCTTGCAAGGCCTTTTATGCTATCAAAAGGGGAATATAAGATGCTTTTAAAAATACAAAAAGGAATTTTACAGGAGAAACAAGAAAGTAATTAAAAAAATGGCCATCCATTTAAGGAAGGCCCCTTTTTGGGATTGAAAGAACCTTTGGCATATTTTGGGATCATTTGAAAGCAGGTTTTATGGAGCTGACTTTGAAAAATATAATGAATGACACTTAAGGATACTTTGAGGACTGTTGTGCACTTTTTGAGGCAACTGTGTTGCAAAACCATTGAAGGCAGTCTTGAAGGGATTATCTATGTAGAATGAGCATTGTTGAAGCCATCATGGAGTAGCCGTGTAGAAGACTGTTGGGTGACATGAAGAGTCGTAGAGACACTTACTAGTTGCTGATGTTGACCTTTGTCATTGGAGCATACATGGAGAAGACCCCTTGCAGCAGCCATTAAAGATTTGAGAAGTAGTTCCCAGACACCTTGCAGCAGTTAAAGCCTACGGGAAGCCTGAAGATGCAACACTCTTATTGTATGCAATGTGTATGTGAAGAAAATATATTTTGTTGTTACACGAGCCTTTTGATGGTTGAGGGCTGCAAATATGTCCCTCAAACAACAGATGGGGGAATTTATGGTAGGTTTTTGGGGACAGGTAGTGAACTAGGGTTTCTAATTTGTGACATTTAAGACTTTCCACCCTTGGATTTCCTTTCATATACATAACCCCTTTTAGTAGATCCAAATATGTTTTTCTTTAGAGCTTCATCATGACCTTTTCTCTCTTCTAGCTACAATAATAGATTTTTACAAAGAGTTAGGTTCAAACATTCTTATCTTAGTTTGGATTTTCAACCTTGGATTAACATGTAGATATTTGTCCAGTTTTGTAGAGAGTTTGGCCTTTGATTCTAAGACTTGAAACTTCTAGTGTATTCTTTGATTGTGATTTCCTTTTGGAACAAATGCATGAGTTGAACATCTTACGATTCATCTTGGGTATGGTTCTCTCTAAGTTAATCCATATACAAAGTTGCCAAAGTACCCTTAGGGATTTTAGCAATCCATCTCTCACCGCATGGGGTGACCCATCCAAATGTTGTGTATTCTTTGATTGTGATTTTGTTTTGGAACAAATGCATGAGTTGAGCATCTTATGATTAATCAAATAGAAAAGAAAAGAAAAATCTCATTTTTTACATAAATTGTAAAAAATTTATTAACAATAGGAAACTCCAACCCATTTAGGCCATGCATCATCACATCTAGGGCATCCACCAACACAACTGGGTTATTATTACAACAACATATCACATAGTTTGTGATATTCCTACTTAGCATTTTGCTAAGTGAAATATCCAATTTTGCCATTTTTTCCATCATATCGATTTGCACTTAGGAAATGTGGGTAGATGTGGTACCACAATGCAGAGGAAATTATAGCAACGTAGGAACTGCACAATACTTGGTGGAGTCACTCTGGGAGGCTGAGGAGTGAGGGGAGTTTGAGGTGGATTTGTGGGGAGGCTTGGGGAGCCTTCCAACAAGGATTACAGTCATTGTGGGAGCCTTTACCAACAAATTTCACAGGAGGAACGTTCTTCCCAGCAGTAGAGCCACTCTAGCAAAAGAGGGTTGAATTTCCGGGGTCAAGCTTTGGCCAAACCCTTTGTGGGTTTTTCTGGGTATTGTGTAGGGAGGCTGGGATTAATTTCCTAGAATTTTCTAAGCAGTGGAGAGGGACCTAGCAGCATATCTATTCAGGCAACAACATATTTCTGGGCAGTTCCAGTGCAGAACTAGGGAAGCACAATGATTGAAGGAAGAAGGGTGACTTGTACTACATTTGTGGCTTTGCTAGCTTGCATAGAGAAAGCCCAGGTGCACTCTTTCCAACACGTTTCTTGTACACCCATTCTTATTAATAAAATGACTCAACAACGCAGATTTTGGTGACAACTTGTGTTTTGATTGTGTGTTTCTGTTTTATGTGATTTTTATGTCTATGCACACCTGCTATTTGTGGTAACATTTCTTTAGGGATATTACGTAAGTTGCAACTTACAATAAAAGACAATAACCTTACAACTTAAATTTATAGGCCAATAAATGCCTTCATAAGAAACTAATACAATACATTTTCCATGTTACAAAACCAAGTTTATAGTAATCAATGATCATAACTTCCTCAAAATGGTGCCACACATATTCCAACCCCATAGAGCAAAAGAACCAAAAGCCTAAACCATTGAGGTTCCTAGGAATTAGATCTGCATCTACTATCAGTCTATTTTTGTTCAAAAATAGCTATTCACATATATCATCACTTACCACATTCATTAGAATATGGAAATATGGACCATAACTTTTATAAGGTAAAGATTAACATTGAAAAATAACTACTTGAGATTCAAATGGATCAACAAATTTTACTTTTAGGCAAAGAGTTCTACTTTAGCATGAACCTTATACATATTTTTTATTGCATGCAAATCAAAACTAATCTCAAATGAAAATTCATGAATTACTATTACAAATTATATGTGTTCATCGCACGACCTTTGGAAGATGTGCATTACTCTCTAAAGGAGCCATGTTACAATGGTGCAAACCCAAAACAACAGAATAACATTATTCATCATTAATGAACATGGAGCTAAATCAATATTTCTATTCAACATGTGAGGAGAAAAAAATAATTTTGCATTTGGAAAATAAAAATTGGGAAGTCTATAATTTAACCCAGCTACTTCGAAGTTATTCCTTCCCAATTAGTTACATTGTGTTAATACATAAATCTTCAATCTTTCCTTTATAAAAAATATTTTTTCCATTCTAAATTGGTTTGCATGTCAAGTAAAAATAAGTAATTATTCTCAAGTATCCATAGTATTTTCCAGGAGCAGTGATCTTAAACCGCTTCAGGTAGAGATTGGCATGCAACATACATGAGATCATATAAACTTAAAGATGATCTTTTTGGAAGCTTCTTGAGGCCATACAAGCACTTCCTAGTGAGAATAGAGGGTCTTTCAAACAATTAGAGCATCCATGTCATGAATCCAATTATCCAAGTTAGAAAAACATTCTCTTATTCATGTTAACAACTTAGATATTTTGCAAATTTATAAAATACCAGATATGGGGGGTTTACTTTACTGTAATGGATCATTCAAGATGATGAGGTATCCCAGTAGAAAATTGGGAAATTTTGGAGTTGCAACCCTCTTGTGGGCATGTTTGTATGGTAGAAGAAGATGCTTCTCTCCTCATACTATGACTACCTGGTATAAATATAGTACAGAAAATAAAAATATATTAATAATGTCCAATACACTAATAAAAAAAAAATTGAGAGCAAAACTATCACAACATACCTGACAAATCACCAACTGGAAAATTGTCAACCAACGAAGCATGTTCCAAGTGAGGAACATCCATAGAAAAATCCCCTATATGTATAAATATAACATTGCAATTCTCATCATAAACATATTGGCACATAAAGTAATACACATGTGAAAATATTGATTACATCAATTACTAGTTCTATCTAATGTACCTGAAATTGTAGGAAAGTTAGAACGACACTGCATCAATCTATCTTGTTGAGTTGAAGGAACAATAGTGGATTGTTGTACCTCTACAAAAATTCGCACAAAAGTTAGTTAAGAAATGATGATGTTCATATACACTAATGTAAACATATTTATCTCATTACTCTATGAAACATACCTGGGACAATAGAGGATGCATGGTTGGAGCGAGGACGGCCCCGCTTGTTGAGCTGTTGAAATTGAAATGGTTCATATTCAGATGCATGGACATTTAAATCAACCTCCAAGCCACCACTTCGTTTGTTTCTTTTTTTTTTTCTTTTTTCTTTTTTGGACTGAGAAAACTCTTTTTCCTCTTCAAAGATGATTCAAAAGCTCCCAACCCAAGGGTGAAGTCATAATCCATAATACGAAGATTGTTGGCATCGTTCGTCATTTTTTTAACCAAACCAATCAATTGATTCGTCTTGCTCAAAGTAGCAGGAGGACTGTTTCGAAACAAGTCAAAATAGCCAAACAACCCCTCTCTAGCAAGCTGGAGTTCTTCAAATTCTATATCAACATTGTCACCAGCCATAACAATTGTGCTAGTATCTGCATCAAGGTTTGGTGCCTCCATACTTATCTCAAGAGGGGAATTCAGTGAATTGGGTGAGGTATCTTGATATGATAACAATTTTGATTCCATTAAGGGGGGATACAACTAATCTACCTTTATAACATGCTTGCAAATGTTGCCACGAATAGACCATGGGCAATCACAAGTTAAAAAATTTGTGCTGTGAAAACCGATAAGATATTTCTTATTACGATTACTTTGACTCTTCACCAAATAAGCGTAAGATATACTCTCATGAAGGTTGCAATCACTACCTGCAATTCTTCTAGCCTTTTCTATCGACTATTCAAGTTGCTTCTCCTTCTTGTAATTGTTTAAATATCCTTCTTTTTTCAAAATTTCCTTGAATCGATAACAAGGTTCAACATTAGTTGGTAGGATATAGAACAACCAATCCATCCGACGAGCACATTTCTTTCTTCGATCGGATAAAAAGTTTGTCTTCAAGTAACTATGATATGACTCCACAACATTGTTTGTCTCCTGATTTGCATGAGGAAAATCTCGACAACCTTTTACCCACATTCCTAAATATTAAAAAAAAGATGAGTTAGTAAACATACATTGTTTTTATAAAACAAAAAATATAAATATAAAAAAGAGTATGTGAACTTACGGATCTTATCACCAACGACCCAGTTCTTGTGGAAATAGTCCAAAAATTTATTTTCATTTGCAAATTTACCGAAAAATCCATTGATTGCATTGGTCATTGTATCATTGGAGCAATTTATCATGATAGACCCTAGGTCACTAAACATCTCGTTTTCTTTTTCTCGAATACTGGCTAATCGGTTTACATTTTTTAGCCATGCTCTCCGCCCGTGCCAAACACACAAAATCACTTCACAACTTGTGATTCTCCTGCCAAATTCAAATAATCTTATGTGTGACATCTTTAGAATAAACACAAATTACAATGTAAAATAAGAAGATATAAGTTACGTCAAAGCATCGATTTCAGCCAATGCATCATCAACCATGAAGGCATTGAGTTTCCAATCAGGACGAAGTTGATAACACCTATGCATGAGTCGCTCCAACCATTGTGCAATATCTTGTGATGTATTACGAGACGCCACCACCCAGGCAACTGGAACCCCACTTTGTTGCTCATCAAAAACCACAAGTGTGTACAATTGATACAGTCATATTAAAAAAAATATAAATTCAAACTTAAGTCATTAATCATATTAAATTGCTACAACTCAAATGATTGTAATTAATAAATCATTAGCAACACACCCCATATTTATTTGTACTGAATGTTGAATCCATGGCTAATAAGTTGTTATGAGATAGCTTCACCATGGTCTCTAACATCCATTTCGTTTGTATTCCAGCTATAAAAGAGACCTCAACACCATTGGGCTTTTGGTAAAAGAAGAAGTCATCATGGTGTTTTTGATACCAAATATTCATACTCATTTCATATTTTTTGTGCAATTGGTAATTTCCTTTCATTAAACGATTATAGATGTTGACAACATATTTTCTGCATAAGAAGAAATCTCTATCTCGAGCTGTAGCATCCATGTCCACATATTTCTTAATGTGCATCTTACACACCGAGTCAATTGGCACTTCTAAAAAGAAACAACTTTCAATATAAGAAATCATGTCCCTCGAAAGTCTTGGCTTATACAAAGACATAGCATCACCTGAAGTATCATGTTGTCCATGACGGGGCCATCCATTCCCATCTTCATGATCATACATATTATATGTTAATATTGCTATTTTAGGGCTATTAACCATAACCTTTACAATGAAATGGCACTGGCAGCCCCTCTTTTTCACAAATGAGCACCTTCATTTCATTGAATCATCTCCTCTTTTGTCCTTTGGGCCATACGAACAAGTATATCTACACCAAAATATTTGAGATGTCAATAAATATGAAAATTAACAAAACAATATTAATAACAACATCTATCAATAGCATTTTTTAAATACTTACAACTCATATCTCAATGCAGCACTAGCCCTTGAGCTTGGGGGTTTTCTTTGTCGACGAATAAATGTACATGGAGCTTTTGGATTCGTCTCTTCTCCTCTAATAAAGATGTCAACACTATGTAAAGGAATTTTTGCAACCTGATCAATATTCATGTTTGTTTTATATACTTCAACCCAGACTAAATCTTTACCATAAAATGTGATCTTGTCTTTAGGATCTTGTACCTCAAGGTCCATGATAGTCTTCCATTTATTTTGCTTTCCCATTTTGAATTGATGTCTACAAATGCAGAAGAAAAATCAAAAGTAAAATCATTAAATTGAACTTGACATTTTCCATAAAGAAACAATGATAACCAATAGACAACAAGATTGCAAGTAAAAATACTTCCATATCTACTAAACATGACAGAGAAGATGAAGTGCAAAGTACACTCTTATCTTGATATAAATTTTGTTTGGAATACATCTATACTTCTTTGCAATTCCTTGATGTATTTCCTTAACAAAATTTTAATGAAATCTAGACACCAAGGCATTGGTGTGTCAACCTTGGGTATATTTTTGTAGATTCAAGTTTTTTTCTCTTTGTGATCCTCCCAATTGAAAGAAAAATTCAGAATAAGGCCACAACATCATTGTAATAAACAAAGTAAGCATGCAAATACATAACAACACACAATAGTGGCATTTGATTATGTGTGTAAATATACGGGACCAACCATGGCTTAAGATAGCCAATACTGATATAAGCTTTGAAAAAATCTGACTCACAACCAAGAAGACAGGAAATGAATTATTTTACCTCAAATCACAGTTTAAACTTCTTTAACCCAACAAAGATGGAAATATTTCCTTGGCAAACATTAGATTTGTAAGGTTAACCTGACTTGACTATTATAATTTATTTTGTACACTTACATTATGTCCAATTTTTTTTTCTTGCATATACAGATTGCAATGGGGTCTTTTTATGGAGTTTCATATTAGACTCCTGAGTTTGACTGTAGGCTTTTCAGATCATACTCCTGAGTTTGTTTGAATGGTTGATGTGGTATTCTTCATCCAATATTCTGAAAATATATTCTGGTGTCTTCACTTGATCCCTTGCATTACTTGCCTTCAAAATAAAAACCCCTCGAGGGCAATAAACAAGCACATTAATCAATGGTTGATGACATAAATCCGACCAACCATCACTGAAAATTATGCAACCCATAGACCTCCAAGACTGTTTAATATCATCCAATCCGTCTATCACTCCTTCCTTTGTTTTCTTTAGCAGAGTAGTCTTTAAAGCCTTGGGCCCAAGGGGAACATACACCTTGCCAAAATCAACAGCCTTTTTTAATGCATTTTTAAAATATGGGCTTCTGGCCACATGAAATGGAATTGCACATGCATAAAAAGGAGAAGCTTGAAAAACATCTATATTGACGTGGGTGTGTTTTGATATGCAACTGGAATCATTTTTGCTGTAACATCGATGATAATATTATTCGTGGAACAAGTAGCTTGTTTATCTGGCTTGTAAACGGTCATCCTTGGGTTTTTTTTTTCCATTATAATGAATGTTGGTAATTCACTCAGAATAGGTTTTTGATTCAGTGCTTCTTGTGAATTTTCATGACACAACTGATGCAATGGTCTCCACTGGATTATCCAAGGTCCGATATAAATATGTGAATATAGGCAACTTGACATATTTTTCATGTCTTCTATTCACAAACTACCAACCAATAACCCAATAGCTAATTCTATATTGTTAAAACGATTCAGATGATTGTTGGGTTGAGCAGGTTTTATATTTGATTTTGGCAGGTCGAAGGATTTCATGGAAAACTGAGCACACAAGCCAAATCTAAGCCAAGTTGCTGAGGAGAAAAAGGGTCTGAGTTCCTACTATTAAAGTGGCCATACTCCAACTTACAAGAGGTCGAGTTTCCTATGCATTCCTTCATTCATTTGCTGGTCGAATTTTCTTATTCTTAGGGTCATGTGTATCATTTATCAACGACCAAGTTCAGTGATTGGGAGGTGCTGAGTTTCAGTGGTTAAAAGAGGGTTGTGTCATCTCTTAGTGACCTATTGACGGGAAAATCTGTCCGGCCAACAGCAGGGGATCTCCCCGGTAAAAGGTCCCAATTATACCTTGAACCGTTTGGAATAGGGATCCCGTCCAGGGTGTGGGTCTGACTACCGCTGATTTCTCCTTTCTTTGGTTCTCGCTTAAACTCTATAAAACAGTGGATATACACCTGATCAGATGATACAAGACATATTATTGATGCATTAATCACGTATATAACACTATGAGTAGCAAGAGGAAATAATGAAGCATGAAGACCGAAGGAAGTGTTGTTAACAACACTTCATTAGGGTCATGCTTGTAAACTATTCTGACCACGAAAGAAACAATTCCTCATGGCAAGAACACCCTTCACTTCCTAAAAGTTTTAAATGATAACACAAATGCTAATAAACAAAGCCATCAACGTTCGTTAAGAAAGTGAGATGAACTCAACCACCATTAACATACTCAACAAACTGTTATGCAATTGTTATATGAATTAAAGATACAGTTCCCTTAATCTAAGATGTTCAGAAACTGAAAACATAATACTCAATAGCACTCATACATATGACAACACCAGATCCACAAAGGGATTTTTCAAAATGCTTGTATTCATGCTCAAAATTTATAATCCTCTGGTAATACAATGTACTCAACTCGAGTCCCAAACAAAAGATCATTGACAAGTTCCCAAAGGAAGTATTTATAGAGCAAAGCTTGCCCTTTGGGGTCCCTAACTTTTCAGCTTCCCGACGGTTGGGCTGCCTTGCGACCCAGTCTTGGACCATCCGCGACCTGTGAACTCGGAAAATATGCGACCTGCGACCTCGCGACCTTGGTAAATTTGTGACCTGCGACCCCGCAACCCAGTCGCTGGGTCGTGTCGTCGAGTGTTTGGCATGAAACATGACTCCGCGACCCGGCGACCTGAGCAAATCTGCGACCTGGGGGTTTTATCCCTTCTACATTTCTCTTGTTGAGATAGTCTTAGCTCCTGCCACGTGAACCATCATTTTCTGAGTAAGCGAAAAACTTCCTTGTCTCGGTAATCATCATAATCTCCTCATGTTACCTGCGTGTAAGCATATTAGGTTAGCCGTTAGCCTCGCCCACATAAATATGTTTATGCATGTTGAAGAAAAAATAAAGATACAACAAAAGGAAAACGCAGATGCATAAGGAGCATATTGACAAATAACATCAAGGGATTTTAACGATTAGCTTGGACCCCTATATAGTCCTGTTCTATAGGAAATATATGAACGATCGTGCATATCTACTATGTGTTCCTCTACTGTCGCAAAAGAATGCTTGAAATTCCAACCGATATCCTTCCTTCAATAGGCACGTATAGCTAGTCTTTAACATTTTTTCAATGGAGACTACCGAAGCCAGGGGAGCTCCCATGCACTGCTATGTGCTGAGACAGGCTATGATGCACGACCCCCTCAAAGTATTTTGAGGCTGCGACAGGCCTCGCCATAGCTAATTTTTGTCGTCCCTTTATTTTCACGGAGCCTTGTAGAGTGTGTACAAATCCGCCCAGCGATATGAAACACCAAGCTTGACGTTATTTGACTACTGAGCTAGGGCTGCCATGTGTTTTGTGATGCACTCTTTTAGGCTCACCTGTATCATTACCATATCGAAGCCAACTACCACATCATCTTTCATTTGAACAATAATTTTCACTTGTTCTTGCGCCTCACTAGTTGGCGCATTCCCGTCCCTTGCCTTCATCAGATGGCATCAGTTCACTGGTTTAAACTTATTTCTTTCACAACGCGGTGTTAAATATGCATTGTTCTTCATTTTTAGAAATGCTAGGTTTGCTGCCAAACACCCTAAAACGCAGTTATATCGCCCGACCTTGAATCATATGAAGGTGCTGAAACAATTTATACCTTGGAAGGTGCATCTCGGGGGTAGTTTTCAAATCGTCCAAGCAATTTATCTAAACTTGGTCTGAATCCCTGGGCGTGAGAAATTCCTTTGAGAGAAGACGCCATTTTGAAGCGGGGTCGCATAGTTGGAAACTTTCTTGGGTTGTGGCCTCTAGTGGATGCACATTTTGCGACCTTCCGACCTAAGAGAGGTCGCATAGTCACACTTCGAGTAAGGTCACACCTCCTGGCTGGTGACAACTATTGTGACTCCGCGACTTGGGTTGCAGTCACATAGTCGGCAGGTCGCACTACGCATGATCTTCCTTGGATGCATTCGCTGCGACTTAGCGACTTGGGTGAGGGTCAGCAGTTGACACCAGGAAACAAGGCGGACAACCATATTAGTGAATTCTTGGAAAAGTGAGACCCACGATATGCGATCCCTTGGGTGGCCAGTAAAGCGTGCAATTTTTTGGAGAGGGTCTTGTGCCAATGCACTGTCCTGACCCTTCTCTCACCTCCCACGATGGTCGACTGCTAGAATATTTATTACATCCCAATGCAAATGACTCCGGCCTACAGCAGGTGACAGTCTGCGTCGATGCAACGGAATCACTAGTTGAAAGGTTTTGGATTTATGAGGCGTGAAGATTGAGCTCAGAGCAACGTATTGAAGAGGATGGAAATTAACTCATAGGTTTTGTTTGCTGTGCTAACACAACCAGAATCGAAGGGATTCGACCCTTTTCCCACACTGAAAATCAACCACGTCGAACGTTATTATTGCATGCCAGACTTGAGCGGCTCAGAAGGGGCATCAGATCCTTGCAGGTCGGGCTTATTGATAATGCAGAGCCAAACAGTCCCTGAAAATTTGTGTGTCAGCGATCTCTTCGATCAAAAATCTTCATTTGCGCGTAGTAACCTAATTATCGTTCATGCATGGTAACATGCATGGGCAACCTGCGTCCATGTAATGCGGCATGAAGAGTAGGGATTCGTTCTATCTGGGACACGTGGGAGGTTATCATGGCATGATTATGGCGTATGGCCACGTAATTAAGTGGCCCATGCCACAAAATTAGCGTTGAATCTGTGTTTTCTGATCTAAAGCGATTTTCCAACTTGCTTACCATTAACCTCTTTCCAGCTTACCGCTTATTATTTCATTTCCGTTAAACAATGGTGTTTCATTTACAAAGAAGGAAAATGTACGTGTTATGCGTTAATGACAAATCAAATCCATTAAATGACATGCAATTTCGGTTGAATTTGTTCAACGCATCTTTCCCATCGTTCCCTTTTTGATCCAATATCTTAATGCCGAGGATGTTTTCAAATTATTTTACTGGCCACTCTTCAATAAAAAACTCGCCATTGCCATTAATGATCGAAGATTGCGAATGATATTCATCAATGTGGAGGCACTACTCTTGCTAGCATCAAAAAATGTGGCCTCCAAGGGAGTGTAGAGGGTGTTTCCTTCGTGCTTACCATCTGTCAAACCAAACGTAGAAGCAAGGCATAACGTTGTTTGAAACTGATTTGATTTCAGGAGTATATACCCTCCCATGAAATTTATCTGACACGTGTAACACCTTTACACATAGGCAAGTATCCAAGTGCTAGACGTTGGTTAGTGATCAACATGTCTCCGTGCTCATTGTTTGGCCCACAACTCCAATCACAGACCCTCTCGCAGTTTTTGGCATTGCCAAGAAATAGCCGGTTGAATCAACACATTGATAGTGTTGTGAAATGCAAGCAGCTCAACCCATGTAAGCTACATTCAAGGGAAGATAAATCATAAAAGTGAGAGCGCTTGACAATTGTGAAGAGTGCCCAAAATCTATAAACTCTGCCTCCGAATCTGTGAGACATAATAGAATTCCACCCAAAAATTTCCATCCTTCAGACCGGGTCTTCCTCATAGAGTGCAAGGAAAATTTTAGGTTCCAATGAATAATGTTATATAGGCCGAGTGCACTGATACATAGAGGCCAAATCATAACAATTTGGGCGACGACGAAACCTATCCGATGTGTCCCATAGTGTTGCGTCGGTCAATCATGAACTTTTCTTTGATCCTTCATCCAAATGATAATACACTACAAAATACTCCAACTGAAAATAATTTTAACTTGCTCCTCCTTCTCACTTGTGGGCGTATCCTTGTCATCTGCCTTAACAATGGTCTTCAATGCAAGCGTTAAGTCTCATCCCCACCTGGGCAGGGCATATGGATTAAAGTGTCATGTTCCACAGCTATAACCTTGTTGTTTAGTATTCAATGCATTTCCCTCGGTGTGGTGATGACATTGACGAATATATCATCCATGGAATTTACCAGTATGCAACATTATAACATTAATCAGATTATGAGCTTGGCGAAGTGCCCAAACCGAGTGCCTAGACAATCCACGGTGCAAGAGCTTTTACTGTAAATACACAAAGTTCCCATTCGAATGTATGCATGGTGATCGCTTCAACACATGGCGCGATTGCAGCAACAACATCTGATCATGATGGTGAGAAAACTCATAAGTGGTTTGGGATAGGTCGCTGGGATGTCGCTGACTGCAGGTCCAGTGGAAGACCTTAACGACTAAGCGAGAAGAGGGGGACCCGAAATTTCGAATATACCCAAAATTTTGGGTAGTGTTGTAGCGGCTACAACAAATGGCGAACCACTGGTAGAATCTAGCATCTCTATCAATATCACAACAAAAGTCTGAGCCAAGATAGTGATGCAAGGGAATATTGAACAAGTTCTGCGGGGACCCTTTGAATTACTTTGGCCTTTACAGGTATGCCTAGTCCTTGTGCCTCAGCTAGGTCTTGTTAATCAGAACACATCAAAGCGGAAGCTCACGAATGCCAGTGAGTTGTTGATGATGTGAAGAGCAAGGCAGCGGGTTTATTATTTTCAATATTTTAAAGTAAGTTTATGGTGTTGCTCCGCTGCCAGCAGGCCTAGACAGTACCCCGGCGGAGTCACTTCAAGAAATCACAAACGTTGCTCCGCTGCCAGCAAGTCTAGTCAGTACCCCGGTGGAGTCGTTGCATTACCTCTCTACGCAGGAAGCCTGTCTCGATCCTTTTCCCTTATTTGTTTCATGTGCTTGTAACACTTATTTTCATGTGCTCGTGGCACTTATTTTTCATGGGCGGATGAGGGATCCCTACTTATTTTACGAGCAAGAGAGGTTGTTTCTTGTTTTACAGAAACTGAAAGATATCCTGATTTGGGTTTGCCCTTGTGCCAAACCTTCACATCCCATCTACCACAATAGGTGAAGTGCGCAAAACATATCATTAAAATGTCTAATACTATGATGGGCACAAGGCTTAGGCTTACGGGTATTGGGCCATTCTAACTCATTAGGTCTCCCACAACAACCGGCTCGTATCTCCCCAGCTAATAAGTTTAGACTCATAGGCATCTTGTTGAGAATGTGACTTTGATGACTTATCCTGTGAGGAAGCTGCCTCTTGAGATAGCCACCACAACCTCACGCAAACAATGGGGTTACTATTTCAGCAATCAGGGCGAAACAAGACCGCAAGGTGGTAGGGTTTCAATGAGGGCTCATGTAGTGGTAGGTGATATGTGCAAGATTTTCAAAGCTATATTAACCATCTGCGGAAATGATGTGAGGAAGATAGTGTACAGCGCAATGTAATAGGCGAGGCTCAAGATGCAATGCAATGCCATGTGCGAGAACGATCAACCAGTTGTAGGTGGAAAAGAGGCACAATACAAGCAGTGATTATTTATGCAACAACAAGAAACTGAAAAGGAAATGAAAGGAAAATACTTGTAACATGGTGATGCCTAAGATATTAATCGTAAACAAAAATAGCAAACACACTTTTAAATTATAAAGTAAAAATTTGGCAAGTACACCTAATCAAAAACTTTGAACTAACAAATTTTTATTAATAGGTCCTAGCTAGCCTACACCTAAAACCCTAGCTTAACCAATGATGTGGTCGGGTCATGTGAAATCAGCTTTCTAGTGCAGCCACCGCATTAATTCCCGACCTGTAAGAACAATAATGTTCACAATCAAATCCAGAATACAAAATCGTGCACCAATAGCAAGACTTACCTGAAGAACATGTGCAACAGTAAGAATATCATGGATACTTACCAAAGAACATGCCAGAATAGATTGTGCAAGCTGAATTCCACTCTCATCCTGATACACAGCAATATGTTCTTGAAACTCAACATTTTTTATGAATGACACAAACCAATTCATGCACCACCTTAGGTCCGACGGGAGGGGGGTAATACATTGCCTGTTTGCGAGTATATTCATCGGATAAGATCCATCAAACCAAACGGAAACCTCATCATGGTGCGGAGGATGATCAGTTTTATAGAATGGAAACAATAAGCATGTGCCAGGCGAATTATAGGTGCTTGTGCATCCAAGTGCAGAAGCCCTAGTTTGGAAAACCCTAGTTCGGGATCGCTCCTGGAATCTGTCAGGGATCTGAGGATCCGAATCCACTTTTAGTGGAGGCTGCAATTCCTTACCGTTTTGAACAAAATCCGGACCTTCGAGTGGGGGGTTTCCCAACTTTGATGGTTTGGCGAGATCAACGAGCGAATGGATGTGACCATGGATTGTGGTGAGTTGCAAAATTTCAGTGGGCTTTGTATCAATTTGGTCAAATGTTTGCGCACTGACAGATTGATAATCCACTGTATCAAATTATTTAGATTTGCCAGGATGGGGTGAATTTACCATAAGGTTTTCGGGCAGTTGAGGGATTTGCCAAGAACCACATGTTTGTGCTTGATTGCAACTTGTACTGGCTGGGCAACAACTGGAAGGATTAGAGACAATGGCCAGTGTTTTCTTACCAGCGAATAAATTGGGGTATATCGGTTGTTGCATACCAGTTGTTGGGGGACAGGAATATGTGCTCAAGGAAACCTTACTAGAATGAAAAATCCGCCCAGATGAAATGATATCCGACGTGGTTATGCTGGGAGGAGCATGGTACTTGGGAGTCATTATTTCAGAAACCCTAAGTTGAGAAACCCTAGTTGGAGTTGTTTGAGGGGTCTTGTCAGGATCAGAGGGACTAGGGGTAACGGCCGGCAGAAGCGGAAGTGATTTGATTCCCTGATAGGTACTTGGATCTTCATAAAGCGGATTATAGTTGGCAGAGAGATACGAGTGACAGTCCTCGTCCGTATGAGTGAATATTTTTTCAGATAAGCAGTGATCGTTGGAACCATCTATTTGATCAAGTTGGGTACCTGGCATGTTAGGCTCCCCGAGGGTTAGAAATTGGGATGGATCAATAGAGGGGACATCTTGAGGTTGCCCTGCCAAGAAATTGCTCCTATGGCTGTCTAAATATTCTGAGTGAGAAAGATTAGATCTAAAAGATTCATCGATTTTGGACTGTGATTGTGAAACAGCATCTGCGTGCTTATGATTGTCGCCAATACCAATATAAGGAAATTTTGAATGTCTCGAAGAAATTATTGGTGTGGTGGACTTGTGAAATAAATCATGGAATAATGAACGATAAGTTTGAGCCACAGGGGTATTAACCGTACAAGGTTTTTCAATATGCACATCCGTGTCATTCGGAGAAAACAATGATCTGGCATGCCTTGGAAGGGAATCAACTTCATCCGGGATAGGAGTCGATTAATAATCAGTATGCGAATCAGATTTAGGACTGTGTCCAGGGAGACATCGAGTGGGCTCGAGGTAGGTTTCATGAACTTGGAGAGATAATGTGCCACTATAGTTTTCAAGCTTTGATTCGACAGGGTGCGTGAAAGATTCAAAGGTAGTATAATAGGCTTTATCCTCTTGCGAGTGTCTATACTTGCTCAGAACTTTCGAGGTCACAACTCCACTACCCGACAACTCAGGAGGAGGGGCGAGAATATCACAAATAGCAACACTCTTCATGCCCGAATGTTGTAATACAATGTACTCAGCTCGAGTCCCAAACAAAAGATCCTTGACAAGTTCCCGAAGGAAGTATTTATAGAGCAAAGCTTGCCCTTTGGGGTCCCTAACTTTTCAGCTTCCCGACGGTTGGGCTGCCTTGCAACCCAGTCTTGGACCATCCGCGACCTGCGACCTCGGCAAATATGTGACATGCGACCTCGCGACCTTGGTAAATTTGCGACCTGCGACCTCGTGACCCAGTCGCTGGGTCGCTGGGTCACGTCGTTGAGTGTTTGGCATGAAACATGACTCCGCGACCCGGCGACCTGAGGAAATCTGCAACCTAGGGGTTTTATCCCTTCTACATTTCTCATGTTGAGATAGTCTTAGCTCCTGCCATGTGAACCAACATTTTCTCAGTAAGCGAAAAACTTCCTTGTTTGGGTCATCATCATAATCTCCTCATGTTACCTACGTGTAAGCATATTAGGCTAGCCATTAGCCTCACCCACATAAATATTTTTATGCATGTTGAAGAAAAAATAAAGATACAACAAAAGGAAAACGCAGATGCATAAGGAGCATATTGACAAATAACATCAAGGGATTTTAACGATTAGCTTGGACCCCTGTATAGTCCTGTTCTGTAGGCAATATATGAACGATCGTGCATATCTACTATGTGTTCATCTACTGTCGCAAAAGAACGCTTGAAATTCCAACCGATATCCTTCCTTCAATAGGCACGTATAGCTAGTCTTTAACATTTTTTTCAATGGAGACTACCGAAGCCAGGGGAGCTCCCATGCGCTGCTATGTGCTGAGACGGGCTATGATGCATGACCCCCTCAAAGTATTTCGAGGCTGCGACAGGCCTCGCCATAGCTAATTGCTGTCGTCCCTTTAGTTTCACGGAGCCTTGTAGAGTGTGTACAAATTCGCCCAACGATATGAAACGCCTGGCTTGACGTTATTTGACTACTGAGCTAAGGCTGCCATGTGTTTTGTGATGCACTCTTTTAGGCTCACCTGTATCATTACCATATTGAAGCCAACTACCACATCATCTTTCATTTGAACAATAATGTTCACTTGTTCTTGCGCCTCACTAGTTGGCGCGTTCTCGTCCCTTGCCTTCATTAAATGGGCATCATTTCATTGGTTTAAACTTATTTCTTTCACAACGTGGTGTTAAAGATGCATTGTTCTTCATTTGTAGAAATGTTAGGTTTGCTGCCAAACACCCTCTAACGCAGTTATATCGCCCGACCTTGAATCATTTGAAGGTGCTGAAACAATTTATACCTTGGAAGGTGCATCTCGGGGGTAGTTTTCAAATCGTCCAAGAAATTATCTAAACTTGGTCTGAATCCCTGAGCGTGAGAAATGCCTTTGAGAGAAGATGCCATTTTGAAGCAGGGTCGCATAGTTGAAAACTTTCTTGGGTCGCGGCCTCTAGTGGACGCACATTTTGCGACCTTGCGACCTAAGAGAGGTCGCACTTCGAGTAAGTTTGCACCTCCTGGCTGGTGACAACTATTGCGACTCCGCGACTTGGGTTGCAGTCGCATAGTCGGCAGGTCGCACTGCGCACGATCTTCCTTGGATGCATTCGCTGCGACTTAGCGACTTGGGTGAGGGTCGCTGTTGACACCAGGAAACAAGGCGGACAACCATATTAGCGAATTCTTGGAAAAGTGAGACACACGATATGCGATCCCTCGGGTGGCCAGTAAAGCACGCGATTTGTTGGAGAGGGACTTGTGCCAATGCACTGTCCCGACCCTTATCTCACCTCCCACGATGGTCGACTGCTAGAATATTTATTACATCCCAATGCAAATGACTCCGGCCTACAGCAGGTGACAGTCTGCGTCGATGCACTGGAATCACTAGTTGAAAGGTTTTGCTTTTATGAGGCATGAAGATTGAGCTCAAAGCAACGTATTGCAGAGGATGAAAATTAACTCAGAGGTTTTGTTTGTTGTGCTAACACAACCAGAATCGAAGGGATTCGACCCTTTTCCCACACTGAAAATCAACCACGCCGAATGTTATTATTGCCAGACTTGAGCGGCTCAGAAGGGGCATCAGATCCTTACATGTCAGGCTTATTGATAATGCAGAGCCAAACGGTCCCTCAAAATTTGTGTGTCAGCGACCTCTTCGATCAAAAATCTTCATTTGTGCGTAGTAACCTAATTATCGTTCATGCATGGTAACATGCATGGGCAACCTGCGTCCATGTAATGCAGCATGAAGAGTAGGGATTCGTTCTATCCGGGACACGTGGGAGGTCATCATGGCATGATTATGGCGTATGGCCACGTAATTAAGTGGCCCATGCCACAAAATCAGCATTGAATCTGCGTTTTCTGATCAAAAGCGATTTTCCAACTTGCTTACCATTAACCTCTTTCCAGCTTACCGCTTATTATTTCATTTTAGTTAAACAATGGTGTTTCATTTACAAAGAAGGAAAATGTACGTGTTATGCGTTAATGAAAAATCAACTCCATTAAACGGCATGCAATTTCGGTTGAATTTTTTCAACGCGTCTTTCCCATCGTTCCCTTTTCGATCCAATATCTTAATGCCGAGGAGGTTTGCAAATTATTTTATTGACCACTCTTCAATAAAAAAACTCACCATTGCTATTAACGATCGAAGATTGCGAATGATATTCATCAATGTGGAGGCGCTACTCTTGCTAGCATCGAAGAATGCGGCCTCCAAGGGAGTGTAGAGGGCGTTTCCTTCGTGCTTACCATCTCTCAAACCAAACGTAGAAGCAAGGCATAACGTTGTTTGAAATCGATTTGATTATAGAAGTATATACCCTCCCATGAAATTTATCTGACACGCATAACACCTTTACACGTAGGCAAGTATCCAAGTGCCAGACGTTGGTTAGTGATCAACATGTCTCCGTGCTCATTTCTTGGCCCACAACTCCAATCACAGGCCCTCTCGCAGTTTTTGGCATTGCCAAGAAATAGCCAATTGAATCAACACATTGATAGTGTTGTGAAATGCAAGCAACTCAACCCATGTAAGCTACAATCAAGGCAAGATAAATCATAAAAGTGAGAGCGCTTGACAATTGTGAAGAGTGCCCAAAATCTATAAACGCTACCTCCGAATCTGTGAGACATAACAGAATGCCACCCAACGATTTCCATCCTTCAGACCGGGTCTTCCTCATAGAGTGCAAGGCAAATTTTAGGTTCCAATGAATAATGCTATATAGGCCAAGTGCACTGATACATAGAAGCTAAATCATAACAATTTGGGCGACGACGAAACCTATCTAATGTGTCCCATAGTGTTGCGTCGGTCAATCGTGAACTTTTCTTCGATCCTTTATCCAAATGAAAATAAACTACAACATCCTCCAACTGAAAATAATGTTAACTTGCTCCTCCTTCTCACTTGTGGGCGTATCCTTGTCATCTGCCTTAACAATGGTCTTCAATGCAAGCGTTAAGTCTCATCCCCACCTGGGCGGGGCATATGGATGAAAGTGTCCTATTCCACAACTATAACCTTGTTGTTTAGTATTCAATGCATTTCCCTCGGTGTGGTGATGACATTGACGAATATATCATCCATGGAATTTACCTGCATGCAACATTATAACATTAATCAGATTATGAGCTTGGCGAAGTGCCCAAACCGAGTGTCTAGACAATCCACGGTGCAAGAGCTTTTACTGTAAATACACAAAGTTCCCATTCGAATGTATGCATGGCGACCGCTTCAACACATGGCGCGATTGCAGCAACAACATCTGATCATGATGGTGAGAAAGCTCATGAGTGGTTTGGGATAGGTCGCTGGGATGTCGCTGACTGCAGGTCCGGTGGAAGACCTTAATGACTAAGCGAGCAGAGGGGGACCCGAAATTTCGAATATACCCAAAATTTTGGGTGGTGTTGTAGCGGCTACAACATGACCTCTCTTGAGGATTTGATATGTGAGTTTTAAAAGGAGGGCGTGGCAGCCAATAAAATAAACCAATCTCTGCTAGTTCTTGTTGTAGTATCCTTCCTTTTCTTGGCAGAGTGACTAAATTTTGATATTAGTTCCCTGTGGCACAAGTTTCATCATATGCTTGCTGAAGGAGGCCATGATTTTCATCATTTGTTGTTATAGAAGATTGTTGTACCTGTGATAGTCATTTCTTAGTGTATCTGTGTCTCTGGAAGTGGCACACTCAAGTTCTTTCACCTGTTGGAAATAACATTGTATTATTGTTATAAATCTGAAGTGAGATATACACCTACAACCACAAGTTTATAGCAAATTACGAAATATAGATGTATACAAAACTTGTACTTCTACATACATTGGTAAATAAAACATGTTGACTTATTTTGATCATATTTTCGGTGATATATTCATACAAATTGAATCGACCTACTTTAGGTGATATTTTTCACTCACTGGTTTGACTGATTTCAGGTATAGCTAAACTACTCCAATCCGCATAAACCAACACTACATGGCTTATTATGCTAATAAAACAAGCTCAGGAAACACACCTCATTGTGCTAAGGAAAACAAGTGAAATGCATATCAATTCCAATGGCTAACTTCAACGCATAATAGAGCTGATTCCAACCATACATTCACCGGCATTAGCAAAATCAAGGACTCAGAGATGTAACTTAAGGGCACTTATCCTTTATGGGAATTAAAAATTAAACGAGGTAACTTCGCACCTAATGATGATTAGGTCAATGAAATATTTGATCATACCGAATACAAATTAAAGAATATCCATCGGGAAGCCTTTAAATATAAAAGGCATATTTTGATAGCTAAGGGAGAGACAAACACATATAAGAATAATAAATACGAGTTGAGTTGAAGTTTATTTATTATGTGAGTTTGGCACTATTATTGGAGATATCAAACTGTTGCATGAAACTCAGGTTCCTTACTCCTGTTATATGTACACACCTCATATCAACTATCAAATCTGAAATATATCACTTTGTTTGCATATACCATGGTTACATAATTTTCTGGGTTCTGTGTGAATGATGTGTAGCTGATTTAAAGTGTTTTTATCAGCTTTGTTTGGTACTAGATGTGTATTATGTTGAACGAATTATGAAATATGCACCTACAACAGTATGCCATTAAACTGTTTGACAAAATATCACTGAGAAAAACTTAATAAAATTAGGAGAATTTGGTGGGAAAATTCAAGGTGTCCCAGGAGCATGTTCTTGGACAACTGTTGAGTTAAAAGGGCAGATTATAACAAGGGAAAAATGCTTCCAATTCAAGAAGAATTGTTGGCTCAGAAATTTAAAAAATTACTTAGGTTCCTTACTCCTGTTATATGTACACACCTCATATCAGCTATCAAATCTGAAATATATCACTTTGTTTGCATATACCATGGTTACATAATTTTCTGGGTTCTGTGTGAATGATGTGTAGCTGATTTAAAGGGTTTTTATGAGCTTTGTTTGGTACTGGATGTGTATTATGTTGAACGAATTATGAAATATGCACCTACAACAGTATGCCATTAAACTGTTTGACAAAATATCGCTGAGAAAAACTTAATAAAATTAGGAGAATTTGGTGGGAAAATTCAAGGTGTCCCAGGAGCATGTTCTTGGACAACTGTTGGGTTCAAAGGGCAGATTATAACAAGGGAAAAATGCTTCCAATTAAAGAAGAATTGTTGGCTCAAAAATTTAAAAAATTACTCAGGTTCCTTACTCCTGTTATATGTACACACCTCATATCAGCTATCAAATCTGAAATATATCACTTTGTTTGCATATACCATGGTTACATAATTTTCTGGGTTCTGTGTGAATGATGTGTAGCTGATTTAAAGTGTTTTTATGAGCTTTGTTTGGTACTGGATGTGTATTATGTTGAACGAATTATGAAATATGAACCTACAACAGTATGCCATTAAACTGTTTGACAAAATATCGCTAAGAAAAACTTAATAAAATTAGGATAATTTGGTGGGAAAATTCAAGGTGTCCCAGGAGCATGTTCTTGGACAACTGTTGGGTTCAAAGGGCAGATTATAACAAGGGAAAAATGCTTCCAATTCAAGAAGAATTGTTGGCTCAAAAATTTAAAAAATTCGTAGCAAAAAACCAGTGAGCTTACCCAGGTCAAAAATCAATGAGTTGTGCGTCTGTGACAGGAAGAATGAATACTCCTTCAATGTGACCAACGCCAATTTGTATAGCACTCGGTTGGCCACAGCCAAAACGAAAACCTAGTGAGCCTGGAATCCGGCTGTAGCAGGCCACAGTTATCCTAGGAAAAGATGCATCACGCAGAGCCTGGATCTGTCAATCTGGAGTTTCGAGATAAAGAACGCCGAGGCTCTGGTGCTTTGAGAAAAAAAGGCGGGTGGCCACCTTGGGCACACGCCATACTGGAGTTTGAATCACGCTGAAAAATTGTAGTTTGAGTGCCACTGAAGTGCATCGTGGAGGTGGCAAGCCTTAACAGAGAACGACGACGGAAGGAGACGGAGATGGAATAGAAATAGAGAAGGCCGCCAACAGAAGGAGACGAAGATGAAATGGAAACGGAGATAGCCATTGGAAGAAGGGGTCAACGTGCTGCCGGAGGATTTAAAATAATCGGTGCCGAAAAGTCCAATTCGTAGCATCCATAGACTACGCCTATATATTTACAAGTCACTCCACTTAGTTTTTTTTTTTTTTTTTAGTTGCTTTTTTACTCGAATTAGCAGTTCAACTATAATACAATGATTAAACCAGTCAATATAATTGATATAATTATCAAGGGTTGTAATGTTTGACCCTTGGCTTATGCCTCCTCTTCTTGTTTGATATCAATTCTATAGAAAATTTCGAATGATATAATTTATTTATTAATTTATTTTTATTTTTTTGTTGTTGTGGAGGTTGGCAGCAACGCAGTGACTAGGAAAGTTATGCAGCGTGGAGCGAGGAACAAGGACGACCTGTGGTGAAAACGAAATAGCGAAAGGAAGGAACAGAGGGTCGATGGGAGAAAATGAGCAGACTCGGGCAGGGGAAACAAGTGGAGTACAGGGGAGCACGGGGGCATGGACAAGATAACATGGATAGGGCAATGCAACAGACAGAGGGTGACGACACAGTGTGAATGGTCGGAATGCCAGCATGATGGTGGTGTAATACACCTAGCGGAGGCGTGGGTGATTTGAATGACGACGACTGTGGCAATAGAACTGTCGACGACTTGTTTCAATGGTGGCAACAACTGTTTTTAGGCGGAAGATGGAATGCAACGAGTGGTTTAATGCAACTTCGATTGGTCACTTCAAGCGATGGTGGTGGTCTGTATAGCGTAGAAAGGATGGTAGACTGTGATACGACCAGACATCACGTAAGCACAAGCCAAGGTGGATCGTGTTGCCTTGTAAAGAGAATGTCGGCAGTGGGTACGACGAAAAGGACAACAATTTGAGTAGCGACAATGATGGCATCGTGGGCGGTGGCGGTTTTGTGTGGCTCATTAGATAACGACTGGTTTTTTTGTTTCTTTTTTTTAATAAATTTTTTTTTTATTATATATATATTTTTAATAATATATATTTTTAATTTTAATTTTATTTATTTTTAAATAGATGGCCAAGGGCCTAATAGAGAAAATGGGGAAACTCCAAAGTTTAGCGAAACACTTCAACGACAACGAAGCTGACGAATTTTCAATGGCCAAAGGCCTGGATCGGAGAGCGTAGCTCTGTGTAGTGTTTAAGCGGCCGAAGGCTCGAACTGCCCTGATACCAAATGAAGTGAACAAAGTTCCTTCTCAAGTTAGATACTCCAGAAGACTTGGAATATGAAAATATCCATGAGGATACAAATATTGTTATTAAAATGTATGATGAATGAATTGATTGATTGTTACAAATGAGGCCTACTTATATACCTAGACAGGTGCCTCTTCACAAAAGGTTGTGTCTCATCAAACATGGCCTTTCAACCTAATTACTAATTAACTAATTAATCATGATTTATATTATTTTATTCATTACAGTTTGACCTTTCATTTCGTAGATGAATTCATTAATAATTCGTTATGAGGTTAACCTTATCTTATTCCATGTGCATCCATATTTAACGGTACAACTAGATCCTCATATTCTCCTTGTTTATGTTTTCTAGTCTCTATTAGCTAGCAAAGAGCTAAATAAGGCTATATGTCAAACCCTTATATAGTTTTAAATTTTAATAAAAAATGTACAATTTGAAGATAAGACAAAATACTAAACCTTGTCCTTGATTATACAAGGTGTGTATTAATCTCAGATGACATAAGGTAGAACACCAAGTCTTCATGATGCAAAAACCGTGGAATGTTTAGCTAGTTATAATTTCTAAATATTTTAGTTAACCTTTATAGTTTCTAATTGAACATGGTTAGCTTATGAATATGCTTGGACCAACATATTCAATCAAGTACATAAGAAAGAGCTCCGCATAATATTATAAATGTTTTAAATCTTGAAAGGATGTTGAATGCTTGTGAATGGTGCATTTATTGAATTTCTAACTGAACATGGTTAGCTTATGAATATGTTTGGGCCAAAATATTCAATCAAGTGCATAAGAAAGAGTTATGGATACTATTCTAATTGTTTTAAATCTTGAAAGGATGTTGAATACTTGTCAACGATGTTGCATTTATTGAATTCCTTCTTAACATTTACTACACTTTGCAATGTTGTAAACCTTATTTTCTATACTGAGCACGTGACAACAATAAGAATACAACTTTGGAGATTGATGAATATTTTTGGTTTCCTGATCTCATGGAGTAGTTGGGATCATTTCTCCAACTATCGCTTAGATGCTAGTTCTTAGGATTTGCTAAACATTACTCTCCTAAATTTGTTTAGTTAGTTTTCTTTATGCTTCCTTGCCTTTATGTTTGTATTTCTTCGTAAATTAAAAATAATAGTTAGGTACTCTGTTTTTATTTAGTTATTATTTTTATTTAATAGACTCATATTGGAAGCAGTCTTTCATTGGATTTATCATGTTTCAATGGGTAGAGTTGTTGGAAGAGACCTTTGTTTCCATGACAATATATTTTAATTGAAATTTGATGGAAAGATTTATATCTGTTTTACTTAAAATGCATGTTATATCTAGTCAAAGTTACTTTTAAAACAAGGCATGTTCTGAAGTCCAACACTAATTGTTGTCGTTAGTAGTAGTCTAAGAGTTATCCATTATGCAATGCTTTTAAAATAAACAAACATGTGAGCACTCATATATAATAAATGCTTTGTGAAAGCTTGAACTAGACAAGTTGTTTACTTGAGTTTTATTTTTTTGATTCGATAATGTAACTCATTTGTTAACTCGCCTCTCATGTCCATGTTGAGGCATCTTCGTGAACCTTTCAAAATTGGTGCTGCTGACTATATGATTTCTATTTGTGGAAACAATGCACTTCAGGGGTTGTACTCTCCAGGAAAGAGTGGTAGTGTTTTTTATCTATCTCATGATGAACGGTTTATGATAAAGACAATGCGAAAATATGAAGTGAAGGTACTATTGAAAATATTTGATGCATTTTTCTATACTTAATTGAGTATTTTGAATGATTGGGTTGATACGTTGGCTGCTTTAATTGGTTTGTGTTCTATGTAGTACTAACTATAAAATCCCATTTGTGATCATGCTGGCATATGATAATGTTATGGGGACTTGAATCTCACTAAGAAATAAATATTGTGGAAACATGATAACATTGGTATATCTTTGGTATGATAGCCAATATTGCTTGACTGAGCAGATGTATAGAATACATCCCATAATTTTTGGTATAATCTTTAGTATTTCTCATGGGTAAAGACGATTAAACTAAATTAGTCAGGGTGTCCACTTAATTTCGAGGAGTATTTCTAGAAACTAAGTGAAGGAGTGTAGGAAACTCGAGGATATTTTAACATTTAATTATAGGGATCCTATTGGTTTAAAAGGGTCAAGGTAATTAGGTTAGGGTGTCCACTTCAATCTCCACAAGTTTTTGTAAAAGCTAAATGTTGGAGTAATAACACACTAGAGGGAACTTTTAACTCTGAATTATGAGGAAACTATTGGATAAAATCTTATTTAACTCTTATTTTAATGCTTATTATTTTGAAAATTACTCTGCAAGGGTCTTTAAAACATCCTAAAGGTGAAGAAAGGAAGGAAAGATGCTTGCATAGGTATTATAACATCATTCATTACAACATATGATATCTTTGTGATTGCAATAATAATGCAGAGGAGAGTTTCCATTGAATTGAAAACTTATAGTTTCATTTAGATAATACAATATATGGCGGTGTTCTAACACCTTGTATTATACACATCTTACATTGGGAATATTGGAAGTTGCAATTGTATTAGATTGAGTCTATATAGTGTATCCTCTAGGTTTTAGGATGTATTAGAGTTATTTCTAAAAAATAACAGGTTGAGTAACAAGTTTTTTCAACTTCCTGAAAGGGATGAGGGGCAAATCTCATAGTGCCTTGCTTGCATAGACGAATTGGTACCCTGGACTCTAGAGGGTGGCTTGAGAAGACACTTCCCTGCCCATTGAACCATCCAAATACCAACATTAAAGAACATTATTTATTTAAATGCAAGGAAGACTACATAACATCTATGAAATCATTAAATTCATAGTTTTGATGCTCTTTGATATTAACTCTCAATGTGTGATGTACTTTGTTTTTGTTGTTGTTCTATGTGTTTATTTGTTTTCATATTGCACAATGTATTATCTCATTGTTAATCTCCCCTCTTTTAGGATAAGCATGGACATCATTTTCTGTTTTTATTTTTCAGTTTGGCTGCTTGAGCTATTGAGTTACAATGATTTAATCATTTCCTATTTGTATTTTTATCACTTAGTCCGAATTTACAATTTCTCTATTTCTATATAAAGATATTTTGTAACAAGGCACCATGTTTATGTCTAAATAATCATTGTTGTTTAATGCTAATAATAATAGGTTTTATGTCTAAATAATCATTGTTGTTTAATGCTAATAATAATAGGTTTGATACTAGGGTAAAACAGTTTTGGAAATGGGTAAAACAATTTTGTTCTGTTATCATGATCTTGCCACCTTTTTTTTTTTTTTTTTTGTAATCTAACCTCCAATATTTCATGGTACACATTTTCACTTTGATTTCATTCTAAGATCCTTTAAGGATGGAACAATTTGATAGTATCAGAGTTAGCACAGCCTTTAGTCTTGGTCGTTACCTTGAAGGTTTTAATTGCGTTTATCCTGGCGTTAAATTTCAAAGACAATGGAATGAGCAAGGAGTATTCGTTGTTTACCGTGTTTTTGTTTGTGCTTGTGCGTTTGCCTTTGGATGGTCGTGGGGTCCCCTCAACTGGTTGGTTCCCAGCGAGATTTTCCCCCTTGAAATTCGGTCTGCGGTGAAAACTATCAACGTTTCCGTAAATCCGTTGGTCACCTTTGTTCTAACACAAGTTTTCCTATACATGCTCTGCCATTTTAGATTCTACACATTTCTGTTTTATATCACTTGGACAATAATAATGACTCTCTTCATGTATTTTCTCCTCCTTGAGACAAAAATTGTGCCTATGGAAGAGATGGCACAAATATGGCAATATCATGGACTAATATGTATAGTTACTTTATTTCATCTAGCTAAATTCTTTTATTTATGATATGGTGAATGGATTGTTTTAATCCTTCCTAATAAATGTAAAAGTATTAATCATTAAATAAGTTTGATCATTTATAATATTTATTATTTATAAATTATATTAAAGGAGGAGAAGGATTGAATATCAAAATTATTAAATATATATAAATTGAAGCTATTAAATAAATGATTATTTTAAAATTGGATTCCAAAAGAAAAAATATAAATTATTAAATATTAAATATTAAATATTAATTAAGATTGGTGATTTATGTTATGTAAAAGTATTAATTATTAAATAAATTTGATGATTTATCGTATTTATTATTATTTATAAATTATATAAGAGAGAAGGATTGAATATTTATAGAAATTATAACTGTTAATTATTAATTAAAATTGATAATTTTAGAAAATTGTCTTTAAAAAGTTAATTTTTAAATATTTACAATAACTACAGAATTACTATTCATTTTTAACATATACATATTATATATCAATTCTATATGAAAAAATTAAAAAACATTATTCATTTTTTTAAATACTTTTGATAAAAATAAAATAAAATCTTAAAAATATATTTTTAACACATAACCTATGTCATTCTTGCACAATAAGCAAAAAAACTTGTCATTTTAGCACAATAAACAAAAGCTAGTGGTGATAATGTGCAAAAAAAAAAAAAAAAACCAAGAGCAATGACATTGCCACTATGTGACTCTTGTTTTTTTGTTTTTATTTTTTGATAATTTTAATTTATTTATTTTGTAATTTGAGGGAGTCAAAATATTTAAAGATATGACATGATATTATTATTTCTAATTTTCTATTACTTTTTTTTTTTCAAATTTCTATTATTTTATTATAAAAATTTCGAATTAATTAAATTTAATTATTTATTCTTAATTTAATTCAAATTTTCTCTAACCTACCTTTTAACTTATGGATTTCTAATACTAATTTATTATTAATTTAATTCAAAAATTCTCGAAGTCTTTTTTATTTATGAATTTATAACATTTTTCTTCTCTCCATATACCTATATATTTTTTGCACTATTTTCTAATCATTCTACATCGTTTGGTTTCTGAGGATGTGTGTGGAGTGTCCATTAGAAACTTTGGACACAATCCTAGTACCACACAAAATATATACATCTGAAAAGCTTTCATGCTATTATACTTTTACAATGTTTTTTTGAATTATGGTCAATCTCTAATCTCTAACAGGTTGGAGTGAATTTGGGTAAGAGTCATGATCAAATCTTCCTATTACCATTATAATACAAAAAATATATCCAACAATTCAAATATACCAATAACTTATGGTTTAACAATAGTAGAGATATGTTAGTGAGATGCCTACTCTTTGAGCCTTATGACAATGAGCTATACATATCTCTTGAAATTAAACTCAGATGGATGAAACAATAAACCATATTTCAAATATTAAAATGATGATGATGATGATGATGATGGTTATCATCCATTAAGGCCAATTCAGTCTATCGGACCTTAAGAAAGGAGAAAGAATCTAAGTTTGATTCTTCAAAATCATGTTTCTATGGTCAAAGAGAAGGGAAATAAGTGCTCCAAGATCGCTATAGGTGGGTTGGCGTAAAAGGTAAAGAAGATTAGAAGTGTGGCAGATGGTAGGGAATTGAGAGCGAATATGAGTAAGAGTCCGGCAGTTTAAAAGGAAGTGTTTTTCATCTTCCACCTGCTTAGAATCGCAAATCTGCAGATTCTATTGTTCCAAGGGGCCTTGGGAATAGACCACCGTCCGGTCTCACTCTAAAGCTCATGGGAATTAGTTATTATCTTAGCAATGTTCATTTTTTTCTTATCGTTGGACAACGTAGAGGGAAAATTATGATTATCAAGGGTGGGGTTGATCACTTCCTTATAGTACCTTAGCTTCCTTTTACCCTCCAACTCTTGATCCTCCCACAACTTGTCCTTAAACTTGGAGGTAATAGTATTCTTGATATTATATTTGCTTCCCATACTGAACTCTTCCTTAATTCCCCAATGGTTGAGCCAGGACTGGGCATCCTTATGCCACCCGCACTTGAGGCGAAGGTGAGGGTTTTGACTACAATTAGAAGCAATTTTAGGGAGCCTTTTTTATTCCAAGTTGTTAAGCTTCTTCTTATACATCATATATCTAAACATAGCCATAATTTCAATGGGGGACAAACCAAATTCGATCAAGAGGATATGATAGGGAGTATTTATGATCCAGGAGGATCTCAGAGGACAAGTGGCTTAAAATTGCTCAAAAATCAAAGTGGCTAGATGACAACAAGACTAGGACCATGTCTAAGTGTTCTCTGTTTTGATTCCAATGGTGCGAACATATCTCCAATCCGAGCCAGTATGGAGAAGTTAAAGCAAGTCAAAGTTGGGCAGTGGGCCAAGTTTAAATGTCCCACAATTTCACCGTCAACCGGCAAGAAATCCAACACCCGAGGGAGGGCGAAATTGTGGCCTCTTGAATTCGCCCATTAACGCTTATTTTCATTAAAATGAAAAAATGCCCCTATGGTTATAAAACCAAAAAAATAAATATAAAATAAGGGTGGCGGGCCACCACCCCCACCACCCCATCGCTCATTATAACTGCATATGATATATCTTGGGGGGCGGGTTGTCAACCCTGCCACCCCGGAACCACAAGTTGTTAGGGGGCAAGTGGTCAACCTCACCACCCCGGAACCACAAGTTGTTAGGGGGCAAGTGGTCAACCTCACCACCCCGGACCATACTCCACATATATGTAACCACCACCATCTATGATGGGTGCGGTTAGGTCGTGCCGCGTGGAGTGGACCCACCCACCGCCCAATTTTTTTAATATATATAATGTTTCATAACAGACATGCAAAATGGGAGGGGCAGGATTTGATCCCCTGACCCCTCCTCAACGAATTGCTAAGTTTGCCAACACGCCAAACCACTTCATGTGGTAAACTCTGCCCATATATTTTTTATATAAACCTTCATTTTTCTAGTGCGCCCAGGGAGGGCAGAGCGGGAGCGGAACCAAGAGCAGGCCAAAGGGGTGGAACCCTGCCCAGGGAATATTAAGGGCATCAAAAAGATTCCATGGGGTGCAGAACTTGCTAGTGTCCATTTATGACAAATTTTATGTCAGTTTTACACCTCTCGACAACAGGATCTCAACAGTGATGTCCGTTTTTGCATCAGAGCTCTCCATTTTTCGATCATTTTCCAGATTGGAGGTATAAGGGTGCTTTATGTAATTTCACTTGTACTTCTTCTTCTTCTTGCCACTTAATGAATGAAGGCCTCCCCATTGTTGAGCAGGGCCCGGAGACGTAGTCCAAATTGGATGAACTCCGTAATCAAATTTTTGGTATCTTGATCTCATGCATGCTATGTTCTCTTTTCTCTTCGCCTTATGTGCTTATGTTCTCAAAATTTTAAGTGCTCTGTTATATGTAATTATTTAATGCATCTACAAGCAAAATATATTGGATCAATTTCCCTTGATCTTAAGGTTGTAGGTTATGAATTGCTTTTGAATCATCTCAATCTTCCTCCACGACTCTTTGAATATACCGCAACCCCAAACTTCACATCTGTATAAGACAACAAGGGTGACAAGGGTCTCAAAGAGGAACCTCTTTTTACTCCAAATGTAAAGATCGACCGACTTACAATTGTTTTCAAGCTCATAATAAGCTTTCCAACCCCCAATAATCCTTTTCTCGATGCTATAATTCCAGTTGAGATGATGAGGAAAGTCAATGCTCAAATACTTATAAGAAGAAATGTGCTCTAAGCACTGGTTATTATACACGAAACTACCCAGGGTGATCTTTTTGGATTTAATGATCATGACATTAGTCTTGTTAGTATTAACTGTCACACCCATCTTGGAGCAGCAGTCATGAAGAATCTGGAGCTGTTTGTCAAGGTCATCATGGCTTTTTGCAAGAAGAACGATATCATCGGCATAGAGGAGAAGAGTAATGAGAGCACCAACAAGCTTGGTGCCCTTGCATCCCGCAGATTCTAGACACTCCTCTAGCTTATCGATGTATATGCCAAAAAGGGTAGGGGACAGGGGACACCCTTGCTTAACTCCAATATTGAAATTAATGTCTTTAGACCACCCCTCGTTGGTCTTAAGCTTGGCGGTGACGGTCTCATAGAGATGGATCACAATAATCCTCAGCTCAGGAAGGACCATGATCTCTTTAAGTCTCTCCCAAAGTTTATCTCGAGGAACAGTGTCGAAAGCTTTTCTAAAGTCCACAAAGCAACAAAAGGGATCGACTTTACTATTGCGACATTCCTCCGTAATGATTCTAAGAGTGACCTGATGGTCAATAGTTGGGTGATGTCTCCTAAAACCAATTTGTCCTTTAGCTCTTTTTCCCTGGCTTTCAAGCCAAAGGCTAAGCTTCTTCTCCAAAATGAGCCCATAAAGCTTGGCCAGGATATGGCTAACCATAATGGTCCTGTAGTTAGATGGAACACTCTTGTCCCCATTTTTAAATATAGGTACAATAAGGCTTTGCGTCCAAAGTCGAGGGAAGCCATGTGTTACAACCAAATTGAGAAGCTTGTGGAGATAAGGAATGAGAATTGATCTTCCCATTTTAAGGATCTTAGTTTGATATCTTTCAATATCTTTAACTTTCCCATTAGCAAGCTTATTAATACCAGACATACCACTAAATTTTTTTAAACCGTAATAAATAAATAACAAAGTAAATTTAAAGTTAATTTTTTATTACCATGTAAAGTTAAAATACTATTATTATAAATGAAACCCATAGTCACAGATTTGAAAGTAAATCCACGGCCCCGTGGAAAACCCTAATCTTTTCGCATTGCGGACTTGAAAAGACATTTAAATTGTGCAGATTTCGGTACCTCTACAAATAGACTTGTATGCGAAAGGATTCGCTATCAGATGTTATCAGCGAGGGTTTATTCTGTGAAGGGTTAGGGTTACTGGTGACTGGTGACTGGTAGGTTTGTGTTTCCATGGAGCCGGCGTGTTTTTAGTCTTTAGGGTTATTGGTGATTGGTAGTTTTGTGTTTCCATGTAGGTGGCGTGTTTGATCGATAGCTTATTGTTTTTATAGCGATTGGACTTGTATTCGTTTCTCTGTTTTGGGATGCTGCACGCTGCAACACCTGGCTGGTACGATATACAAATGAAGTATCTGCTGTATGCATGTGCAAAATCGGAATTCTCAGCTGTTCAGTGTTGCAGACCCGATTATTTCCTAAATCTGGCTTGTGTCAATTTGGCAGCTACATTATTATATCCTTTTCATATTTTCTGTCGTTTTTATTCGTTTACACAGCAGTTCGGCAGTTCTAGTGCATCATTCTTTAATGATATTCTATTATTGCATGGTGCCATCTCTATTGGTTTTTAGTTTTTGACTATCTGTTCTTCAATTCATTTACTGTAATGTTTTCGTCATTCGGGGTTTTCAAATGTCAATACTCAAGTTGAAAACCAGAAAATTTGGGAGAAAAGTTCTACCAGCACATCCATCGGAGGAGCATCCTGGGTTATGCTTCTTCCTTTTAGCTTTTGATTTTGGTTTTTTCTCTTGAGGGTTTGGGTGAATGTTGTTTCTATGTTTGGATTGATTGAATTGTTTTTTGTTTTTAATTAAATGCTGCGGGTTGCCATTCTTGGCAGGCCTCATAAAAGTGAAGAATTTGAGGGCGCGTGCTAAATTAGTTGGGGTGTTAAGTTTTGTAAACCTTAGTTGGGGTGTTAGTGTTGCGAACCTTGTAAGATCTAGTTGCTGTCAATTTGGCAGCTATGTTATTATTCATTTTATTTATTTATTTATTTTTTTATGTTATTTTATTTTATCTCTTAAAATTTTCTTAAATTATAAGCATTTTAAAATTCCTGCTTCGAGCCGAACCCTTTGTTGCATGTACATATATGCTTATATTAAATCGAAAGTTAGGAATGCAAAGGCTGTCATATAATTTTATGTATTTGACCTATAGTTTTTAATCATTTCTTAGGATTGTTTGATTATTGGTAAATCCTATTCCCAAGGTTTCATTGGATGTTTTTTTTGGATTAATAGATTTTCAAGCATAGTTCCTTTATTCATTATATTGTTAAACGCAGATCCTTTCTTCAAACAGGACATTGAGGACGAATGCTTGATCTTAACAAGAGCAATGCGATCCTTTTTTCAATGTGATTAAAATATATTTTCTTCAAATCTGTCAAACAAAGTTTCTTTCTTCAACAGGAAATTGAGAGAGTTGATCCCAACAAGAGCACTGTTTTGTTTTATATTTGGGTTTTTTTCATTTGTGTGACTTTTCAAGACCTTTCAAGAAGATTTTATACCATATGAGGACGGTGTTGTGTAAGTGTTTTACTTTCAATGACTCAACTCACCTAAGGTGTTGTAAATGTGTCTTACTTACAATGACCTAATTCACTTTGGTGTTGTAAGTGGCTTACTTTCAATGACTCCGGTGTTGTGTCTTTCAATGACTCAACTCACCTAAGGTGTTGTAAATGTGTCTTACTTACAATGACCTAATTCACCTTGGTGTTGTAAGTGGCTTACTTTCAATGACTCCGGTGTTGTGTCTTACAATGACTCAACTCACCTTAGTGTTGTAAGTGTCTTACTTTCAATGACTCAACTCTCACCTTAGTGTTGTGACACCTACTTTCAATGACTCGTAACATTGTCTCGTTTGTCTTAACTTGTTGTAAGTGTGTCATTAACTTTCAATGACTCTTGTGTTGTAAGTGTCTTGCAATGACTTATTATAACTCAACTCTCACCTTGGTGTTGTAAGTGTCTTACTTTCAATGATTGTGTGTCTTGCTTTCAATGGCTCAAACTCATTTGGATTTGTTAACTCACCACTCAACTCAACTCTTTTTGTAAGTGTGTTTGCCCTACTTTCAATGACTCAACTCTCACCTCTAAGGTATTGTAAGTGTGTCTTAACTTTCAATGACTCATGTGTTGTAAGTGTCTTGCAATGACTCATCTGTTGTGTCTTACTTTCATTAACTCAACTCTCACCTTGGTGTTGTGAGTGTCTTACTTTCAATGACTGTGTCTTATTTTCAATGACTCAACTCATCATAATAGATGAGTTAACTCACCACTCAACTCACTTCTTCTTGTGTGTCAGTCTTACTTTCAATGACTCAACTCACCACTTCTTCTTGTAAGTCTCTTACTTTCCATGACTTAACTCACCTCTTCTTGTTGTAAGTGTGTCTTACTTTCGATGGCTCAATTCACCTCTTGTGGTCAAAATTGTAATTCATTAATTTGTTAATGACTTAGTGCACTTGTTGTCAACTCACCACTCAACTCCCCTGTTCTTGCAAGTATGTCTTACATTCAATGACTCAACTCACTTGTTGTTGTAAGTGTCTTTCTTTCAATGACTCAACTCAACTCTTGTGGTCAAAATTATAATTTGTTAATCACTCAACTCCCTTGTTGTTGTCAACTCACCACTCAACTCACCTCTTCTTGTAAGTATGTGTTACTTTCAATGACTAACTCACTTCTTGTTGTTGTCAACTCACCTCTTCTTGTAAGTATGTCTTACTTTCAATGACTAACTCCACTGTTGTTGTCAACTCAACACTAAACTCACCTCTTCTTACCACTCAAACTCACCTTTTCTTTTAAGTGTCTTACTTTCAATGACTCAACTCACAGCTCACCACTAAACTCACCTCTTCTAACCATTCAAGTCACCTCTTGTTTTAAGTGTGTCTTACTTTCAATGACTCAAAGCACCTCTTGTTGTAAGTGGGTCTTAATTTGTTAGTGACTCACTTCTTGTTGTCAACTCACCACTCAATTCACCTCTTCTTGTGTGGGTCTTACTTTCAATGACTCAACTCACCTCATGTTGTAAGTGTCTTACTTTCAATGACTCAAATTGCCTCTTGTGGTAAAAAATTATAATTAGTTAATTTGTTAATGACTCAACTCCCCTTTTGTTGTCAACTCACCACTCAACTCATCTCTTCTTGTAAGAGACACATATGATAAAAATAAGATATATATACTATATATGAAAAAATTATATAGTCATATATATATATATATATATATATATATATATATATATATATGAAAGAACTAACTCTTGAATTTGTAATAATTGTCACTCTAGTTATTAATAAGTTAAGTGGTGAGTTGCATTCTTTCATTCACAAGGTGTGTCGTTATTTGTATCTTTTAAAGTTTTGAAGGGGTTTAATAAAAGACAAATTGCAATTATATATATATATATATATATATATATATATATATATATATATTATTATTACAATTAAAAAAAAAGTTATTAAAAAAAAGAAAAAAAATAGTTATTGAGTTATTTAGAAAAAAACCCTAAATTCAAGACGATATTGCTCGAAAAATTATACAAGACGAGGTACCAATAACGTCAAGTTATAGTTATATTTGATGAGGTGATGAGCACAAAATGAATATAGCTTTGAGGATAGCTTTTCGATGAATGAGACAATGTTATGAATATAATTCATAACAAATAGTATAAATAGAATAAATAGAAATAAATATAATTACTAAATAGTCAAATAAGGATTATGTTAAGTAGTCATTAGTTAGCTGAAAAGGCATGTCTTTTAGACATGCCAATCATGAAAGGACACTTGCGTAGGTATATAAGTAGGGTATCATTGTAACATTTTATCATCACCTATATATTTTATATATAATAAATTATTATTACAAATACCTCTTGTGTATTTTACAATTAAGTCAACAAGCCTACAGTTTTGTTGCTTCAGTGTCTTACTTGCAATGACTCAACTCACCTCTTCTTGTAAGTGTTCTCTTACTTTAATGACTCAACTCACCTCCTTTGGTCAAAATTATAATTCTTTAATTTGTCATTGACTCAACTCACTTGGTGTTGTGAGTGTGTCTTAATTTGTTAATGACCCATCTCACCAATTGTTGTCAACTCAACACTCAACTCATCTCTTCTTGTAAGTGTTAGGTCTTACTTTCAATGACTCAATTCACCTCGTGGTTAAAATTATAATTTTGTTAATTTGTTAATGACTCAACTCACCACTCAACTCACCTCTTCTTGTAAATGTCTAACTTTAAATGACTCAACTCACCTCTTCTTAACACTCAACTCACCTCTTTTTGCTTCTTGTAAGTGTGTCTTACTTTCAATGACTCAACTCACCTATTGTTGTAAGTGTGTCTTAATTTGTTAATGACTCAAATCACCTCTTCTTGGAAGTGTTGTCTTACTTTCAATGACTCAACTCACCTCTTGTGGTTAAAATTATAATTTGTTAATTTGGTAATGACTCAACTCACTTGTTGTTGTTAACTCACCACTCAACTCACTTCTTGTGGTCAAAATTATAATTTGGTAATTTGTTAATGACTCAACTCACCTCTTCTTGTAAGTGTCTTACTTTCAATGACTCAACTCACCTCTTGATGCAAGTGTGTTGTTAATTTGTTAATGACTCATCTCACCTGTTGTTGTCAACTCACCTGCTACTTTCTAGAGAACAATCTTGAGCATTTTTACAGAACTAGTCCATGATTCTGTAGAAATCTACATGGATGATTTCACACCTTATGGGTATGATTTCCAGGTGGTTCTCTCCAATCTAGGAAATTTATTGAGAGAAAATTATTCTTACTTGTGATGTTTTTCTCTCTTTGCAATGCTACAAGATGCCCTAGGCTGCCACATGAAACTTGTAATGCTAGAGGAGAAGGAACAAAATCATTGTTAGGATGGGCTCCCCCAAGGGCAATTTTTTTTATAATTTTTGGTTAAATTTTGTTGAAACACGTTGTGCGCGAAAATCAAGAGGCTTTGGGGCAGGGTAAAGCTCTTTATCCGTTGTAATGGGTAAAAAGGGAAATCACGAGTCTCAAACCATGGTTTGAGACAATGGTATGTGCGTGTCAAAGTCTAATAAATATGTAAGAGTCAAGTCAAGTACGGATATAGATAGATCGATAGATGTTTGTGTTAATGAATGTTTTGATTTGAGTTTTGGTTTAGTTTGTGATTGCTCTGGGTAGAAAGTCTCATGTCTCGTGTTGGCTATATGCGCAGAGACCTAGTCCTGAGCTGTCCGCAAGGACTTTGTTGTGTGTGCGCAAACGGAAGAGAATGTACTGGGATAAAGACTGATTAATAAAGTTTACTGACACTTCTTCTTTATTAATCAGTGTTTATCCCAGTACATTCACCTCCACCTCCACCACTAGAAGTCGATATGGCAACTTCCATAAAGCTGTAGAATTTCAATGGTGTTGGGAATGAAGATGTTGACCAATTTTGGTATGTCGCAGAAGCTATGTGGATAAGCAATAGATCAATAATGACAGCGATAAGAAAGTATTGCTGGCCACTGCATTTCAAGAACACGTGTTGGATTGGTACATGAGGTATATGGAAACCAACCCTAATGTAACGATTGACTAGCTTAAAACCACACTTAAGGACCAGTTCAAAAAGCCAAAATCATACTCTCAATGCGTGACCAAATTAAAAGAGATCCACCAAGAAGTGAATGTCTGTATGGGAGGCAGATCGATTGTTTAAGCGCACCATCAGGGATGGAGTATTTACTATTGATGACACACAACACAAAGAATGGTTCATTGCTATGCTGTTGCCGCATCTGTGCCAGTCTTTAAACCAATAAAAGGTTGCGACACAGGCTGAAGTTGTGGAGATCGCCATGAAATTGGAAGCCTTGCTTGTACCAACCACGCAGGTTGGGGCTCAACAAATCCAAATCTAGTTAGATGCATTACACTTAGAAATACAAACTCCGCGAAAAGAGAAGGAAAATGATATGTGTGTAGGAGTATGGTGCACATGTTGAAAGGCATCAGAAGGATCAAGGTCCCATATATAAGAACTATCTGGCAGTTGGAGGACCAAGTTCAATTAACACTGGGGCAGGGCCTAGTGAAGTTCCCAAACTATGGTGCGCGATTTTTCAAGCAAATGGCCTCCACACGATAGACTTTTGACCTAGGCTTGGTAAATATATTCTAGAGCTACAACAACTTTATTGCACCTTTTGTCGATTTGTGGGACACGATGAGAATAATTGTCACAGCTTTGATATGATGATTGAGCAGACTACTTCGTATAGATTGCAGGCCGAGGGTAGAGGATTGGATTCGCCCGAATCACTGTCTAGGTGCGGTGGATTTCCAGACAAAGGACGAGGAAGATGAGGAGTTGGTCGTGGAAGGGGACAACTCATTTGTTATAACTGTGGAGAAGCTGGTCATTATGCGTGTGACTGCCTGAACCCAACACAATAGTCTTGCAGGTATTGTAGACAATTTGATCATGTTCTTGAAGATTGCTCTGTATTGTTTGCAAGAAAGCAAGAAAAGAAACCACAGACACCTACGCAAAATGTTCAAATGGTGAGAGCGGAACCGCACACTGAAGACCCTAGCATAAATATTGTGACCAGAAGTGGTGTAGCAACTAGAGAAGACAAAGCAAAAGGTAAGAGACCTGTTATTGATGTTTGGGTCTAGAGAGGTCCTGAGAAAAATGAAGGGTTTAATCTACAAAGGAAGAAGGAAACCTTTCTCGCAACAAAGAAGGACTTCGCAGATCTTGGCACATCTAAAGTACCAAGCAACCCTGCCACAGATATCGTCAAAGGCGCCGAGCCTACAGAGTTGAAACCATTTTTGCAGGCATGTATCAAGCTTCTGCATAATAAGAAGAGACAATTGAGACTCTTCAAGCTTTGGTTAATCACTGCGTTGAGAAAGAACAACCCTAGATGGAGCAAAACACTGTCAATAAGATGTACAAGAACATGAGAAGAACTGACCGAGAGATGTGTATGACTGCTTGGATCGCTGAGTTTGAAATGGACCGGGTCATTTTGGATCTGGGCTCTGATGCAAATGTAATACCAAAGCAAACTTGGCAGAAAATGGGAGCGCATCATTTGGAATTGTCTGTGATACAACTGTGCATGAAAAATCAACAAAAGATTCTACCAATGGGTCGACTTTCTGGGGTCATAGTTGATATTGAAGGTGTTAGCGCACTGGCTAACTCTAAAGTTATTCAAATTGTTGATGATTCAAATCCGTACCCTGTGCTATTGGGTCTGGAGTGGGTTATTGACATGGATGTTATCATCAACCTCCATCGTAGAAGTATGGTGTTTGAAAATAATGGAACCAAGGTTGCGCTCCCACTGGACCCTGCAGAAGGAGAAAGATACATAGAATCGGTGCGCACATAAGAGGACATTGATCATATCTACAAGCTAACTGCGAGAGATGAAGATTGGATCAATCCCATAGCCGATTGTAGGCTTAGCTGGGATAGGGATAGTTCATGCCACTCAAGACTTAGATCAGGAATTGGAGAATTGGCAGAACCATTTGCATGAAGTCTCTACACTGCGCTGCAACCCAGTGACTAGATCTCTACGATGCATATCCTCCAAGGCACGGGAATTACCTTATTATGATGGTCTATGCAGTGTCAATTGTTTTTTAGATGAATTCGAAAAGGTTGTTCCAGAGACAACAGTTCCATGCGCTTAACTGAGCTATATGCGCTCAACCCCAGTGCATTGGTGGGAAACGCACAAGGACAACTTTGTGGATTGGGAAGAATGTACCCACATGATGCAACTGCGATTCAGACAACCCAATACTCGGTTAGAATGAGCCTATGCAGGCAAAGAAGATCCACGCATGCATTTAGCCAGGGGGATTGCAGCTTGGGGAGATGAGTCGCAGTGAGGATGGGTGCTTACATTCATTCATACTCTAAGTCGGATACCTATGCACTGGTACCTAGAAGTTGAGCTGTGACGTGGCACAACGGAATGGGCTGCGCTAAGGGAAAGCTTTGTGTTAATTTTTAGTTTTGAGAGTGGACTCCCATGCATCAATACTGCGCTAAGGGAAAGCTTTGTGTTAATTTTCAGTTTTGAGAGTGGACTCCCATGCATCAATACTGCTCTACACACGATCCAAGATGTGGTCTTTGACATGCCAGAGAAACCAGAGGAATGAGCCATACCAACATGGGATGTGCAGATGAAGGATATAGTTGAATGCCGAAATGTGACTATTGAAGATAATTAGGAAGACCAAAGGAACATCAATATCCCGAAGTCTGAAGGTCAGCGCGCAGTTGCTGGGCCTGTGGTTGAAGTGCTAGATGTCACTGGATCCATGAAGATTAGGCAAGTCAATAGTGGAACAGAAGAACAACCTAAGATTGCCAAAATAGGGGATTACTGGGATGAAAATACAATGGCTAAGGTTGCAGAGCTACTCGCTGAATATCATGACTTATTTCCCACAAAGTTTTCAGAGTTAAAAGGTATTGTCAGGGATGTTGGTGTGATGAAAATCACTCTAAAGCCAGATGTTAGGCCTATCAAGCAGTGCCCTTACATGTTGAATCCTAAGTATAAACAAAAGTTCAAGGAAGAGCTGGAAAAAAGGTTACTGCAAGGATCATTGAACCAGTAGAAGAATCAGATTGGGTAAGCCCCATGGTGGTCCATGAAAAGAAGACCAAAGGAAAAATCAAGATTTGTGTGGATCTGCGCAAATTGAATGATGCATGTGTGCATGACCCTTTTACAACTCCATTTTCTGATGAAGTATTGGACAATGTGGGAGGGCAGGAGGCCTACTCATTCAATGATGGGTTTTTTGGATACCACCAGATATGAATCACGCTTGAAGACAAAAGTAAGACAACCTTGCGGCAAAATGGGGATCATTCCAATACACAGTGATTTCGTTCGATTTGAAGAATGCATCAGTAATATTCTCGCACGTGGTGGTAGCCGTGTTTAAGGAATATAAACGTAAGTTCTTCGAAGTATATTTTGATGAATGGACTCTATTTGGCGTATTGAAGAAGCATGTTTCAAGTCTGTGCTTGATGCTGACCACTTGTCCGAAGTATCAGATCTCGCTGAATCTGAAGAAGTGCATATTCCGTGTCCCTTTCGGGTTTTTGTTGGGTCATATTGTCTGTCAACAGGGATTGATGGTCGACCTGGCTAAGATTGCTATTATTGTTACCTTGGAGGCTCCAACAAATGTGAAGCAGTTGTGTTCAATTTTGGGGCATACTGGCTATTACAGAAATTTTATTCAAGGCTATGCACTGATTACTGCTTCGATGGAGAAGTTGCTAAAGAAGGATGCCTCTTTTCGCTAGGATGAGGACTGCCATAAGAGTTTAGAGCTGCTTAAGGAGAAAATGGTCACTGCACCTATATTGGTATTTCCAGATTGGACAAAGGAATTCCATGTACACGTGGATGCTTCGTGTATCGCTCTAGGAGTTGTACTCGCGCAGCCAAGAGCTCCAGATATTGATCACCCAATTGCATTTGTCAGAAGGAAATTGTCGAGTGTTGAGTGCAACTACTCGACAACAGAGAGAGAAGGGTTAGCTATGGTCTATGCACTGCAAAATTTTCGTCACTACTTGCCGAGAGGACATTTTAAGATGTTCACTGATCACTCTACTTTGAAGTACCTGGTCAACAAGCTTGTGTTGGGGGGGGGGGGAGATTTGTAGATGGCTCTTATTGTTTCAGGAGTATGATTTTGAGGTGATTGTAAAACTAGGGAGATTGAATGCAGGTCCAAATCATTTGTCGTGCATTGAAAGTGGAGAGGAGCCAATTAGTTTGGAAGACAGATTACCAGACACAACTATTTTCCATTAAAGTATTCGATGACCACTTCGCCAATATTATCCACTTTCTGTCCAACGACAGTGCGCCTACAGAGTATACAGTTAAGCAGAAGAAAGATTTGGTCTTGCGCACAACATGCTTTACTTTGATTGCTGGCTAGTTTTATAAGATGGGAGTTGATGAGGTATTGAGGCGCTATGTGCCAGATTTGAAAGGCAGGGCGTCCTAGTAGCAACACATGCAGGGGTTGTAGGAAAACCAACTGCACAGAAAATTTTGAGGGCTAGTTTGTGGTGGCCTACGATGCACAGTGGTGCAAAAGAGCACTGTTGCGCTTGTGATGTGTGTCAGAGAATGGGGAAACCCTCGCGTAGAGATGAAATACCACTGCGACCACAAGTAACTTTGCAGACTTTTGATAAATGGGCCATTGACTTTGTAGGACCGATCAACCCTCCCTGGAAGAAGACTGGTGCACGCTATATCATTACTGCGATGGATTATTTGACCAGATGGGCATAAGCTAAGATTGTGAAAGATCGCTGTGCAGAGACAACTGCACACTTCATCTTTGAGAATATCTTGACAAGATTTGGGTGTCCTAAAATCTTGATGAGTGACCATGGTACACATTTTTTAAATGAGACCATTCAAGCCTTGACAATGGAGTTTAAGATGCACCATTAGAAGAGTACACTGTATGATCCACAAGCAAATGGCACAGTAGAAGCCTTTAATAAGATTTTGGAGAATGCACTCATAAAGGTCTGCAATGCTAATTGAAACGATTGGGATGTGTGCGTACCTGCGGTTCTATGGGCATATAGAACTACATGCAAGAAATTGATCAGATAGACCCCTTTCAGGTTGGTGTATGGACATGAAGCTGTTATGCCAATGGAGTACATTGTCCCTAGTTTGCACATTGCAGTGGTAACTAACATGGCTGGTCAAGATAGTATGGAATAACAACTGTCACAACTAGTTGCACTAGAGGACAGATTCATTGCTGGGTTCCACCAACAGGTGCAAAAGACACGTGAAAAAGCTTGGCATGACAGGCACATTAGACAAAAGGTTTTCAAGGAGGATGATTTAGTTTTTCTATATGACAACAAGTTTGTGCGCCACCCAGGTATGTTCAAAATGCACTGGCTTGGACCTTATGTTGTCAAGGAGATTACGGACGAAGGTGCGGTACGTCTGGTTACCTTAAGTGGCAAAGTCCTTCCTGGATACGTGAATGGAAGTCGGTTGAAGCCATACAGGGATGATCCCATCCTTGCGCGCACCAAATGACTATATGGACGAAGAAGTGTTTTGTGCCTTGGACAGTTGTGAGAGGGTGCCAGACCATAAAGACGTCTGTCAAGTATTGGAGGAGTATGCCTGTGTGACACAGCTCGAGAAAGCGAAGGTATCTGTAACAATCGCGCAAAGGCTACACCAGGAGGTTGAGACAACCGCAGATGGGCCAAAAACTAGCTGTTGGAAAAGTTAATCTGGATAAGACAACTTTTTTAATGTTTGGTGGAGCAGCTAACCTGCATTTATGGAGGAGATTATGCCAGATTTGGAGCCGTTTTAGCATTTATGAGGAAACATCAACGAACATCAGGCCCTTCAGGCCGCACCATCGCTATAAATATGAGAGGAAGGGTCACATTAGTTCCCTTTGCTTTCCAAGAGATCTGTGTCTATTTATCTCATTGTGTGTGCTTAAGTGTATGTATGAGCACCTTGAATCCTTTCCCGAGATGCTATGCCAATAAGGGTTAGGACATTTAATCCCTCCAAGTATGACTACTACAGAGCCTACCCCCTCTGCGATGCCCGCTGAAGAAACACCTGCACCAAAACATCAACCTCAGAAACTGAAGAAAGGACAGACCTCAGAGACTAGGAAGTCTCCATGTAAGAAGACTTCGAAGCCCAAGTCGATCCCAACTGAGTGACATAAGAGACCAATGGCTGAGGAACCTGAAGTAATCATCAAAGAGGATGTTTTCAAAGAGATCGATCCAATGTCGTGACTGCCCAAGTATATGGCCTCACACAAGCCATCTGTGAAAATCAGGAAGGACTTGGATAAGGTCAAATCTCATATCAATATGTTGTCGCTCTCGAAAAATGTTCCATTTGAAGGAGATATATTTGCAAAGGTGGCTCTGGGACCTCACTGACTGTGTGAAGTTTGTCGAACTTGCGCCACCAGAGTATTTGGAGTAGGTACTCTATGATGGAGGAGTCATCAAAGTCGAGCCCAAGACATGGGCATTGGGGTTGCAGTAGTCTGTGCTGTTGAACCTTCTAAACATCCCACATTATGTGTAGGTGTTTAGGAATTAAGCAAAGTCATTTCATATATATGGTAATAGTAAAGTGCATAGTATATGATGCTTGGATAGGTGTTTAGGAATTAAAATTTTTAGGATTAATGTTTAGGATTTATAATAACAAGTAGACATTAATAATTAAGGTTTTGCTAGGGCTTCTTCAATAGTTAGGGCTTCACTTCTACATAGTACATTCTATGGGTTTAAGGTTACTTTGACATTAATTCAAGCATAAGCATAATCATCTAGTGCTATGGTTTGCAATTAGCACTAAAGGTTATATCTAGGGTTTCATATTCTTACAAGGCTTCAGGATTTTCATTAGCACACATGCTTATCATTCATAGGACATCCTTATGCTTGTCAACAATGCCATATTGACATTAATGACAACTTTGACCAACAATATCCCCCTTTTTCATTGATGGCAATATTCTCGCCCTTTCAACTTTCTCTCCCCCTTTGACATCAATGTCAAATGGGGTGTCCCGACCATGTTTGTTTTTATCAAGTGTTTTCCCTATCATGCTTTTTCTTGTTATGCTACTCCCCCTGTTATCTTGATTTCCTTCTTTTGGCAATATGGTACAAGAGATATCTTTGTGTTTCTTCATGATAAACCAACTCCCCATGCCTGTATAAAATCCTCTTGCTCTACTTTCTTCTTATGGTACCCAATAATGAGTTTACTACTTTGTGATCAAGTGGAAGGCTTCTTCGACAATGATCCATCAGATCTGTAGTGAAGACATAATAACATGCTATTCTTCAATAGACTTGCTCCCTGTAAGATTTACATGCTCCTTAAGATAAATGATGGTAGAAGAGATCAATTTATCTAGATTCTTGCAATATTTCTGAGAGACAAATCCATCAAGAGATATATCTATGTGTCTCATAGCATGATTTTCCATGTTTGACATGTCAAGGGTTTCCCAAGGCTTATCAAGGAAAAATCTTGTAGGAATAGTCATATTGTCACAAGGCCCCCCTAACAATATGCATGTACTTGGCAGAGTCTCATCATCAAAACTTGAAATATCATATTTGCCAAAGGATGTCTTCATCAAATCAACAACATGTGTTGTTGGCTGGAGTGTTCAAGAGAATTTCGGATTCAACTTGCTTCCTTCTCCATACTCGTGTAGCTTTCCTTTCTGGCTTGGTTGTCATGGTTTTAGCTTTTTTAGGAACCCAAGTCAAGTTACAATAACGTGCCATATTTCCAATGTTATGGAAATTGAAGCACTCTATCTTGTTCATGAATAAGAAATTATGACTTCTTCTTGCAAAATTGCTTCTAGGAGATTTATGGGGACCATTATATTTGTCTTTGTGATATGCACTACAATCTTTTGCCATGTGCCCAAATTTTGTACAAGAATAACAATATCCAAGAAATATACTTTGGTACCTGGGAGATGAAGAGTTCCTTGAAGTACTTCTGAAGTCTTTTTGCCTTGGGATTCTTTGATGATATTCATTTCCTTTTGTATTCTTCACATCATATGTAAGTCTCCTTGGAGTAGGGTTTATTCAATGTATCTTGACTCTTGCCTTTGCTGGAATTGGGAGTATCGTTTCTTCCTGGCTTTCTCACATCCTTGTTTTTGGAAGCATTATCATTCTTGCTTGTGGGTTCACCTACATAGCCAAGACTTGAGTTATCAAGAGGAGATATTTGATGACTTAGGATGTCATTTAGGGTTTGAGAGCTTTTCAAGTTATTATTTAGCGAGACAACTTCCTTTTTAAGAGTGACAATTTCTTCTTTCAATTTTCACAATCTTCATCTTTCATGACTAGTTGATTCTTCATTTCTTCCATCATCCTTGTTGCTTCACGTGCTTCAATTTTAAGGGATATGATATTTGATTTCATTATGAAGATTTCTTCATTCTTCTTTGCTAGACTGCTCTCCATTTCTTCTTTTATTCTTGTAGCTTCATATGTTTCGACCTTGATAAGATAAATGTCTGATTTTAGTTTGAAGATTTCTTCATCCTTTTCTTCTAGTTGGCATATCAAGGTGTTTTTCTCCTTTTCTGCTTCATCAACTTGTCCTTCTATGAATGCCAAAGTTTCCATCACCTTTTCGGTTCCTTCCGCTTGTTTCCTTGCTTCTTCTAGTTGAGATCTAAGAGATGAGACCTCTTCCTTGTATTGATCAATCTCTGCTTCAAGATTGTTCAAGCTCTTAAGTATTTGTTCAAGGTGGCTTGACAAAGTTTCTTCCCTTTTCTTTGCCTTATCCAATTGATTTTTCATAGATATGACTTATTCTTTATGCTTTCTTTTGTTTTGATAAAATTCCTCCTTAAGTTTGGCGAGCTCCTCATCTCTTCTTGTACTTGAAGCTTGACAAAGTCAAATTCCTTCCTTGTCTTGTCTTGATTACCAACTTGCACTTTATTCTAAAGTTCCTCATTTTACCTTTTCAACCTGTTAATATCTTCCATGGAAGCCATAAGTTTATTTAGAAGATATTCAAATTCTTCTTTGTTCTCTTCATTTTCTAGGTCTTCTTTAGCCTTGTCGTCATCTCTCTTATCTTCAGTTTCCTTGATGGGCACTGGATTTTTTTTCTTGTTTTCCATCGTCCTCTTGAATAGATATCATTGTTAATGCTCATTTTGAATGAAGATCAAGAAGTTTATCCCATATGCCTTTTGCTGACGAACATTTTTCCAAATTAGCCTTCATAGAATCAGATAGCCCATTCAAGATTTCTTTCATTTCTCTTGGATTATACTCCTTGGATCATCCTCCTTGGGTTGCCCCCTCTAAGTACAATATCTATAGTGCAAATGGGGTAGGGTGTGGTGCTGTACACTTCATCTTCTTCTTCTTCATCCTCCATCCACAAATGTAGGTCATGGTCAATGAAAGGCCGAGCAGGAGGATATAATACCAACTATTTGGACATGGGCCCATTCTTTATAGTCATGTTTCCCGCCCTGCAGCTGATATAAGCATCGACAATGGCTAACCAAGGTCTTCCTAAGATGAGAGGGTATCCATTAAACTTTGTTTTTGGCTGGAGGACCAGGAAATCTGTGGGGTACTCCCAGGAGTCAATTGAGACCATAACATCCTCAACAATTCCTTTCAAAGCTACTATGGACCTGTCTGCAAGTTGCATAACGGTGGTGGTCTTTCTAAAAGCTCCTTGGAGGTTGATTTTAAGCATAGTTTCCTTGGTCATCACATTGATGGCAGCCCTGATATCAATCAAAGTATGGGGGACTATGACACCATCGATGTGTACATCTACTACTAGACTTCGAGGGTCTAGGTACTTCGGGAAGATCACCCTTCCTAACATTAGGTTGGACATCTGTCCCACAACATTGATGGTAAGATGTCTTTATTCTTTATCCCAGGTTTCTTAAGAAATTTTCTTTGATGAGCCTATTGTAAATAGGAACATCCTTAATGGCCTAAAGAAGGGGTATTTTCACACACAAAATTTTCAGTTCTCCTAGAAGTTCTCTCTCTTCTAGGGTGTGCTGACTAGGGTGGATCAAGCACTCTGGAAAAGGAGGTTGATTGCTCTGAGTACTGCTCCCTTCATTTTCTTCCTCAACCTCTGCTAGTGGAGATGGAGGATGATTGTCTGGGATTACTCTTTCAGACCTGAGGTTGATTTCATGTATCTCCACAACATAAGTTGGATAGGATGTTTCCCTACCGTAAACTTGCTTTGCCTGCTTGTTGTTCAGGTTCAGATTGGGCTGGGCAGACATCTGAGGTAACTTAGGTGGAGCAGAGTGGGTGAGCTAAGGTTGAGGTTAGGGTGGAGGAAGTAAAGCAGGTGGTTGATTGTGTTGGGGTATCCACCCTTGTGATGGGTTTCTCCACTGAGGGGATTGAGGAACATATTGTTGGAATGGTTGGTTCACAGGCTGAGGGTGATATGGCGAGGTGTAAGGCCAAGTAGGTGGTGTAGGCCATGATGGAGGAGTGGATGTGTACCAAGACTGCATAGGTGCATTTTGGTTTGTATGATAGTAGGAGTAAGGTGCACCTTACATGCCTTGCTGATATGACTGAGGCCCTTGAGGCCTCCTCTGATTTATGAAACAAAGTTGCTTGAGTCCTCCTTCCCCACCTTAATATACAACTTTGAGCCCTGGTAAGGAGGGACACTTATCTATGGCATGATTCTCTTCACAGACTAAGCAGACCTTTATGAAATTTAGTGGACATTCATTTCGAGGGTGTTTTCTGGTACATCTAGGGCATAAGATAGCCAAGGCCCTCTTTGCATCCTCTTGCTTCCTCTGGATCTTCATTGTGCCCATTTGCAAAGTAAAGGTGTGAAACATCTCACTTTTGAAGTCTTCCAACATACTTCCAATCTCATGCTTGATGGAGATGGAGAGGAAGGGGTGTTGGTCATGCTTTGGCTAGCTCTACTTTTCTTCTTAGCTGCCCTAGAGTGGTTTCTAAAGACAATTTTGATGTCCTCATAAGGATACTGGTAGATATCTCCTCTAGACAACATATTAAGGGTTTTTATCTCCTTTTCCCTGATCCCTCAGAGAAGTACCAATTTAAGTGATTTGAGATCCAGGGTGCAGTTGACTCTTTTATAGTTCAATTGGAATCTTTCTTCATAATACTCTAGGGATTCATCAGGTCCTAGAGTCATCCTAAATATCTCCTCTTTGGTTTCTTTGGATCTGCAACAGTCTCTACATTTATTGTTGAAGGACTCTTGCATCTGTGCCCAGGTAGTTATGTAGTCCCAGGGAAACCCATGAACCAACACAAGACTGCATCCTTGAGGGTGGATGGGAAAAATTTTAGTTTCTGGTCATCTAAGGCATAATCATAGGTCCCGCAGACAATAACAAACTCGAACATGAAGGTGTCAAGATCCTCAAAAGTAAGGCCATGGAAATGTGGAAGGGCCGAGGGACTGATGTTCTTCATTCTAGTTTCTCCATTTGTTTCCCTAATGGGAAAGACTCCTTGGGTCTTAGTTTCAACCATGAATTACATTGGTGAAGCAGGTTCCTTAGGTGAAGCAAGTTCCTCTTCTTCTCCAATAGGTTCTTCAAAGTTTTCAAGTGACTCATCTATGGTGTGTTCAACCTCACAGTCACTGAATAAGAGTGAAGGGTGACTGCGTGGGGATGTGGGGGTTGTAGGAATTTACAGGGTAAGTTCCGTAGATCAAGAACCAAAGGTCACCGCTCACAAATAGATCACAAATTAGTACACCAGTATAATCACGTGTTTAAAACCCTCAAAGAGGGAAATAGTCCATGGCTAGAGCCAACATGGCCACTTCAGGAAATTTATTAATATAAAAAGAAAAGTTACATATGTTTCTCTCATAAACGGTTACCGGAAAAATGACCCTCCATGCTCTTTAAATAGGGATCATGGACCAATCGGGTGTTAAGCCACAGATCAAGTGTCGTTAATACCAAGGTGAGAGATAAATGTAAGATCACTACAAATCATGACCGTCAGATTATAAGTTACAAATGTACATGGTAAAGAAATACACTTTACCTAACTCTACACTAGACTAAGTTATTCTTAACTATTTTCTATGTGTCAGAATATCCTGACATCCCCCCTTAAGAACAACTTGGGATAGGATTGAAGGATTTACAAAGGTGACACAAAAGAAGCCTATTTCCTATGTGTCAAAATATCCTAACATCCCCCCTTAAGAACAATTTGGGATAGGATTGAAAGATTTACAAAAGCGACACAATAGGAGAAGGAAGGAGGCATTAGAGTCTATCCCCCCTTAATGTTAACTTTCCTAAACTCCAAGCATGGATTGAAGTTTGGTAAACTTCGCTTCTGTGAGAGCCTTTCTAAAGATATCGGCTACTTGATCATTGGTTGGACAATACTACACTTCAAGAACACAATCATGAATGAGCTTTCTGATGAAGTGTATGTGGAGTTCAATGTGTTTCATACACTGATGCTGAACTGGATCTTTACATAGCTGAATGGCACTCTAATTATCACACCAAAGTGTAGTTGGATGCTGCTAATGGAGACCAAATTAAGACAGGATCTAACGAACCACATGGATTCCTTGCTGGCTTCAACTGCACCACGATACTCTGCTTATGCTGAAGAAAGAGAGATGGCAATTTGTTTCTTACAAGACCAAGTAATAGGTCTTGAACCGAGAGTGAATACATATCCTGCAGTTGACTTTCGATCATTAGGGTCACCAGCCCAATCAGAATCAGTGAAACCAATCAACAATGGAGATGCTCCTACACTGTAATGAATCCCGAACTGAACTGTACCTTGAATATATCGAAGTATTCTTTTAGCTGCTTTCCAGTGACTTTCATAAGGTTGGTGCATAAACCGAGTGACAAGACCAACGGCAAAGGAAAGGTTAGGACGAGTATGGCCTAGATATAAAAGTTTACCAACAAGTTGACGGTATAATGTAGCATCAACTTCAGGGGTAGTACAGTTGACTGAAAGCTTGACTCCAGACTAAAAGGGAGAAGGGGCAGGCTTACAGTCTTCCATGTGAAAGTGGTGTAGAAGATCACAAGCATACTTGGACTGAGAGAGGGTAATGCCTTCCTTGGATTGCAAGACTTGAAGACCAAGGAAATAATTCAAGTGTCCTAAGTCTGTCATTTCAAACTTCTTTTTGAGGCTAGAATTCACATGGTTTATATGGTTTGGATCACTACTAGTAAGGATAAGATCATCAACATAAAGAACAAGGATGGTGAAGGAATTACCCACTTTCTTGGTGTAGACAGTGTTGTTAGAATGACACCTAGAAAAGCCATTATCTAAGAGAAATCTATCCATTTTGGCATACCAAGCCCGAGGAGCTTGTTTGAGACCATAGAGAGACTTCCTAAGGCGACAAACAAGGCTGGAGTCTTTTTGGATAAAGCCAGGGGTTGTTCCATGTAGATTTCTTCATGCAAATCTCCATGTAAGAAGGTGGATTTAACATCCATCTGATGGACTTCCCATTTAAAGGAGGCAACAAGGGAAAGAACAAGGCGGATAGAATTCATTTTGGCAACAGGGGAGAAGGTTTCAATATAGTCAATGCCTTCAACTTGTGAAAATCCTTTAGCAACAAGACGAGCTTTATGTCTATCCACTTTTCCATCTGGTCCAAACTTTGTTTTGTAAACCCATCTACATCTGACAAGTTTTCTTCCTTTTGGAAGAGGAACAAGATCCCAAGTATCATTCGCCAATAAGGAGTGATATTCTTCATTCATAGCTTCATCCCAATCTGGATGACCGGAGGCTTCTTCAAAGGTTTCTGGATCAGGATTTTCTGGAACTTGAGCCAATAAGGAAGAGGCTCTTTCAAACTGAGAACGTGTACGTCGTCGATCGGCAGGGTCACCTGCAAGAGAACCTGCTGCATCCCGAGTAGAGCGGACCCATCTTGGAAGCGGTGGAGTAAAAGGAACAATTTCAAGAGGTGGAGGAGGATTGTCATCCTCGCTGTCATCATCTGAACTAGAAGGAATGCTATTAAAAATAGAAGAGAGAGAGAGAGGTGGCACATATGCCGAATCAGGCTCGCAGGCCAAAGGTGGCACACCCGCCGAACTAGGCTCGCAGGTCGATATATTTTCATCAAATTTTACATCTCTTCTAATGATTATATTTTTGGATTTTGGTTGAAGAAGTCTATATCCTTTGACATCTTCAGAATATCCAACAAAAATGCATTTTTCACTCTTAGGTTCTAAGGCTTTATGTTTCACATATGGAATATGGGCCCAAGCATCACTTCCAAAAACACGAAAGTGACTTGCATCTGGTTTGATTGAGCTCCAAGCTTCTTCTGCCAAAAAATTTAGACCAAGTCCTTTAGATTGAAGCATACAATTAGCCATTTCTTTTAAGGTGCGATTCTTCCTTTTAGCTACACCATTTTGTTGTGGAGTATATGGAACGGTATGTTGCAATTGAATGCCATGCTTAGTGCAAAAGTTGATAAATTTGTTGTTAACATATTCTTTGCCATTGTCTGATCTTAACTTAAGAATTTGATGTCCAGATTGTTTCTCAACAAAGGCCTTAAAGGCCAAGAACATGTTAAAAACTTCACTCTTGAGTTTTAAGAAGTATACCCAAGTGCGTCTGGAAAATTCATCAATAAAAGTTAAGAAGTACTTGCAACCAGAGAAAGAAACAACAGGAATTGGACCACATAAATCACTGTGCACAAGCTGCAAAGGGGCTGAAGCGTGCCAAGAGGCACGTTTGTCAAAACTATCCCAATGATGTTTTATGAGTACAAATCGAGAGCAAACACCATCTTGGCTAGATACCATAGGAAGACCCGTCACCATATTTTCCTTACGTAGAGTTTGAAGAGAGCGATAGTTTAAGTGACCAAATCACTCATGCCAAAGTTTGCTCACTTCATCATTATGAGCAACAAAAATGGAGGGAAGACATGATGACCCAAAGTTGTTAAGCTTATACAACCTTGTGGAATCATCAGCAATGCTGGTAGCTAAAATATGTTTAGGATCTTTGAGGTCCTTGATTACAACATCATGAGGTGAGAATTCTACTATTTTCCCTTCACCTGAATGAGTTATCTAGTAAACAGAGAGAAGGTTGTATGACAAGGTAGGAACACATAGTACATCATTAAACTGACCATTATCGAGATGAATAGTTCCAGATCCTACAACACTAAGAGATCTATCATATCCAACATAAATATGTTTGGTGTTACAATCATTTAAAGAAGAAAACATGGCTTGATTTTTGACCATGTGGTAAGAAGCTCCAGAATCAATGAGCCACTCATGAGAATGAGAAGAAAAAGATAAATTTAATGCATAACCAGATCTTGATGAACCACAAGCAGAAAGTGCCATTCCTGAAGATGAAGGTGAAAAGTGCTCCAAATTGATGTTGTGCTTCTTCATTGCTGCTTCTAAGGCTTCCATCTTCTTAAAACATTTAGACTCTATATGGCCATCAAGATTGAAAAAGTTGCAATTTCTATCTGTCTTCTTCCCTTTGTTTTTATTTGCCTTATCATTTTGGTGAGTTGTTTTTTCAGTTTGCAGCTGAAATTGCTTAGGACCCTTGTTTGGTTTCAGACCATACTTTTTAGGATACTACGTCTTGGGGTTCTTTTGATATGATTGCTGTTGGGCTGCTAAGGCTTTCTTAGAAGCGTTTCTAGAAGTGATAAGACCAAGTTGTAAGATTTTTTCTTGTTCTCTTATCAAATAATCGCAAAAGGCATCAAAAGATGGGTTCTTGTAGGTGGTTCCTGAAGAAATGGTGGCTTCTCTAGTGGAATGGAAGGCGGAAACAAATACAGAGTATGTAGGGCCAAGCTTAGTAAGAATGTAATAGATGAAGCTACCATCTTCCTTTTTGACCTTACAATTTTCTAAAAGAACTTTAAGGGTTTTGAATTTGGACAAACAAATTTCAATAGAGGAGAAATTATTGGGGTTCTAAGTAAGCAACTCATTTTCAAGCTGATGGGCCCTTATTTGATTTTGAATGCCAAAGATAGTATTTAGCTTGTCTAGGGCTTCATGAGGGGTGTCAATGTCAAGGATATGAAATCAAAGATCTTGAGCAATGGAAATTCCTATCAACCCTTGTGCTTGATCTTGTTTATTTTCCCATTTAGCGACTTCATCATCTTCATGAGGTTTAGTTTCTAGCCCTATGGCTATTTTATAAATCCCTTTACTGTATATCTAACATGTGAGGTAGCCATTGGAAATAATTGGTGCTGTTAAGAATAATCGGGCATGCAATTTCCATTTAAAAAAGAAAAATTTGAAGCGGATAAAAGCTGAAACTAACTACTCCAATGGAAAGATCTCGAAAAATTAGGCTGTTTAAAAAAAAACGGCTCGAGAAACGGCTTCTGAATGAAGAATTTATGCCTTTTGAAAAAACCGAGCTGTAGATGTCGAATAGTTACGAGAACGGTTTGAAATTTGGTGATGAAGTTCAACTTAAAAAAAAAAATTCCCGCCCCTTTAACAAAAAATTTTTACAAAAGGAAAATTGAGAAAGAGATTTGAACCCAAGACCTCTATTCTCAGAAACTAACTTCTCACCAAGTGAGATAGTAAAAGGATTTTGTTATTGTTTGAAAGGAGGAAGGATTTTTTTTTTTTTGTTGGTGTGCGTGCCTTTTCCTGCACAAAAAAAAAAAAAAACCGAGCAAAAGAAAACGAAATGCAAGCCTTATGGCAGAATGTTAGATTTTCGGTTACCCTTATGGGCAACTATCAAATTTTCACTATTTCTGATTTCCCGAGATCGCACAAAGACGCGGGGAAAGAGCATACATAGCAAAAAAATCCCCTTTTCCTGTTTCTGATTTGTCGAGATCGCACATAGCGCAGAGCAAAGAGCATACACAGAGAAGAGGGTATAGATCCGACAAATAAATGAAACCTAAAAATTGAAAATAAATAGAGGGAACCGAAATAAGCAGAACTATTAACAAATATAATTGCAAAACGGAGGCTTTATGCCTCTAGATCTAAACTGTCATAACTTGGGCAGCCGAAAACCTTTTCGCATGAAATGAAAGGCGTTCCTCACTGTAACAGACGTTATGGACATAATAGGGCAGTTCTCCAAGGCCAAAAATGTTCAGAAATAGTAGATCTACAAAACGACATTTGCATGCAGTCAAATTGGCTTCAGATTTTGATCAACAACGAATGTGGTCCTCAAAATAGCTTTGATACCATGTAGGAATTTACAGGGTAAGTTCCATAGATCAAGAACCAAAGGTCACCGCTCACAAACAGATCATAAATCAGTACACCAGTATAATCACGTGGTTAAAACCCTCAAAGAGGGAAACAGTCCACGGCCTGAGCCAACGCGGCTACTTCAGGCAATTTATTAATATAAAAAGAAAAGTTACATATGTTTCTCTCATAAACAGTTATCGGACAAATGACCCTCCATGCTCTTTAAATAGAGATCATGGACCAATTGGGTGTTAAGCTACAAATCAAGTGTCGTTATTACCGAGGTGAGAGATAACCGTCAGATCACTACAAATCGTGACCGTCAAATTATAAGTTACAAATGTACATGGGGTTTCTAACTCTACACTAGACTAAGTTATTCTTAACTATTTCCTATGCGTCGGAATATCCTAACAGGGGTTTTTGGTAAGAAGTTTCTTTGGTTATCCCTACTCCTACGAGGCATGAAAGCCAAACTGTTTTTGTATTTTAAAATATTTTGGAACTGAATGTAAAAGAAAAGAAGAAAAGAATGATAAAGTAGAATCAAAACATCTACTTAGACGCCTCCTTGGCAATGACTCCAAAAAGTGGTGAGCCATGGTATTGCACCAAGAGTGCTGCAATTCCTAGAGGCTACTCAACTTTACTTTATCAACCCGGGGTTCGTACAAACTTGGAGGTGACAGGGCTATATGCACAAAAAATGAGTTCTACTCATGCCATCCTCTTCTCAGTTCTACAATGAGGTGTTACTGCTAGGGTTACTTCTAGGAAAGGAAGTCTGTCACACTTCTGAATGAAATCTAAGATTAGAAATACATCATGACCATTGCTCTATCAACTGGAAAGAAACTACTCTAGATCATAATGACTCATCTAGCTATCTGCAAGAAAGAGAAGTCCACACCTAGGCTAATGCAAGAAAGGAAATTGAACTAAGTGGCATTCATAATTTAAATTGCTAAATTGAAATTGCAAAAAGGGAAACTAATCTAGGAACACATGCTGAACCAAATGACTGATCTAATTCTATTTATTTTATGCTTAACTACTAAGCTTAACAATGCATCTATCAATGCATCGATTATACTTCTAAATGACTCTATTTTGCAGCAAGAGGAGGCGCTGAGGTGACCTAAGAGGGTCCCAGACTGAAGGTTTCAAAGCCGAAGGTGTATTGGAGGTTGTGCCAAGCTTAGATAAGGTGAAAGAGATGTTTTGCTGAAGGAGTGAGTGGTTGGCGCTGCTACAGGATTTCCTGTAGTGCTACAAGATGTCCTGATACACTACAAGAAACAGGTCGAGGGTAGTTTGAGGCCAGAAAGGGTGAGGAAAGGGGCAGGAGAGGTGGGGGGAAGGTGGATCTAGGTGGATGAAGGGTATCCAACCCCTTGGTCAACCTCATAAATCTTCACAAAGCCCGTCTTGCACCCTCAAGTTCATGCATTCATCATTGACAAATTTATCATGAAAATGGTGGAAAAGATGAGTTTAATTTAAATAAACCTACCTATGTACTTGAAACAGAAATATACCTTTGCATCTACAACATATCCATGATAAGAAAAGTAACCTATCTAACTTTTCCAAAAAATCATAAACTAAAAGCAATTCTAGGTCTGTGGTGAAGATCTACCCTCCTTAGGCTCCAATGGGAGAGGTGAGAGAGGGAGGCTTTGACACAATTTTGAAATTTTATATGCTACTAAACATGAAATGGAAAGGGATTAAATATTGCAACATGAAATGGAAACACAAGTACGTAAGAGAGACCACGACCAATGAATTGAGCCCTAACCCACAAGCTCAATTCCCTGAAACTAACTTAGTGGAAAAAAAACCAAATACTCATTTTATTTCATAACCAGTCCTGTACATAACATATGAAAGTCATAAATGTCTATTACAAGAGCTAAGAGTGCTCTAGCTACATCCAAAAATCGAATCCTAGTGAGCTCTTTCTCTGCCCTATTTACCCTAAAGGGTGACTACCAACAACTCCCTAAAAAGTAGGTGGTTTTTCCCCTTGGAACTCAAGAGAAGTGGAGTTTGGCTCCCCTTGATCTTCCACTTGCTTGGCTGCCTCTGATTTCGAGCTGTTGGAGGAGAATCTCGAGGATATATTGGCTTCCTTTAGGAGTTAAGGAGGTGTTCAACCCTCCTACAATCACTCCTTGATGTCTACTTCAAGCCCTGATTGTGCAATATTCCTAAAAAATGGAATATTATCTTGATTTTCCTGCATTTAAACCACATTAGGCCTTCAAAGCATGACAACCCTTAATACACCATCTACATTAAGCAACATATGACAATAATGTAATTAAATGTGAGAAATAAAGAACAATTAGGCTAAAAATGTGACAATTAACCCTTTAAAATGTACCTAATGATGGTGCTCATCAATTTCCTCACTAGATATTTTTGCCATTTTTTCTATGTAGGATTGCTAGTTTGGGCATCCAACTGTACTCATAATATTTCACTGTTGCTTAATAATAAAACCCTCAAGTGCTGCACCAGTTTTCTCAAGTTGGGTTTTTCTGGGAACATTGGTCCAACAAAAATGGTGTTATTTTGTATGTGTGCATATATTTCTTCCAACATTTATTTTATTCCACAATTTATTTGTGTAGGTTGCAGTGTGATTGATTTAGTGTGTGCCGTAGAAAACTGCAAACAAATTGTTAAGAATTAATTGAACAATTAGGAGAATTATTTCCAGTTGCTACAATAGGATTCGGGGTTAGCCTAATTTTCACATGGTATTAGAGCATAGACGATCAGCCAGAGAGCTTAGTAGCAGATGAAAATAGGAGTTTTGATGCTCATTGTGAGCAACAACTTGAAACCCGAGAGGGCTACACAGTTCCTTGGCCAAAAGGTCATATTTCTTGAGGAAAATCAATTTTTCTGAGAGAGCGAAAAAAAGGCTTGATTTCTCCAGATTGAGAAATTCTAGAGGTAGAGGGAGCAACTAGTATTTTCTTGCAGAGCAAATCTCCAACTGGATGCAATAGTTTTGCAACAACATAACAAGAGTCGGGAGGAATAAGAGCACACACTGACGGAAAATTTTCCCTAGGGAACTTCTAGTCTCAAGAAGTTTGATTTCCCTTTCAGATCAACAGTCGTTGTGGGCAGAGTATCTCACTCCATAAGGGAGTTGGTAGAGCTGAGAAACAATTGCACAGAAGGGAAGAGGAGATTTTCAACTTGTTTTTGTTGAGATGGCCACAGTCGGGCTTCATGATCAAGACAAGTTGGATAGAGCTTCCAACTATGACGTATGGAAGGCAAGGAGTTCCTTCCTTCTAGATGAGTATTATCTCAAAGCATATATCGATAACATGGTAATTTTTCCCACAGATGTTGATCAGCTGAAGCAGTACAAGAAGGAGATGGAGAAGGAAAAGAGAATGATCCTTGATGGAGTTTGAGATCATGTGGTATCACATATAGCGACCCAGGGAATGGCCAAAGAGATGTCAGATACTCTTTCCATGCTATACTAGGGATATTCAGAGCAGCAAAAGATGTACTTGGAAGAGAAGTTGAGATGCACGAGGATGTAGAAAGGGGATCACATAAACTCTTTCCTTACTAGGATTCATGAGATCCGAGATGAGCTAGAAACTGTAGGGTCAATGCCTCAACCCAAAAAGCTTGTTCAAGTAGCCCTCAACAGTGTTTCAAAAGAGTGGCAGGTTTCGTCCTAAGGATTTTGGGCAGAGAAACCTTGCCAAGTTGGGACAAGATGTGGTCAGACTTATAGCATGAGGAGTTGAGGAGAGACTTGATGAAGGGTTCCATCAATATCAACAACAACAGCGGGTCGAGGTAGGTAAAGGAGGAGGAGAATCTGGCCCTCACATTGAAGGGTCCCAGTCAGGGACATGGGGAGCAATGTAGGAAGAATAAGGACTTGTCAAAGGTCAAGTGCTTCAAGTGTGGCGAGCTAGGCCACTACAGTACCCAGTGTCGTCTCAGGAAGAAGGACACGAAGGAGAAGCAGGACCAATAGGAAGCTTCTACCGAGATCGATAGGCTATGCTCTAGGCTAGAGGAAGACTTTGCAATGTTTGCAGACATCCCTCTAGGAGTGAGGTGGAGTGACTTGGATTTGTAGCCCCAGAGTGCTACAAATGAGCAAGATTCTTGAGGAGGTCCACCTCTTGAATCAATACCTTGATACAATAGCCCACAATATTTCAGTAGGAGGATGGATTAGTGGCAGTTGATGCAGCCATATACCAGAGTGATAGATACAGAATCTAATGGCAGTCAAATCATTGGGGAGCGCAGTACAAAGTTGGCCGTAGTGCAGTTGGAATAATGCAGAGTCAGCAACAACGCAAAGCCTTCAGTGACATTGGAGATACTAGTAGCAGTCAGAAATTGGGTGACAAATGCATCATACTGAGCACAATTGGTTTAGTATTTCAGATGCTTCTGGGTTGTAGTAGTTGCAGTTACAACTCCAGCAGATAAGAGGGAGTCCCAGTGCAGAAGCAGTGTTGGCAGTAGTTCAACAGGGTCAACAACAACACAAATGCAACACATATCAAATTTGCGTAGTGGTTGGTGGGTAGTAATAGCCATACATCAGCAACGTGACAGGAGATGGTGCAAAAGCAGAGTATTGCTACCATAGAGGTGCAAAAGTACTAGAAAACATTCCTCGCAAAGAGGGACTGTTAGTTTTTATAGCATCAAATGTGTTCTAGCCTTGAAATTTTCTTGAGAGGCTAGAATACATGAGATCTCCAAAACCCATAAATAATTTGTGGAAATTCCAGATAGAGGTGACTTAATTAGATTATTCGTGAATTTTTAATTATTTCCTAAGTCTAAACTTAAGGAATATGATTAATTAATTAAAATTAATTAAGTCATGGTGTGAATGTTTTAGAAAGTCACATGGATCAATTTCTAGTTAATTCTAGCCATTAATTAAGATCTAATCTTGGTCGTTGAAGTCTCCAAGAAGGATTATAAGAAGAAGTCGATGGGGCTTGGAGAAATCACTTGAAACACTTGAGCAGTTCGATTTTACTGGGAAATCGATTTCTAGAGTAGCAACATTTTGTTGCCGGAGAGAGATTTAGTGAGGTCGAAGAAATGAGAGAGGGGAAGAGACAGTGAAGCCATAGGAGGCATTCCAGATTCGGTGAGTGCATTTGCAGAGAGGCATAAGTGCCACAGTGAGGCTGACCTAGTGGAAGCACAATATCTTCAGTGAGAAAATCCGTATTTGCTGAGGAGTAGTAGTGATTGAGTGTTGGAAGCTGGGCAGAGTTTCCAGAGGCCAAGATAGTTAGTTTCTCAAACAACAACTGACAAGATAAATTGAGGTGATGCAGAGACTGCGTAGAGGCAGTTTTGATGACTCCATTTCGAGCTGAGGTCAGTGCTCAGATTTTCCCGTGGAGTGAGGAATTTCCTCACTAAATGTTTTTTCGAGTTTTTCTATGTAGGATTGCTAGTTTGGGCATCTAGTTGTACTCATAATTTTTCACTGCTGCTTAATAATAAAACCCTCAACTGCTGCACTAGGTTTCCCGAGTTGGGATTTTCTGGGGACATTGGTCCAAAAATAATGGTGTTATTTTCTGTGTGTGCATATATTTCTTCTAATGTTTATTTTATTCTGCAGATTACTTGTGCAGGTTGTTGTGTGATTGATTCAGTGTTTTCCGTAGAAAACTACAAACAAATTGTTATGAATTAATTTAACAATTAGGAGAATTATTTCGAGTTGCTGCAATAAGATTTGAGGTTAGCCGAATTTTCACAATGCTTATCTCCCAAAAGTATTTGGAAAAGGCTCCATAATATATACTGAAAGAAGCATACAGATCAAGACAAGGATAATCGTAATTCAAATCAAGTGGAAGAATCTGACAATGATCAAGAAGTAGAAGTGGACATGGAAAAGGTACAAACTAGTGCCTTGATAGATTTGAAGAAAATAGAGAAGGTAAATCACACACTCAAAGGAGTTGTTTTCTTAAAACTCCAAGTGTAGGAAGCTAAAAATACAAAGAAAAACTCAGAAAGTCAATTAGAATAATATGTTCAAAATTACAAGGGCGATGTTAGTCCAAAGAAAAAGGAAATTGATGCAGTTCTAATAGAAATCAACAAGCTTCAAGAATGGCAGAAGGGACATTTGCAGGATGTTGAAAATAAGGATCATATAATCGAAATAGACTTCAATCATCAAGTGAGAAAACTAGAATAATATAACATATATTTGAAGACTCAATTTGAATAAGCCAAAAGAATTGAAGACAAATAGAGATTTCAAATTTAGAAGAAAGAAGAAGATTTCATGAAACAAGAAGAAGAAATTGTATCATTAAAGGATGAAGCTGACAAGTTGAATAAAAGGTTGTAGAGCTAACAAAATTTGGATGATATTCTCAGTTTCCAAAGATATCCATGCATTAAAATAGGTATCAATTGTATAGTTGAAACTTCTTCTGAGGGAGTTTCAAGCTCCAAGACCTTTTAGAGAAAAATTAATTAGAAGCTCGATGACAAGATCCCTCAAAGGCCAAATCGAATTGAAGGAACAAAGAAGTTTGAAAATGTTGTCACTCTAAGAACTAATGTTGATAAACAATGGGTTGCACCTCCTCCAAGAAAGAAATTTTGCTTAGAAAAGAACAACAATAAAATGCATCCCATCCATGTAACCTAGCATGTTTAATGGTTATTGTTTCTCATGTTCTAACTTCAGGCATATGGCCAAGGACTGTAGAATGTATGAAAGGGATAATTATCAAAGACATTATCAAAACCACAGAAGCAAGTTTACAAGATCACAAGATAGATTTCAAAATGAATTTTTCAGTAGAAAATATATGTCATTTGCTCCATCATTCAGGCCCAATATTGAATGTTACAAATTCCATAACTATGGTCATATAGCTCGCGATTGCAGGGACAATATGAAATATTCCATGAAAGACAATCCAAACGTCATGTACAGGAAGGTCTGAAGAGAAAACAAAAGAAAGAAGTCCAAGCTACTGACAAAGTCTCAACAATCATGCTTTTAGGTTTTGTAAAATTGAAAGGTCACAATTAATCTACAATGGAAGATGTCAAGGTTCTCTATGATATAGATAAAGAGCTGGTTCATACTTTCTTTTGAAGAATCTAGTTTGATGACTCCTTATGAATGTTGAAGAAGGGGAGTCTATATAGAAATTCTTGCACTTTTGAAGATATATCCCTGATAGGTTGGCAGATGATAGATGTGAAGTATTCATTAGAGAAGTGATCATCATGGTGGGCATATGAGTCTATATAGAAATTCTTGCACTTTTGAAGATATATCCCTAATAGGTTGGCAGATGATAGATGTGAAGTATTCATTAGAGAAGTGATCATCATGGTGGGCATATGATTCCGCTTGTGGAGCAATAGTTTGAAAAGCAAGTCATGGGAAAAATTTCAAATGGACTCATGTAGACTCATATAAAGCATAACATGATAGGGGGAGAAAGGTAGTTTATTACAAGAAGCAGTTAAAGGTAGTTTATTACAAGAAGCATTTAAATGAAGACAATATTTCTGTAAGAAATTAGAAGAAGATACTTCTTCAAGGGGAGTATCCCTTTTTCGTTCATGTCAAAGGGGAGAGAAATCAAGAAAATAAGATCAGAGGCATGGATTCAGGGGAAGCAATGACCATAGGAGTATGTGTTTCCATTAATGGAAAAGGGGGGGATTATTGAATTTTGTCGTCATCGATGCCAATGTCGATCCTTGAACACTATTAATATTCAATGTCTAGATTTCATTGATTAAAGCTACAAATATCTTGAATCCCTGGAAAACCATAGAAGCCCTGCTCTTGTCAATGTTTTTGAGGAGGAAGATCAGTAGCGTTGCTTCTAAGAACACCATCATTGGATGCTCCATGTTGTGCCAATTTCAACGATATATAGCATGCCATGAGACTCTTCATGATTTATAAGATATGCCTTCAGAAGGTCAAAGCCCCCTTGTTGTGGTCAAAATCCCCAAAGGGAGATGATGTGGCAACATATTATTGGATAGAGTATGGTGATGTTTTAATAAAAGGAAAATTTTGATTATTAAAGTAACAAGGAAATTGTACTAATTTAAAATGATCATAAAATTGAAGGGAAAATTGGCTTCAAAATGCAATTCAACCCCAAAATAAACGATGAGGTTTTGGTTCCAATTTGAAATTTAAAATTCAAACTTCTTTTCCTTCCTTCAAGTGGGCTCCCTCCAAAATATGAAGCCTCTACCAAACCTTCTACAAGCCCCCTTGAATCATTATAAAAGGAGCTTCCTTCTCGCTCCTAAAGTACATTGAACGCTTATCTTTGTTTGGAGTCATGGCCTAAAGTAGTCAATAATATTCAAAGAGGAGGCCAAAAGTTTGAAGACAGTTTTGGTTTTCAATTTATCTTTATTATTTTTAGGTTTCGTTTGGACTGATCTGAAATGCATTTTTGTGGGCACTCGCATACCTAATTCCGGGTTTATCTATGGAGGAGGTCAAATCTCTTGAGAAGTTTATGGGCTTTTGGTTTCAATTAGGGTTATGTTCTTGGCAAAGCAATTTATGAGAATCCTACGCTATTTTCTGAGGAGGTTCGTTGACAAGTTTGAGTTGGAGAACATAGGTGTTCTATCTGGTTATGAATGATGCACTAATTGATCTTCTCTGGAGTTGTGATCGAAAAAATAACACTGTGGATAAAAGGAAGCGTATGGTCATATGTCAAATAACAAAATGTGACTTTTAAAAACCATTTTGATATCCAATTTTGGAATAGATTAAAAGCTTTGAACGAGAAAAGAAGCATTCATATTCTGAAAATTATGGGCATTTGTTCCTTCATTTTCTATAGTTCTAGTGCAGGAAAGGAAGTGAGACTTCACTTTCGCACGTTAATAGTGTTAATAGTGTTCATGAGATTTTGTGACCGAAATTGGATTCTTTAAATGGTCGTAATTATTAAAGATTTCACACATAGCATTGAATCGTAATCAATTTAAGGTTTGAAAAATAAATAATAATTTGTAGTGCCATAGCGTTCATATTTTAATTTACAACTCTAAATGTGATGAGGCAAGTCAATCTAACATGATTTCATCTGCAATCACAAATTTGAACCTAGTGAATGGAGTTTTACGCAGTGTGTGATTTCTGAGCACTAGCAGTGATATAAACACATGTATTGGATACATGATGAAGTATACATTCTGGTGAACAAAAAAATGACATTAAATATCCATTGGAGTATTCATTTCGTATTAGTATATAATCAAGGATTCAAGCGCTGCAAAAGGCATTTTTTCAGTTTCTGTAATTTGAAAAGGCACATGGTTTTGGAGCATGCCACAGTGATCAAGACTATCCTACAGACACATGGTTTTGAGTTTATTTGATTCGCTTGCAGCAAATTATGTCGAACAAATTAAAAGTCCAACGGGTGGGTGTTCTCATTGCGTTGTAATGCAAATTGTAGTCCAATGCAAATCATTGAAGTTTTGATCGATTGAGAACACTTTTTTCTACTGGTTTATATGATGTACCAGTTCATTCAATTACATCTTTGCTATAATAGAAAACTGTTTCATCAACTTTATAAAAACATATAGCTGACAGACTGCCCAAAACTCACATCCGAGAGTACTTATTATCAATGCTGAAGTCTATAAATTTTAGTTCAATTTGGTATTTTTAAAATACGCTATATGAAGTTAATGTCGTGTACAATTCATTTATTTATATTGTAAACAAACTGTGGAGCCTTGTTGGTTGTGAACTTTAATACGTCAAAGGTTCGAATTTGACAAGTTCTAATTTCATTTTGAGTTTCATTTTGTCGATAAAATTGCATAATTCAACAACTTATTGATGTGCACCTGAAAATGAGAAATGTGTAGAACATTTAATTTAATGTATGATTTTTCTGAGTTTGAGATCCATAAAAAGCATTGAGATCTGAAATCAAACACTGACTACGATGAAGGCATGAAAACCTCATTGATGATCAAATCCTTTGTGATAACTCGTAGTCATATGGTTTCTAAGAATATTTCTCCTAGGGCTTGATGTGTTGACAAGCACTATTGTAGATGATGTAGAGAGATGTATTCTTGAGCTAGAATGGGGTCATAATAGAATGATGACAAGTGGTTCATTTTAGGGATATATTTTTGTTGATCAGATATATGTTGTCTCAAGGATGCATTATTTATGATGTCGACTAGTGAGAGCATGATGTTGATATTGAATCGATGAGCTATGGTTTTCAATGTTTGCTTGAACAAGGATTATAAGGCCAAATGTTCGATGATATGTTGATGTGTCGATGATGAAAAAAATAAGATTTGTTTGATGCTAGGGTTTGATTTGAAAATGGAGTATAAAAAGATTTGATTGAGTAGAAATTGTATTACAGGTTATTTTATATTGATATTGAGTATAGGTGGATATAGTATGAAAATTGTGAAACATTATCCGTCGTGGTGAGTTGAAAGTTGGAGCCTTCAGGGTCAGTAGAAACTTGTTGATTAGGGTGGCAGGGTGGTGCAAGGTAGGAAAGTAGACTCTCATTCAGGTGAGAGCCTCAGAACACTTCAGGGTGGTAGGGTGGTGCTAGAGTAGGTTGGAGCCTGCGCAGGGAATTGGAGCCTCCTTCACTTGATGTTGAAAACTTGGATGTTGGAGCTTCCTACTAATGTTAATTTTATTGAAGACAAATATTAAGAAGCATTAAGTGATTTTTCTACCGAAAGGGTTTCCACCTAAAAATTTGTTTCCTATATCTTTATTGTTGTGCATTGTTGAATGGTGATGATGATTGTTTATGTTTATCTGTTGTTAATGATAATTAATGCTATGTCAAGTTAAAATTAACTAATTGAAGAGAAATATTGATTCACCCCACTCTCAGTATTTCCAACACATTGAACACTCACAAGCATGCAAATTGGATACTCATTGGGTGGAATTTATTTTTGCATCCAACAGAGGTCTACACTTGAAATTTGAGTAAACCTATAAGACAATAAGTTGAAAATACAATAAAATTTAGTTTTGTACTTTCTCAAATATTTCCCAGGATGACATCCACATCTTGAATCCTATTGGTTCTTTTAAAGCTAATTTTGTTAGTACATTTTTTTTAGTCCCATTTTTTACCTCAAAATCCCCTAATGGATGGTTGAGGAAATAAGGTTGTTGTACCCATATTTTATTTGTTTAATAAGTGGATGTGAGAGTTTTTTTTTTATTTTATTTATTTATAAAAATCAGTTTTGTTTTTAGTATTTTGTTAATCAGAACACTGAAGACGATGTTCCAATTAAGGGAATGGGGTTTGTGAAAACCCTCAAATACTATCCCTGATTTTTGTAATGTAATTGTACTAAAATTATGAATAGATATGAATTTAATTAAATAGCTTGAAGGGTGGGACTACAAATTCACGATCAAAGAGGGAAGAGCAAGATGAATCAAAGTGATAGATGGCACCACTTCTTAAATAAATATTCAACGAGTAAGAAAGATCTAGAAAAAGAAAGAAAATGACCCCTGAGGAACACAAAGTGCCACAAGAAAAATAATAAAACGACATTTCAACAACACAAAGGGGGGTTAGCTGAAAGGTTGTTCTCTTAATAGTACTTCATTGGAAGGAATTCAATTTTGGCATTAAGCAAATAAAATCTTGTTCGAAGAACTTGCCATTGATTTCAAAGGATTTGATGATTTGCGTACACCAACATCGTTTACCCAAATGAATGGATTTAACACCAATATTTTATTCCACAAAATAATGATCTTAATTGTATATTGCAACCTTTGAAGCAGGTCAATTTATGGAAGCCCAAGTCATCCTTAAAGAAAGATATTTTGGAATATATAATTCTCCTCTATTAGGTCGGATCTATTGCACAACATTTGTGAAAGTTCCAAGGAAGCATAAGTACAATTTTTTTTCAACAGAATCAGACCATCTGTCAACAATCCATGTGTCATGGTCTACCCATTATACAAGTGATGTGATGTAAATGATGCTAGTAAGACCTTTGAGTATATGTAACAGCCTAGGTAAGCCTATTATTTTGGCGGAAAGTTTCATTCTGGGAGGTTTTTTGTCTCATTGACTCATTTATGTTTCTAAACACGGATGGTTGGCATAGTTTTCCTCTTCAGCCTCACCCCAATACTAGGGTGGAATTCTTCGTCAAAGTCTTAGGTGAGTCATAGTGTTCTAGTCGATTCTAATGTAAAAGCGGTTTGAGAATAATTTAAGCTATTTGGCTAAATTATTTTATTACAAATCACTAGGTCTACTGGATCATGTTGTGTCGCAGAATTGGGTATGTGTCTTGAGGGTCTAAGCCAAATGTGTATTCCCACTTTGAGGGTTGTAAATGTAAAAATATTATGTAAATGAGTGTGTAAAAATATCAAATCTCCTCATGTATAAATTAATTAATTTTTTTGGAAAAATTAAATTAAATCCTATGTTAGAAATTTAATTAATTAGAGTCAAATTAAGTTGTCTTAGGAAAATTAATTCTCCAAGTGGAAAAATTAGTGGGTCTTAAAGGAATTAATTTTTGAAGGTCCTCCACCAAGGAAATATTGTATATTTCAATAAATTTTAGAACCTTGGACCTTGGTGGTTAAGTCAAAGTCAATATTTTGAGGAAATTAGTTCAAAATAATTAATTTTGATCTAATAAAAATGAAATTAAATGATAAATTTGATAAATTCCTCAAAAATAAAAATTAACGGTTAAGATTAAAACATCTTTAAGTATTTATCAATGGTCGAGATTATTTTGACAAGGACCAAAAGAACTAACTGTTATTTTTCCACTTGGAGGATTTATCTATAAATTAGAGAGTCATTTGAGTCCCTAGCATATTGATCTCTGGTTAGAACATTGCTACAGAAGCATCTTTGTAAACAATTATTCCGCTAGGAACTATTTTTTCTATCATAATAAAGACTTTGGGGTGCAACTTGAGATGTTCTAGGCTTATTGATTTGTGGTACGTACTGACTACGAGTTTTTCTATGTGTGCTAAATAATGGTAAGATTTGTTTTCATTAGATAGAGATAAAATCATGTTATTGATAGTTTTAGGCTAATCTTAGGTGGTTTGATTCTCTATATGATTGACAAATTATTTTGAGATTAATACATAATGTTTGCAGGTACTTCAGTCCTTGGCCTCCAAGTTCACAAACTTGGGTAGGAATCATTTTGCTTGGATCCCAAATATTTTTGTGGTGGATTAAATATTCACTAAGGATATAGTATGCATTGGGGTTTCTAAAGTGTTTTTAGCCATTCATCAAATAAAAATCCATACAAATATTTTCCCAAAAATTTAAATTTTCAAAACCCATGTATATTTGTAGATCTTGTGAATAATTTTGTAAATTATTTTGCTAACTTGGGTTTTGGGGTTTTAATAATTTTTGTATATATTTGGGGTTTGGGTGTTTTATTTTCATTTTTGCAGGTTGAATCGAGAGATCAAGTGGAAGAAGAGCTAGATCTAGGCCCTTGAGGGCAAGATCTAATCTTTAGACAATTTTACAAGGCTACCCACTGAAGATTTTGCAGAAAATTTCAGGCACGAGAAGGAAAAAAAATTCTGAAGAAATGGTTTTACTTTTTAAGTCACTTGGGCCTGGTTCTAGACTCCTATAGCTTAGTGTCAGCCTCTAAGTCCCCTCTGTCAGCCTTTTCCCCTTTTGCGTCATCTTTTACGGCCTCTTGAAGGAAGGTCTAGCCTCTAAGGGCCTCGAATCTACCTCAAACCCTCTATGTCAAGGGTTTTATCCCATTTTTAGGGATGCTCGTAGGCCTAGGTGGCCTCGTCCCCCCTTCTTCACCCTAGACAACTACCTTAGGATAGGTCGTGGGATTTTTAGCCCCTAAACCCCAGTTGTCTACCCTTTTTCCCATCGTCGAGCCTTCAATTGACCTCCTACTCCAACGTTCCCCATTTTGGACCTTTTCCTTCCTCTTTGGCCCCTGATCTGCCTTCCTATCTACCTTATCCCCCAATTATAGCCTTCTTAGGCATAACACTGGTCCTCCTTGGCCCATTTTTCTCTAGTTTCATATCTGATTTTTTAAGGATTGATTCCTTTGTGGTTTTGCAGGAAAATTTGGCTCAAAACTTGTGTTTTCAGGTACAAAATCATTGGATAAATTTCAGGCTACTTGGGAAAGTGCATATGCAAGGCCTTGGGCCTAGGGTTTGATATATATCCATTATTTTTCCTTTATTTTATTGCAACAATCCTAATAATGATAATTAAGCCCTAAAATCACATATAAATTGGTGAAAATAGTTCAAATTTGCAAAATCTAATTTTTCCTAAATTTTGGCCACTTGGGCATCTTAGATCTAGCCCAAATATGATTTTATGTTTGTTGGAATTTAATGCATAAAGTACTTAATCAGATTTGCAATTTTTGAATCACACATCTTTTTTTTTGTAAGTTGGGTAGGACTACATCTTCATCATCATGTCTAAATACATCAACCTGATCGGGGAGGGGAATTGAACCAGTGACTTCATATCAAGGAGTGCCTTAACAGTGCACCTGATCACCGTCTATCCAAGACCCTGTGGACTTGAATCACACATCTTAATGAGGCCTTTTATTTTTTTTTTATTTTTTTTTCAATTTCGGTGATTTTTTCCTATTTTTGGACATATTTCTTATTAATTTTAGCATCAATAGATTGTTGATCTATTGGTTTATTTAATATTGTAATAAATTACTTCATATATGATATATCACTAATTACATCATCATAAAGTGGGCTAAACAACTAAATTTACATTTTTTGTTCATTGGGAAACTTTATATTTCATGTGTTGGGGCAAATTTCATGGTTTAAAGTGGTTTTCATACTATTGTCCTAGAACTAATAAGTGCTGATTTATTCTTGTTTATTCCAGAATCTAACGTTTGTTAACTTTGCACTTAACACACTTAAGTCCCTAATTCTCATTGGTGGTTTAAGTTGTTGGCATATTAAGTTTCATTGGTTATCATCTCAATATTGGTCATTGGATTATCTCAAGTAATCATTGTTGAATTAAAATTTTCTTCTAAACATCTTGTGGAATATTGTTGAATATTGGCACTTGCATTTTAAGCACCTATCTTGTTTTAAGATTTTTACCTAATCATTGCTAAGTAATCTTGTCGATAAGATAATTCACACTAAGTACTTCAATAATTTAAATAACCTTAACTCAAAAAGTCTTCACTCAATCCATCTTGCATAAGCATTCTAGATCTAGCTTGCATTAAGAAATTTACCTCCTAGCATAAGCTAGGTTAATAGACTTCTATGGAAACCCTTTTCCTATTAGCCTGAGGGATTCAACTTTTCTTAATGGTTAAGACAATGACCTTGCAGTCATCAGATCCACAATATCTGCAGTGCTAGAGGCGATGGGTCATTGGACCACAGGGGCAGGTATCGCTAATCAAACATTTGCTTGCTTCCCGTTGGCTTCCATACCAAAACCTACTATGAAGATTGTTTCTCAAAACATTTAAGGGAGAGGTTCTACTTAGACAAGGCATGTAACTAAATATAACTAAGATAATTGAATCTCACATAGATTCTAGGATTTTCACGTCATATAGGTTATAAAATTATATAAGCAACTGGTGTCCATTCGGTTATTTGGAATTAATTTACATTAAACATGAATTGTGACTCCATAAGGCACTGGTCTCATACTTAATAAGTCTAATCTAACCATTAACCTTGTTGAATTTAACCAAGTAGGTTAGGCATCTCATCTGTGTCTCCCAAACAAGTTGGTTCCCGACTTGTTTTACTTCACATCATTCCATAGGGACTACCCAACATATCCTGTTGTTGGGAGAAAACTATAATGGAGTGGGCGGGTATTAGAGTGACATCCCTGCCTTGAGCGGTTGTCCCGGTGCCTAAACAATATGGGCGATTTTTTATTTTTTATTATTTATTTATTTATTTTTTCGCATTGTTGTCTTAGATCCATTTCTTGGTCCTTGGTGTTACGCCAAATATTATTATTCTTTTTGATCCAGTAATAAATTCCATATTCCTTGTCCCGCCAACACCACAACATTTTTTGGCTTCGTTATCAGGGAAACGTTTCTTGGTTTTGGGGTTTACAACAATTTCTCATAATCTTTTTATCATCTTCTATCCTTCCATTTATCTTGTAAATGCCATAGTTTTTTGTGCCGTTGTCGTGGATAGATTTTTCTATATTTGGTCCTCATGACAACATTTCTTATCATATCATCTTGTGATATTTCATCCTTTTTTCCATTCATTAGCCCATCAAGTGGCAGAACATTTTTTGGCACACTTCTTGCATCATTCTTCTTATATTCATCGTCTTAGCTCTTGTTCTCTCACCAATCCATGCATCTTGTTCAACCACATCATTAGCACATGGATGTTTAGGTTGGTTACCTGTTGTTGGGGCAAAATAATTGTCTGTCATTTAATTTGTCAACCCGAGGGTTTCGTAAATTTGTGAATCATGCGTGCACTGTATGTCCTAGAAATTGTCTTTCAGTTTAGATCAATCTAACTAAAAAATAACGAAAACTAATTCATCTAATCTATGAAATCAAATAGTGAAAATGAAATTCAACTAACCTATGAAATCAAGTAATGAAAATAAAGAAAAAAAATTCAAAAGAAAATATAGCGCGCAATCACACTTGCAGGAATTGAAATTTAATCTGAGAAGAAATTTCAAAGCATGTAAAGAAAAACAACTAAGGTACGTTCAATCACTCCAACATCCAATAAGGAAGTATGATAGAATCACCCTCTTCAGATGATGTATAAGCAACCGATTATACTTTCGTTTTTAAATCTAGAAACATTCAATTATACAATGAATTGATAGTTTGATCTAAGAAAGTAAATAAAAAAACATGAAAGGAAACTAAATAACTGTAAGTTCTATTGCATCAAACTTAATCCAATTGGAAAATAGATAAATATATCAATTTGAAATGTTTTTAGAAAAGCAAAGATTACACAATCATTCTAAAACTAATACTAAGAAAGCAAATAAACTTTAATCTATAAAAGCAAGTAAATCTCACACATTTTAGGTAGCTGATCTAAAAGTATGAGATATGGTAAATCGAGATGCTCCATATGTAAGCAAAACCAAGTCAAAATGGAGGAACATTCATGAGTAAGGTGCCACAATTTAATTCTGTATTCAAAGCTTGAGTATAACTCCAATTTTACACATGATTTGATAGGAGAAAGCTTCTCCTATTTATACAAAAGATGAGAAGCTACCTCATTAATGAGAGTCCATGAATCTCTCCCTATATCTCTAGAGTTACAATCCTATGATCTCCATCCAAATTTGAATTTGGCCTTAGGAAGCCACATAAGAGTCTTCTGGAAGCTTCTTTTTGACCTACACATGGCAACAAATTCATTCCACTTGTTAGGTATAAGTATGTGCATATTATTTTCTATTTTTTAACCACAAATTCACTTAAAAATACTAGGAATGAATAAAGTTTGGAAAAACATAAATGTAACCCAACAGTGGTAATGGTAAGGTAAATGTAATGAAATGGAGGTGGAGTGAATTGGATAATATTGAAATATAAGTGAAAATGTAATGGAAGTAAATGACAATTTCAAGGCCCAAAATACCCCCCAACTGAAGCTATTGCATGTCTTCATCCAATCTATTACATTAATTCTTTTTGATCCTTTGAGCTTTGGCTTAAATTTGCATGATATCATTTGATAACTTCATACTTCTGCAAAGTATTTTAGTTGAATTGCAACATGGTTGGTTTTTGTGTTTCAACCATATTTTTTTATTGCATTCAATTTTAATATTTGAACTTTGCATAATGATAATTTGTTTATTGTTGCAAAGTATATCTTTATTGGATTGCATCATGGTTGGTTTTTGTGTGACAACCATGATTGTGTTTGCATTCAATTATCTTTTAAGTACTTTTGAAAAGCCATTGTATGCTCATAATAATAATGTAATAGTTAATATCTTTTGAAAGTATATGGGATTTTGAATGTGATATGAATGTGGAAAAATGTAAGTATGAATGTATCCCCTCCCAACTGATGGTATTGGCAATTTTATGAAATGAGGAAAATAAGTGTTTTTTCCAAAAATTATCATTCTAGCTTTTCAAGGAATTCTATGGTAAAAAGTAAGAAAATGACATACCTTAACTTACCCTTTGGAAATAGACGAGTTTCATGTGTGGTGGCTGCAAAAATATGATCATAATCTTCTTCATGTAGCTATACAAGTTATGGATAAAAGAGTCAAGATGACGTTTTATTACTTCTACTAAAACTGCTAAATTTGCTGCGAAATGCTGCTGATTCTGCAGCTGTCCTATGATTCTGTAATTGCCATCTGATTCTGTTGTTGTCATCTGATTCTGTAGCTGTCATTTGATTATGTTGCTGTCATCTGATTCTGCAGCTGCAGAATGGTGCTGGTCTGTTGTAGCTACATATCTTCTTCGTTTGCTTCAAAATGCTGAAAATGATAGTCTTCATGTCTTCAAAACTCATTGGCGTAATTCCTGCTATGTAAATAGATGTTCTGATGTCGAATATAGCAGGAAATTGTTGACTTAGTTGCCATTAATGGATGCCACTAGTCAACACGAGAACTCCCACCATTGATGACAATGAGAGTCAAGATTCCCAAACACATCTTGCTAGGTACGAATAATTTTTTTGTTGTCGAATACCTAGAAGATCTGATGAACAAAGGACATTAATGTATTCCCATTGTTCATCAGTAAGGAGACTTGCCATTAAGGCATGCAAGCCTCAAGGTGTTTTTGCAAGGATTTTAGACTCAAAGGACTATGGACTCAATAATTTGCATTGAAGCAAGGTTTATTACGAAATGAAAAGGACATGAGAAGGAAAATGGAAATGGAAGATGACAATGGAAAATGACATTGAGAAATAAGCATGTAAGCGAGCTTCTTGATTTTATTTGTGGGTTAGGAGTAGACAAAAAGTTATGGAAAGTGTATGTCAATAAAGAAAAATGAACAACTGATTCTTGCTGGGAAAATAACTATGGTTTGCTTGGTTGGATTTATAATTCAAAAGGGAGGAAATGTAATGGTCTTGATGGATATGGACATGGAATTGTTCTTATGTTTGTCATGAAATCGGTCCTTTGAAGACCAATTGTGCACATAATTGGTTTCCTTCATTGTTCATTCGATCATCCTAAACCTGCAAAAAAACTTGGCATAAAGAACATAAGTGTGTTAAAAAGAAATGGCCAATTCCTTCTTGATTCTTACGCAAAATTTGAATGCCAAATAAAACAGATTAAGGAAAATCAAAAGTGTTATATTTAGTCCAATTCATGAATCGATAACATTCCATTTTTAAGAAATAACCATGAAAAATAAATCATCTCTCTGTTGTCGGATGACTTCATGCAATGTGCTCAGTAATATGATTGCATCACAAATATTCGCTGTGTTCTGCAAGTCAAAGCTTCATAGAAAAATACACAACAACAAAATTTTTAATGTCAAATATTGAGAAATTATCTAAATAATCTTCCAATTGCTCTGCAAGTCATTATTAAATTTGTCAAATTGAATCGTCATCTGTGCTGCAAAAGCTTGTTGTAAAAAATATTTGAAGCGGTAAAAAAATACTTGCACAAAAAATTATTTTAATCAAATTTTGCAAGTATTTTTCGCCTTATAAATTGTTTCAATATCGATTGTATATGCAAATATGTTTTTTTCTTATTTAATTTTTTATTTTTCATTTATATATATATTTTTTATTTTATTATTATTATTGTTATTATTTTATTTTTATTTTTAATGATGAGACACATATGTGTCTAAAATCAAATTTATTAAATCAAATTGGACTCTTAGACCACTTGCCATGGGGAGCAGAGTTTGTTATTAACTTGGATTCGTCTACTTTCAACTTTTCTTGTTTAAACAGTTCAAAACAAATCGTTTTTTCCTCACGCAATCTGCAAAACGGAGCTCCGAAGAACCCTGAATTTCTCCCAAATGGCTACGAAATCCAGCGAACACTTGCGAGTTACCTAACTGCCCCTGTTCCCGAAAAAACCCATGTTTTATTTTTTCCTAATCACCTCTATTTTCTTAGAAAATGCATTTTAAAGTCATGTGTTTTTAACAGTTACGCATTTCTCGCAATTTCGTTTTTTGGCAATTACTTATGCAACAAACTAAAATTGCTGTGGTTTGATTTTTTTTTAATTTGTAGGTTTTGATGTGTAATGGCTTGTCTCCCACGGAGAAGTTCAAATTGGTCACCCTCATTCCAATTACCTGCAATGGAATATGCAATCTTATTTTCATCAACAGTCTTCAATCTTCTCTTCATTAACAGTTTCTTCATTTCATACACTTTCATTGTCTGTCTCTGTAATTGAATCTGCAATCTTCTCTTCATCAGCAATTTGCAATTTTCTCTTCATCAGTAGTTTCTTCATCCGATACACCTTCATTTTCTCTTTTTGCAACTTTTAAAATCGATTTCTAATAACTGTTGCTTGAGGAAGACAAAATATGGAAAATAGTTTTTTTTTTTTTAGCAGTGCATGGGTATTTGCGTGGATTGGAGGCCTACACATATGAGTAAGGCCAAGCTAAAGGATGGCCTCAGGTATATGCGTGGGCCTCCTTTCCATGGGCCATTCGTTGTTTTGAATAAATTTTTTTTATTATGTTTTGTTTTTTTTATTTTTTTAAAATTTGTTTTCATATAAAAATGTTTTTTTTTTTAATTGATATATTTTACATTATATATATATATAATTTAAACAAAACAATTTTTTTTTTTTAAAGAAAAATTGTGCACATGCAATTCAATAAATTAGAAAAAGATTGAGAGGGTGCAAAACATTAAAATTTGCAAAACCGATAAAAAAATGATCACAACGCAAATGATGATAATAGAATTGTAGATCAATTTCCAGCAAAATTTTTAACGAATTTTTGAATTCTAATTTTTAAATTGATTGATTTGATTTTTTGATCTTCCAGGTCGCAACGAGGCATGGGAAGAGAGCATACTAGTCAATGTCGTTAAATAAATTCATATTTTCACAAAAAATTTATTTCTGATGGTGATAAAAAACAAAGTGATTCTTACTGTGTCACTGAAATTTATTCAAAATGAATTAATCAACATTGATTATTATTTTTTTGAAAACAAAATAAAATAAAATTCTAAAATTCTAGCCAAGTTTGGTTTTATTTTTATTTTTCCTATTTATCTAAAAAAACTATATATATTTTTATTTTTAAGTATATTCATGCTTCCAATGAAGCCATTTACGGATTATAATTTTTGAAATTCTCATATCCAAACTTGAAAAATGTACCTGATTGTTTGTAAGGATATGCGAAATCGACTTGACCTTTCGATTTGCCGCGAGGATCTCTTGAAGAATTGATGAATGTTGTGGCACAATTGCTTTTTGATACCATTCCTCAATGTAGTCTTTGGGCTACATTCTAGAACCCTTGTCCATAAATGGTTAATAAAAACAAAAACAAATAAAATAAACTCTAGAGTGAAATGTAGTTCCTGTGCACACTTCCCCGGCAACGACACGAAAATATTGGGGCAAAATAACTTCCTGTCATTTAATTTGTCAACCCGGGAGTTTCGTAAACTTGTGAAGCATGCGTGCACTGTATGTGTTAGAAATTGTCTTTCAGTTTAGATCAATCTAACTACAGAATAACGAAAAAAAATTCAGCTAATCTATGAAATAAATAATGAAAATGAAATTCAACTAACCTATGAAATCAAGTAACGAAAATAAAGAAAACAAATTCAAAAAAAATATAGCGCACAATCACATTTGCAGGAATTGAAATTTTAATCTAAGAAAGCATTTCAAAGCATGTAGAGAAAAACAACTAAGGTACGCTTAATCACTCCAACATCCAATATTGAAGTATGATAGAATCACCGTCTTCAGATGATGTATAAGCAACCTATTATACTTTAGTGTTTAAATCTAGGAAAGCAATTAAAGCATGTAAAGGGAAAACTCAATAATTGCATAAGTTAGGTATTCAAGAATTCAGTTTAAAAATATGATAAAATCACCTTCTTGAAATGATTTTTAAGAACACCCAATTATACAATTGAATGAGGATCTAACAAGAAATGTAAAAGCATGTAAAAGTAGAGCTCAATGATTGTATAGGTTGAACATTCAATCACCCAATTTGGAAGTATGACAAGTCACCTTCTTAGCCTGGAACATTCAATTATACAATGTTGATAGTTTGATCTAAGAAAGTAAATAACAGAACATGAAAGGAAACTAAATAACTGTAAGCTCTATTTCCTCAAATTTAATCCAATTGGAAAATAGATAAATCTATCCATTTGAATTTTTTTTAGAAAAGAAAATATTACAGAGTCATTCTAAAACTAATACTAAGAAAGCAAATAAACTTTAATCTATAAAAGCAAGTAAATCTCATGCATTTTAGGTAGCTGATCTAAAAATATGAGAGATGGTAAATCGAGATGCTCCATATGTAAGCAAAACCAAGTCAAAATGAAGGAACATTCATGAGTAAGGTGCCACAATCTAATTCTGTATTCAAATTTTGAGCATAAATCCAATTTTACACATGATTTGATAGGAGAAAGCTTCCCTGATTTATTCAAAATATGAGAAGCTACCTCATTAATGAGAGTCCATGAATCTCTCCCTATATCTCTAGAGTTACAATTCAAATAGGAAGTGATAAGGCACATGTCTTCTTAGAGTTACAATAAAAATAGGAAATGAGACACATATTCTTATGATCCCATGATCTTCTCCATCCAAATTCTAAATTGGCCTTAGGAGGCCACATAAGAGTCTTCTGGAAGCTTCTTTTTGACCTACACATGGAAACAAACTCATTCCACTTGTTAGGTATACGTATGTGCATATTATTTTCTAATTATTAACCACAAATTCACTTAAAAATACAAGAAATAAATAAAGTTTGCAAAAACATAAATGTAACCCAATAGTGGTGATGGTAAGTTAAATGTAATGAAATGGAGGTGGAGTGAAGGTGATAATATGGAAATATAAGTCCCAGGATGTGGGTGAAAACTAAGGCGAGGAGGTGCCAGGGGCGGCCATGAGGATGGACACTCGGTGGCTCCACGTGCTAAGACTTCAGGAGGAGCTCCTTCATAATGCCTGGCGTGAGGGAGTCCTTACTCCACCCTACGCCACCCTGCCGTCGACGTACCAGGGCTGCAATCCTTTAATGAAGCCAGCCATGGCCATTTATTCCACCACGTTGGCTCTCAATTGTGCTCATAGTCTTGCCCGCCCACTCTTTGTGTGTTTCTCTTTTGTCGCTCCCTGGTCTCTGGTGCACTGCTCCTGCTTGCCCAAACTCGGAGCTCTCGTTGGGCGTCTCCCTCCTCAGAAGAGTGATTTTGTCTCCATCTGGTTAGGAGACTTGCCCCCTTGGACAATCATGCCGCGACGTCACAGGCAGCGTTGCCAGAGAGCTGGTAGGTGCGGCCAGCTTGCTCGTCCTCCGTGCCCTCCCCTCTTGCTCTCCCATGGATGTGAAATGAACCTCTCCCTTGACTGGAATGAATTTTCCAGCTCTCCCCCTGTCAACTTGAATGCCCAGCTTTCTCTGCAGCTCCCTGCTTCGGCTCCCTCGTCCCCCTCCCTCCGCAGCAAAAAATGAGCACGTAAGTCCACCATCTCCCCTGAACCCGCCTTCACCCGTGCAAGCTGAAAGCCCTTCCAGTGCAAAGTGCAACCAACAGTAGTAGTGACTCTGATGATTCAGGAGGCAACAGTGGTAGCGGTCCAGAATTGGATGTGGGCGGTTGCTTGGACTTGAACACATGTGGCCCCTCTCAGCAATAGGCAGACCCTCGACCTATGGATAACGTGGCGATTTCGGGCTCTCCTGCTTCACCGTGTCAGCCGCTTGATGTGCACACGTTACGCTTTGGGATGGAGGAGGTTGGCTACGTGTGTAGGATCATTGAGGAGCTTCCAAATTCCATCGATAAGCATGCAGGTCTTCCTTAGGACTTTATTTTCATCTCTTCACGGATTACACATGTTTAAAAATGTTTTTATTTGGCTACTATGTATAATTTTGCAAACTGTTTATGCTAGTTTCACATCATGGGTACCAGTAGTTTTTGAACCTCTAAGGACTGGTTTCCCCAGCAGGGGCAGTCCAGCATTTTCTAGAATTCTTTGGACTCCTCCCTATGGCTTGAACTTGTTCAATCCTCAGGATGCGACTTGTAACCTTTTGTTTTATATGATCTAATAGAATTAGCCATACTTAGAAAAAAAAATGGAAATATAAGTGAAAATATAATGGAAGTAAATGACAATTTCAAGGCCCAACACCTGTTTGGGTGGCAACTCCACTTATTCATCCATTCACAAGAACTTATTCTAGAAGGAATCTTGGTAGCCTGATTTATATAATGTTTAAATTTTCTTGGGCAAGAAGATCTCCTTGGTCTCCATTTGATTTTCATTAATCCTCCAGATCAAGACATCATGGGTAACTTTTACAGGCCTTGCACCTTCACCAAAATCCAAGGATATCCGCATGATCTTCCAAATAACTCCACTATGAACAGACTGCCAATCTTCGAGGGAAACAATGTTGTCAATGTCGAAGAGCATATAAAAAAGTTTAACTTATTCCTAGAGAGATATTCTCATTCTAATGACTATAATCATGAAGATGTCAAGATGAAATTATTTGTTTTATAATTGGAATGTAATGCAATTTACCGGTTTCACGACAAGACCGATGATGCCTTTGACTCTCTAAGAACCCTCCTTGATGCATTCAGAGACAAAGACGGGGATAAGGAGGAGTGTAAATACTTGGTAAAAGAATTCAATACCATTAAGAAAAAAGAGAATGAAACAATAGTATATTTTAACCAAAATTTCAACAAACTACTAAAAGATATGACTCAGTGATATAAGCCTCCCGACAAGACAATCTTGGAAACATATCTTGCGGTTTGCCATGTAGAAGTTCAGTATGAGATAAGACGCGCTCACCCTGTCACTCTAGCTGCCGCCCAAATAAAAAATTAAGATTTGGAAAAGGATAAAAGGGCTCCAAGAAAGTAAGAAATCCCTGGTTATGAAAGAGGTTTAGTCAAATCTAAAGAAGATTTTGAATTCGTTAAATAATTGACCCGATTGGTTAAAGAAATGGAAGTTGAGCATACCAAGAAAATGAGTGACATGTGATCCAAAATGATCTAAATGATAAACATTTAGCCTAGAGACAATAATAATCCATGGCCAAGAAGAAATCCTCCTTACTGAGAAAAGCCCTCTCGATCCTCAAATTAATATGTTCGGAAAGGAGTTCCATTTACCTCTATAATATTGGATGGAAGTTGTTGAAAATAGTTGTAGTATTGAAACACTTAACTTAAGCAATGTTGAGAATGAAAATGAGGATTGGCTTGAAGAATAATATAGCCTAGACATAGGAGAGCCGACCTCTGAGATTCTTAAAGCTAATCCTGGTTTCAATTTAGGAGAATGGATCAGCCAAATAAAAATACATGTGCCTATCAATCATATGATCAAAAGACCAATTCAGAATAATTTAGTCACAAGAGAGGTCAAGGGTTCTCTGGAAAAATATCCTAAATAGGAACACCAAGATCTTCCTCCCTCTGTCACATGTGATGATCATGCCAAGGTTGAGGAAGTTTCAGATAACATATCCTCCCCCAAGGACCATTTAGAGGAGCCTATTCTGATACAATGTGACATTAGAAACTATGTTGTTATTTGTGATCCTTCAGATTTTCCAAAATATGATCTAAAGTCTAAAGATCAAATGTGGCACATGATTTTTTATTGTGCCTTTTCAAAATCAAATAAATGGGTTGGAAATGTCTTAACTTCATCATTGGGACATGTGTTGAAATTTACCTTCTGTCTAGAGTTCAACGCTACTAACAATGTAGTTGAGTATGAAGCTTTGTTACTAGGCTTGGAAATAACTCGAGACCTTAAAATAAAATCATTAACTGTGAAAGGTGATTCATATATTGTTATCAAACAAGTCAAGGGTATCTTCTCATGCAAAATTGATAGACTCAAAAATATAGAAACATTGCATGTGACACCATAGAGTTATCCGATGTAATTCTCCTACATATTATTCTAAGAGAAGAAAATGGTCAAGCTGATGAGATTGTTGTAGCCGCATCCACTTTCCAAATATATGATAGTTTAATAAAGGATAAGTCCAAAATTAAAGTCATTTTTAGACCATCATTTATGGATAATGTAGAACACTAGCAAGTATTTGATGACAACAAGAAATCGTCCATTTCCTCAGTCACCTAGACGAATTCGAAAATTTCCAATCTTGTTCTAAGGAAGAAGGGTCTAAGACTAGAGGAAATGATGTGGTGAATCCCATATTTGGGAACATGGTAGCCACATAACAACTCTTTGATAGAAATGATGCCATCAAAAAGAATGATGAAAATAATATGGATCCCGAGGAATTCATTGAGGTAAATATCGGTTTTGCTGAGAACCCAAAGATGGTTAAAATTGGTAAGGGAACTTCTGAAGAGGAAAAGGAAAATCTGATTGATTTTCTTATTGAATGTCAAAATGTTTTGGCCTTTTCCTATGATGATATCAAAGGATACGGAAAAGATGTTATTCAGCATACAATCCCTTTAAAATATGAAGCAACCAAACCGTTCAAGAAAAAACTTTGACAAATAAATCCTAAGTAGGCCCCTCTGGTTCAGAAGGAATTGCAGAGAATTCTTGCTGTTGGTATCATTAAGCATACTCGACATTCCTCCTGGTGCTTGATCTTGGGAATTTAAAGGAAGAATAATGGTACTATTAGATTGTGTGTTGATTTCTGAAATCTTAACTTATCTTGTAAAAAATATAATTACCCTTTTCCCAACATAGGAAATATGTTGCAAAGGATAACCCGACCTGGCATGATGTTATTATTTGACGGATTTTCTGGTTATAATCAAGTTTGGGTTAAACAATAGGATTTCCATAACACTACCTTCACCACACCTTGGGGTACCTTTGAATATCTCATAATTCCATTTGGGTTAATGAATTAGGGGGATACCTTTCAAAGAACTATGGATTATGCTTTCAATGGATTGAATGGAAAAATCATAAAGTTTTCGAGGATGACCTCATTGTTTTCTCTAAAGATGGAAAGGCTCACATCAATCACCTCAAGAAAGTATTCGACAAATTTCGAGAGTTTGGTATATCATTAAATCCCGCTAAGTATGTTTTTGGGGTAATGTTGAGTCTCCAAAATGTCATACACTTCTACCCACATCTCCATCATTTCACCCTCAATCTATAGCTCATCCCTCATTCTGTAGCTACATAACCCTACATTAAGTAACCAATTTCATGGTCATATGGGTTTAACATTATATTTTCCAAAGTAATTTATTTTAAACATTTTAAGTGTATTTGTGATTAAATATTATAAAATTAACATGTTTTCATATATACATAAAAGTGGTATAAGTTTTGTGATATTGTAGGCCCACTTGGAGATTCTAGAAGGGTCCTACTTGGCTTCTTAACTAGAAATTCGAATTTCAAATTCCAACTCATGAGGATTTGAAGAAGATACAGATCATTGAGCTAAGCACATTTAAAGGAGAAGAATCATGGATGTTTTGATATGTGTCCTTATCAAAACTATGAGAGAATTTGGAGAGGATATGTATCGTATATTTTTAGGAGATTGGTTGTAACCACATGAGATAAATGTGGATTTAGGAGATATTTGAGGATCTATAGTTATCTTCAATTTTTGTATAAATAGGAGTCCACCCTTCATACAAAGGGTTGTAAATGGTTGGTTGTAAATTTTTAGTCATTAGAGATTAGAGGTAGCTAGTGGCTAGTTGATAGTTGGAGGTTCCAAGTTCCATTCAAGATGTGATTTGCAAAGTGAGGACAGAGAATTCTTGTAATATCTTATAATCATTTTATGAAATACATACTGCCACTTTAATCTCCAAGATGTGATAGTTGTTTAGTGTGCTTGCTGAGGAATGGAGGGTCCCCATCAACCCGAGTTTGCATACCTTTGTACATATTGTTAACATAGTTTAGTTATGTTATTTCATTTCTTTTCAGCAAGTGTGTTTCCATTTTATGCAAGTGTGTTTTTCCTTTCAGCAAAGTGTTATTTACTTTTCAGTAGGTGTGAGTGTGATTTCAATTCAGCATTTCATTTATGCAAGTGTAGTGTGTTTTCAATTCAACATTTCATTTATGCAAGCGTGGTGTGATTTCAATTATGCAAGAGTGGAGTGATTTAAATTATGCAAGTGTGGTGTGATTTTATTTATGCAAGTGTGGTGTGATTTCAATTCTACAAGAGTGATTTCAATTTCATTCAACTATGATTTCAATTTCTTTATATTTGGTTTGACTTGAATTAGATTGATTTAATTTGTTTTGTGATTAGTTTAATTGCATTAGATTAATCTAATCTGAAGGATAACCACCTAGTACATATACTATAGGTATACCTCGTCAGTTTATGAAACCCGGGTTGACAATTAAATGACAGGGATTTAAACAACCATTAAATCACCCAACATTTTGGCGTCATTGCTGAGGAGGTATACATAGGTGTTTATTTTGAAGTTTAGAAAATTAATTATAGTTGCATTCATTTTTAGATGCATAGTTAAAGTCATATTAAAATCATTTGCATATATATATATATATATATATATATATATATATATTTTTTTTTTTTTTTTTAAATTCAAAAAAAAAAATCTACTAATTTGTGTGTGCAACAGGAATTATCAACCAATTGGAGTAATTCATAGGCAATTAAAGGTTTTAAGAATGTTATTCCTTCTTTACTTATTTATTGAATTATCTAAAAATTTGGTTTTTCATACTTTGATGATTTTTAATGCATATTTTTCTAACCTTAGCATGAATATCATTTTAAACCTGTTACGCATATGGTTACACTGGAAATATGCATACACTTGATCAATTCTTCTATGTCCAATAGAGTAGAGTAGGTAATGAATACAATCAGGTTTTGTTTTAGATTTCATGTTATTTGAAATTTTATTTTATTTGGTGGTGCAGTAAGAGCCACCCAACTCTCTAATGATTTGCAGGAGGATGAAGAAAGAGAGAATATTTGAGAAAAGAGAACATATAGAGTTTTGAGAGCCGCAATATGAATTTAGAGATCAAATCCTTGTGATTTGTATTTTGAATTTCGCATTCCAATTTTATAAATATATTCAATATTACTGAGTATGCTCTCTTCTTGCACTCCTTGGGATCTGGAAGATCAGAAAATAAAATTGAACCAAGTTCGTTTTAAAAATTTTCAATAAAAATTGGAAAAGAAATCTAAATTCATAATAAAAAGTACAATTACAGACATTTAGAAAGCCCAAACAGCCAAAATAATTCCTCCAATGGATCCAACACTATCAAAAACCCTTGTTTTGACTCTTTTTTCACCTCGTTTGGTTAAAAATTGAGAAGTATATGAATATTTTAAGATCCTACCTAATTCTATTGTTAATGAGCCTACAAAGCGACCCAAATCCGGTTGGTGCACTAAAAAATCGGAAACGGTGCGTGAATCTGTCCTTCCTGGCCAATGGGAGAAATTGTAGGACAATTAAGATAAGCCCCCATGTACGAAAATCTTGGTCACGTGGCGCCATGCGATTTTGGGGCCGAAAATTAGGGGCTAATCCTCATCTTTCCAAAAGTGCGCTCATAACCTTTAGACATATTTCTGTGAGTATAGTTTAACAAGAGGAAATGTAGCACAATTGGTAGAGTGCTTTGGTGGTTGGAAGGAGGTATTAGGTTCAATTCTCATGAAGGATATTTCGATCTCACATAAATTTTAGCTCACCATGAGGAGGCCACGTGGAAACCAATGGTTGGTCCATGTGGCACTTCCTCGTTGAGACACCACAACAAAACCATACCCAATGAAAAAAAAACCACATGTCAACCAATGAAATTGTGACAAGTTTCAATCACCCATTGTCCAATGATGGACTAGTCAAACATTGCCACGTGTCATGACCCAGTCAATGTATGAATTGCTGACTGGGTGTACCTGCAACTCAAAAATTAAATTTTTTAGTTGTTTCCTAAAATGATCAGAATGTGATTTCAGAAGCATCCGAAGATGGATTTTAGTGAAATGAAGTGCGTTCGAGATCTATGCTTTGGAATCAGTTTCCAGATGATCCAAGAAGTTTGAATTTTGATTTTTTAGCATTTTCTTGATCCACAGGATCATAGATAAGGGTGGAGTGATAAATAAAAAGGAAAAACACAGTTACATGCTTAGACCTGCATAAAAACCCTACAAATATTAAAAACCCAACTTCGATAGTTAATAAAACCACCATCCGAGTCTAAATTTCAAGTTGTAAAATGGCAAGGTAATACAATGATCCATGTTTTTGGTAGCTGCAAAATCGACACAATTCAGTAGCTTATGCAAATTTTATCTATTGATGAAGCATTAAGTGTATGGAGAAAAGGTCTCAAGCTCAAAATTGGTAAGAAATAGGTAAAAGTGCATTTAGTTCTTCTTGAATTTGTTTTATTAGTACTATTTCTGAGTTTTTTGTGTATATATCAAGATGAAGAGAGATTGATCACCTCTCTCTCTTTCGATAGACTTACATTTTATTGTAGAAAAAAAATGTTATGTTTTTGCAGGTTCCAGGATGATGAAAGAAGAGAACTATATGTACGAGTGCCTTTCAAAAACCAAGTTTATTTTAGAAGAAGTGCATGATCTTTTCATGTAAAATCAGATCCATTGCACCATTGCTACTAAAAAAATACCAATTTTACCAATGCTAATAATTACAAGCCTGTAGTCAATACATAATTGTCCATCTCCCTACTACGAAAAACTCATTTTCGTTCACAATCATCATACTTTCCTACATAATTTTCACTCATATTTCCCAAAAAAATAAAGTCATTGAACTCCCTTACAAAGCTGAGTCACCCCATTTTCATTTTCCTCTTTTTCAAATAAATCCCACTTTAATGCAATTTTTTCATCCATAGTCCTTCAAAATATTATTGTACACTCATGTTAGATGATGGAGAATTCATTAAGGCCTTCCCTCTAACAATTTTTGACCCATCCACTCTGACACATCATATGGGATAAAGACTAGAGATATTTCAAGTACCTTGAGGCTTGCATGAATACATCAATAAAAAATGAGAATACATCAATGTCCCTTGTTTGTCAGATCTTCTAGGTGACTCGACTTTGACACATCTATTCGTACCTAGTAAGATGTACTTATGCATATTGACTCTCATTGACATCAATGGTGAGTAGTCTCGTGTTGATTAATGGAATTCATTAATGGCCAATAATCCAACAATTTCTTTTCTATGCTCGACATCAACACATAAATTCACATAGATAATAATTATGCCACTGAGCGAGAACAAATGGAGACTACATGATTTCAGTAGTTTGCAGCAGGACTCAATTCAACAACCATAGCAAAAAAGATTCCAATCTCATCCTAAATTCATACAAACAAGAGAAATAAGAAGTAGATCAGATCCTTTTATTTCATATTCCATGATCTAGCAACAGCAACCACACTCTTCTCGATATACATAGCTTTTCCACTTTCAGTTAAGTGAAGGTATGTTATTTTCTAATCTTTAATCATGTAATTCCTTAAATGCTAAAATTGTGATTTTGGAAAATCCCTCAGCACATTCATATTCCATTTCTCATTTGCAAAAAAATTGAAAACACCTTAATTTTGGGGGAAGGGATATTCACATTTCATGCCACATGTCACATTTAATTTCATACTAACCAACATATTTTTCCCAAATCAACTATTATTTCATTTTGATTCAAAAAAGTTTATATGTTTTGCAATGATCAATTGATGAATGCATTAAATGGCTCACATCCACTATGGGAACTTAAAAAAGAATTGTCAATGTTTCCAAGTATTTTGATGCAACAAAAATAAGAGAAGTATTGTTACACAAGAACCAATACTCAAAAACAATTTTGGTTTTCAAACAAGAACCAACCATAAAAAATTTGTTACAATAAAATGATTTTGAAGTACACTTTGCAAAAATAATAAATTTATCAAATGACATGATAATGCAAAGTTAACAAAGAATCAATACAAAGCCAAAGCTCATATAAAAAACAAAACATTTCAAGAATATTAACTTATGACTAAGGGAATCAATGCAATAGTTGCATGATGACATGCAACATCTTTAGTTGGGGGTATGTTGAGTCTCCAAAATGTCATCCACTTCTACCCACATTTCCATCATTTTACCCTCATTCTGTAGCTCATCCCTTATTCCGTAGCTACATAACCCTATATTAAGTAACCATTTTCATGATCATATGGGTTTAGCATTATATTTTCCAAAGTCATTTATTTCAAGTATTTTAAGTGCATTTGTGATTAAATATTATAAAATTAACATGTTTTCATATATACATAAAAGTGGTATAAGTTTTGTGATATTGTAGGCCCACTTGGAAATTCTACAAGGGTCCTACTTGGCTTCCTAACTGCAAATTCGAATTTCAAACTCCAACTCATGAGGATTTGAAGAAGATATGGATCATTAAGCGAAGAACATTCAAAGGAGAATAATCATGGATTTTTTTATGTGTCCTTATTTAAAATATGAGAGAATTTGGAGAGGATTTGTATCTTGTATTTCTAGGAGATTGGTTGTAACCACATGAGAAAAATGTGGATTTAGGAGAGATTTGAGGATCTGTAGTTATCTTCAATTTTTGTATAAATAGGAGTGCACAGTTCATACAAATGGTTGTAAATGGTTGGTTGTAAATTGTTAGTTGTTAGATATTAGAGGTAGCTAGTGGCTAGTTGATAGTTGGAAGTTCCAAGTTCTATTCAAGATGTGATTTGTAAAGTGAGGAGAGAGAATTCTTGTAATATCTTATAATACTTTTATGAAATACATACTGCCACTTTTATCTCTGTTAGTGTCAGTATCTTCATCCCTCTGTCAGAGATCAAATTTCTCTTGTTGCATTGCATTATTAGGTGTCTCATTCAGTCAGCCGCATTCCATTAAGAGTATGGATCATCTGATGGTAGTGGCTTGTCACTCATGTCCCTCATGTCCTTTACCTACTGGCCTATTTCTGTTTATTAAAATAATTTACAGTCATTTTTGGTCTCATAGTTCGAAAAGAGTCATTTTAGAGTTTTAGTCTCATTAGGTCTAGGGTTTCATTAATCAGGTCTTCAGAATGCCTAATAATGGTCAGCAGGAACATGAGGAAGTCTGAAACAAGGTTTCAGTGCTAAAGATTTCATCATTATATGCTTAATAATGATTTTTCTTCAAAACTCTGTTTTGAAGAAAAATAGTCTATTTCATCTTTATGTAAATAAATGTAATTGATTTTAAAGTTTTCAGTTGTAATAATACTTTCACTAGCAACCCTGGTCGCCTTTGCCAAAGCTCCAGTCATCCATTCCCTACAAGACAAACAGAAAGCTCATCATTCAGTCTAAAAGCAAAAAGGAAGCTAAACAAAGTTTTACAAAATTTGAAACATTACAAAGTGGGTTTTACAAAATGGAAAATCAAAATATTTGGTATATATATTATTTTCATGTTTCAAGACTTCATTTGTATGCCAAAAGATAGTAGTGAGTAAAGGATAACCCGTGAAGAGCAAAGCAAACAATTTGAAGGAGATTTTGTGCAAAGATTAGTAGCGCAACGCATTGGGTGACTGTCGCGACGCATCAGGCGAGCGCGACGCATTGGGTCAGCTCCCTGTGTGTAAATTTACTCTTGCGCGATGCATTGGAAGGACGCAGTGCACTGGTTTTGTTGCGCGACGCACATGGCAGAAAGCTAATTTATTGCCATTTCTTCCAAATTTTCAAACCGGCTCGGTCCATCTTTGTCCAAGTAAGTCTATGCAACTTCTCCATTTCCCATGACATGTGTTTGGTGATGCTTATGAGAATTTAAATACAAAAAATCAAACCCTATTATCTTGTTTGAAGAATGCTCCTTTAGGGTTTTGAAATTGGTTTTGTGTCAATCATTTCCATTTCCCCCACCTTGTTATTCCCTCCTCACTGTCTATCTTGTCACAAGAAGCCCATTTCCCTATTCCCTTGTATCCCTAAATCATTAATTCCTATCCCATTCCCATTATCCCCATCCCAATTGTAAATTTACCCAAACCCCAAGGCTATCCAAAGAGATTAAGTGGCTATCCCTAAACTTATCAATTCATAGATTTCAAGTGGCAAACTTCACTTAATAATAGTCCATCATTTCCACTACTCTATCCCTCCATAGTCCCTCACTTTTTACCACATATTTGGCAACAAAACCAAAGACACCAAACTTCTCATTTTAATCCAAGACAATATAGACCTTGGACATCATGGAGACAGATACTGATATATCTTATGACCGAGATAGTGATTCCACCACTGAATTACATGCACCTAGAAGGCCTCATAAGAGTGGCAGACATGTGAGGAAGGAGCCCACTTCATTGGCTGAGTTGCAAGCCTGTCCTCTTGCCATGGCATGTTTTCAACAGCGGTCTTGTTATCAATTTTGTGAAATGGTTGCTAGGGTCCATCATCATCAAGAGATGGCCCGTTTGTTTGTGTTGCATTTACATGATGGTCAATTCACCCTTGCCAGTGTAACATTCACTTTAACACCTGAAACTATCTCTCAAGCAACCGGAATACCAAATTTTGGAGAACAATGGAACAAAAGGCAGCAGGTTGACAGGGTACACTATGAGCCATATATCAGACCCAGCTTTTTGATACAACTCAGCAAATTGTTTCCTTTCCGATTCCTAAAGGATTCCTATGCTCCTCTGATGAAACTTATTATCAAATATTTGAGTTGTGAGGGCCGATTTTCACGTCTCTATGCCTATCATATCAGGTTGCTGATGCATTTTACCAAGGTGAGGATGATGAACCTCCCTTATTTCATGTGCCGGAATATTAAGAAGATGACCGCTCTCGTGCAAAGGAAAACTCCTGAGCAGCAGTATAGAAGTATCTATCACTTTGCACTTATCAAGATTGTGGTTATGCATCAGCTCGGCTTGCAGGGTATTTCATCGGAGGATTTTATTTCTAATGATTTCTTCATAGCTCCTCAGGTTCCTTCAGAGGTTGTTCATGAGGCAGGTGAACCTTCATATCAGCATGAAGGTCATGAGACACAGACCACTAGTATGCCAGTGTTTGTCACTTATCAGAGACACACTAGAGGGTTATTTGCAGCAGCCAGGCGATTATTATCTCCACCCGGGGTGGAAGGGGTCTCGCTTCCATCATCAGCAGCACAAGTATAGGTACAAGACAGGGGTAAGAGGCCCATGTAGGATGAGGGGCCTTCATGAGGCTAGGATACAGATTTCATACTCATTGATGAGGATTTGAGCTCACCAAGCTCAAAGTTGAGAGAGATTGTTCAGGAGCAGAAGGCGGAAATAAACACTTTGTCCGTCAAGTTGCAAAGATCCCAATGGATTATCAACTACCTTGATCAGTAAAAAAAACAGTTGGAAGATCAGCAAGCTATCATGGAGTTGCAAAATATACGTGAGAACCGGCAAGCTGCCCAAAGGAGCCAAACCGAGATGGCATCCATTGAGCGAGAGATTGAGGCTGATCGGGAAACTTGGCTCGAAAGGGTCAATATTCATTTGGAGAAGCTGTTGGAGAAGCCCAATAAGGAAAATAACATGTTGAGGCACATGAAGAATCATTATTGGGCGAGAAATCATGTTTGCAAGGCACGAAACAAGATCCTGAAGGCAAAGTTAAAGAGGGAATTAAAGTGTCGCAAAAGGCATGATAGACTCCAAATTTTGGCTGAAGCTTCCTTGGCCCAGCATAGTGTATGATGGTAGGCACTCAGCCCAAATTTCTTGTCAATTTTGATTTTTTCGGCCTAAACACAGATTTTTCTGCCCGACGCATCGCGCCACTTGGCGCGCGCTTATGATTGGGAGCTCCTCTTGGGGAAAATTTGTATTTTTGGATTTTTCATGAAAATTTATGCATTCCTACCCATTTCCCAGAGATTTTGACAAGTTTTGGGCCTCCATAAGGGTCAAAAACACCCTAAAAATGACCTTTCTACCCCTTTTTGGACACACAGGAAGCAGTGTTGGGAAAACTCATTTTTGGAGGGGAAAATGGCAACCCAATTCAAAAATCCACTTGGGTTGGAAAGTATATAGGCAGAGCTTTCCAACGAGCTATCCTGCGCTCAATTTGGACACCAAGAAGGCCTTCAAAACTGGCTCCAAATTGGCGCGACGCATAGAGATTTCAAGCGCGGTGCATTGGGGATTTTGGCTCATTTTTCACTCAGTAACTCTGTTTTTCACCTATTTTTGGCCAGTTTGACTTTCTTACTTCCACATGTAAAACTCTTGATGTAATTTGATGTAATTTCATGGCTCTTGATGTAATTTTGGCAAATTTTTACTCATGGAAGTAGATTCATTCATCAAAAGGTGAATTGTAACTAAATGAATCAGTTTCCTATCTTATAGAGGCAAGCTGTTCCACTGCCTATTTTCCAGTTCTTAGTTTATATCTTGTTGAAACAGCTCCTAAACTAGTGAGCTCGACCCCTAGAGGCATGGGGATGAGTTATGCTTTTCTATATCTTGTAGTTTTTCAGTCATTTTCAAGGTTGGACACTTGGGATTTCTTTGAGCTTCATTGTACATTTCATCTCTGCATTTTGGCAAAGGAATAGTCCAGGGTTTGCAGCACTCCTTGGGATCCATGTGGCTCTTTGTTTTGATGATGTATTTCTCTCTATGATTGTAAGTTTACTGATGTTTCATGTGTATCATCTTCCTTCTTATTTCTTCTTAAGTTAAACAAACAAGTAATAAAGGTGGAATTCATTAGATTTTTAGTGCTCTACCTTGAGTTTTGTTTAATTTTCTATGTTTTCAACTGTCTGAAGAGGATTCCTGAAAGCCTCTTGCCCTCTTCAACTCCTCACCGGTCTGAGTTATCCATTTCATTCAATTCGAAGCATCAAAACGATTGCCTTCCTTAACTCATTCAGACCTCTGCAAAAACTAGGCCTCATTCCCCAGACCCAAAATCTGCCTTCCCCTTTGATCCAACAAACACCTTCAAAATCAAATCCAATCTCCTTATATATATATCTAGCCTAAAATCAGCTTTTATTCAAGTCATCTCAAGCCTCACTGATTATTTTTGCTGAGATTGACGAGGAGAGAGCCCTCTCCCGATCTAGTAGGGCTAGCTAGCAGATTAAGCGTGGTTTAATGTTACCCTAGATTCTGCCTTTCTCAGCCTGAGGTAGATTTAGGCATTAACAGTACCAAAGAACTAGGTATCGAGGTATAATTTTGTATATACACACCAAGCCTATGCTAATGTGACATGACAGAAATGATGTGGTACTTGAGTTGGAAAAAGGGCAAACATAGTAGGTTTTGATTGATCTATGTTGGATTGATGTGGTGGATGCAGAGGTCTCAAGAATCATTTCAGGACTATGTTTGTTGGATATTTTCTAGTGTATCTTTTATTTGGACAAAATATCCAAAAGATCATTTTTGTGTGCCAAAGTTGGCATAATAGAAGGGCTCAACCCTTGTGGGCCCATACCAAACATCAGGCACTGGAGTGCGTTTTAATGTAAAAATTCAAGGTTGGAATAGTGTGGCTTGATAGAGTATAGTGTGGCAATTGGCATGGGAAGGCATGTGGCACAAAGACAGGTGGTCTATGACGACTGCTCCATGTGGAATGATGTAGCAGGTATATATTTCTTGGGATATATTTCCAAGTGTTAAAATTTTTGGGTTTTTTTCTGTGTTTCTAGAATCTAGTTCAAATTTGAATGGGTGAAATGGAAATCCCATATTAAAATAGAATTGTGGGATTATTGTTCATTAGGTCATTAGGCCATAGTAGAGAATGGGTATGAAGTGGACCACCCTGATACCCAATATCCAATGTGTGGAAGTTACAACATGTGGACACAACCAAGGTCACAAAGTGTTGAGAGTTATGCACGGAGAGCTAGGAATATACTGGGTATTAGGGTACCGGTAAGATGAAACACAACAAGTGAGAATGTTTCTATGTGACATGGAAAGGTGGGGCCCATGCCAAGAACCAAGAGGTTGAAACAAATATGAACTAAGTGTAGTATGGTATATAGCAGGAAAATATATGGAAAAAATGTCATCAAACAACAAAGTCATCAATTGAGAGATCCCAAGGTACATAGACACCAAGCTTCTGCGGTTGTGCAAAGCATTCAAGGGTTTAAGCCTAATATTTCGGGCTTAGATATCAAGGTACGGGACATTAGGCTCATGGCACAAGAATTTAAGGTGAAGTGGGTTCCATGCCAAGATGTTAGTTTTAGCCCAAGGTTGTTGTGTGTTTAAAAATACCAATCTAACGATGTTGAGGAGTTAAATTCGTCAGTCACAACCCCTAGTCATAATGAATGGTTATGTGTACTATTGATAATAAAAGTGGCCTAATCCCTTTCATTCCACATTTAAATATAAAAATAGATAGTTAATGTGTTGTGATGCATAGGAGTAGTCGAAGTGCTTCATGATATTCATGCTCGTGTTAAGCCCGTGTTGAGCCAGTATTGATCCAATGAAAAGACATGAAAAAATTATTGAGGTTGATATTAGAAGTAATGCATGATATGAAAACACAAACAGAGTGTGTGAAACAATACTAAATATGTAGTGATAACGAAGAGACTATTATGGAAAAACAAAGTTGTGGAAATTTGTGAGAAGTTTCATTGTAGAAAATAAGTATAAGTTGAGTGCCTGAGTTGTTTAAGTTGAGACAAAGAGAGCTCAAAGAGAGAACTCTGAGATTGTTGGATGTGAATGGAATATGGTGTCTTGAATTTGTAAAGAAAAAAAAGTGACCTAATCAAGCTACAATACCATGTGTCATTACCATGGATTGACACCCATGGTAAAAGGAGGACCCTCAAGAAAGTGCATGGCCTGTGTATAAGAGAAAGCGCTTAATTAATGAAAGATTAGATATTGAAAGAATAAATGTAGAGAATACCATAGTAGATTTGTCAAAGGAGAAGAGATGTAGAACATATCATAGCATGTATGAATGTTGAGATCATATATTAGTAAAGAATTATTGAGTAAAGCACAGTGATAGTGACATAAATTAGAATAGATCTAAGTGCGGATATGAGTTGTAGGTAAATCTAAGTTTAAAACTGAAGATACCATGAGAAAATGCTAACCAATATAAAATTAGAATCATGGAAGAGAACAATTATGTGAAGAGTTATGTAAGGATATGTAAGTTAATGAAGAATTTTCAAATTATTCTTGTAAGTGAGTTGAATGCTAAATCAAATATTAATAAGTTTGTATGAGTAAAGTTTGATTTGATATAAAATTTAATATATATTAGGTAAAAAGGAATATTAATATAGAAATTATATATATATATTAAGGTTAATAGTATTCTTAATGGAGGGGGTGAAATAATAAATAATTGGAATAAATACATAATACTCTCAAGGTAAAGAGGAATGCGAAAATTAAGGATACACAAAAATTAAGGAAGAAGCGTACAAATTATTAATATTAATAATATTAAGCTTAAATATATTTTAAAGGTAATGATACAAATTATTAATAATATTTTTAATGCTTAATAGTATGTATTTCTAGAATAAATAGTAATAATTATTATTCTAGTAAAAACATCATAGGCTAGTAATTGTTCATATTATTATCAATAATATTTAATCCCTATATAATAAATCAAAGAGAAAAAAAAAAAACAAAAAAAAACCAGAGTAAAAAGGAGAAAAGACCATAAAGGAAGAAACCAAGGGTGAAAAGAGGAGGATAAAGGAGGAATAAAGAAGAAATAAGATTTGAGGAAAGACGTGGAATACATTTTCTACTAAATATTCATCTGTAAAAAATACTCGATTAAATCCTTAAACATATATAGGTGTTTACTTGATCACTTGCACCCATGAGAAGCCTTATGTAGGAGAGACTAGTTGTTCCATTAATCTTAGAATTTAAAAACACTATGTGGACATTGGGGATAATCTCTCTCATTCCTTAACTCTCGTCAAGAATTCTGTGAATATTAATAATCAAATTTGTATTGAAGGTGCTTGCATCTTTCCTAAGATTTCTCACTATCACCACAAAAATTTTAGAGAATCCATCAAGATTGAGAATTAGACAAACAATATAATCATGGATGATGGTTGAAAATTTCATAGAAATTGGATTCATATTCTTTCCTCTAAATTTATTTATTCTTGGTTCCCACTTTCTCCTCCTCTTTCCACCCTTGGTTTCTTCCTTTCTGGCCTTTTCTCCTTTTTACTCGTTTCATTAATTTATATTTTTTTACCTATATTCTTGTTCTTGACCCTACCTGTTTATTCTCTTTTGTTGATTATATATTTGTATATACTAATTAAGTATTGTTGATAATACTATGAACCTTTACTGGCCTTTATTGTTATGATATGATGTTTTTATTAGCATATTAATTATTACTAGTTATTCGAGGAATAAATACTATTAAGCATTAATAATGTTATAAATAATTTATGGTACCATCATATTTTTACATTTAAGGTTCTTCCTTAAAAAAATTCTTATTCTTAATTCACCCCATTCCTCTTTATCTTGATATTGTTATTTATCTATTCCTATTATTTATTAAATTTACCTCCTCCATTAATAAATCTTATATATATACTCCTTTTGAACTAATATATATTAAATTTATATTTATGTTCATCTATATCTTTGAACTCAATACTAGTTTTGTATATTATTTTAATTATTATTATTTATTATACTATCATATATTATCATTTGTGATATTTTATATTATTTTCTTACTAAGAGTTATTTCTTTTGACTTTTTATTTCACTCATTAGATCTTAGGGTTCCTCCTTATTTATTTCTTTGGTTATACCGTATTTTCTTTTTCTATTCATCCTAAAGATAAATCACATTATTTGGTTCGAAATTTTGGCAATAACAATCTATATTTGATGGATCTAGACTTTACCCACATAAGCCTCAATACAAAAGGAATTGCTCAAGAAAATGAGGATAAGGAACAATATTCTGACGAATTAAGGAAAACAAATGTTATCTTGAAGCCCTAGCTAGAAGAAAACAAAAGAGTGAATTAAGTGGTGACTAGCCAATTGACTAAAAGAGAAGGTAAGTATGAGAAACTAGAAACTAAGATTGTTTCTCTGAGAAATGATCTAGAAAAAACCAATGATCAACTAAATTGAATGTTTGAAGTTTGACAAGAGCACCAAATTCTTAGATGGCATTCTCAATATTCAAGGATCCCCTCTCAATAAAAAAAATTTTGATTTTCATGAAGCTACCATGGGAGAATCAATATCCATATTATGTAAGGAAGACCCTGAAAACTAGTTATGTCAAAATAATTAAAATGCCTATCAAAGAAAGTAACTACACTAGTTATGTCAGTGTTATGGACATAGTCGTGTAGCTCTTACTGCTACAGCTAGACTGAAACAGTATCATTTTTGGCTGGCCTTTCACTGTTTAAGATGGCCAACAGACCTGGTTTCCCTTTGGGCAGGTTGAGGCTCATTATTTTGCTGTATTATTTAAGCAACTTGCTCTTTATAATAGAAAAGACAGGTCCTATGGAATTCACAAAAAAAAAACTACACTGAAAGATAGTGAAAAAACCAAACAATAAATAATCAAATCAATGGTGGAGCAAGAAAGAAATTGAAGAACAAAATTCCTCAAGCAAGAAAACAAAGGAACTCCACATCCAAGTATCAAAGCCTTTTCTATGGCTATTTCTTTTCATGTAATAACTTTGTCCATAAGGAAATAGATTGTGAATATCATGCAAGAAATGAGAATATGATAAATAAAATCAAGAGATCATATAATATCTCAAAGAATGAATATGTAAGTAGCAACACAAGAGTTTATGATAAGAATGCCATCAAAAATCATAATTCTTTTGCCCCTTCTTAGATCATGTTGAATGCTACATATGTGAAAATTTTGGGCACAAGGAAAAATATTGTAGAGTTAAGTTTTTGTATCCTTTGAAGAAAAAAAAACAGTATTTACTTACTCATATTAGGAAGAAGAAATCGGAAGCAAACGTTCTTAATAGAAATCAAACTACAAAAATATGGAAAATAAAGAAAGAAAAGTGAGAGGAATGTGGACTAGCTATATGTGCACAAGACATAGATAACTTATGGTACTTTGATAGTGGATGATCTCATCATATAATAAGATATAAAAGAATGTTTCTCTCTCTAAATGAGGTCATGGGTGACATTTTTGTTATTGGATATGATACAGTAACCAAAGTATTGGGGAGAGGAAAAGTTAGCCCTAATAATAGAAGGACTAATATTGTTGATGTTTTACTTGTTTAAGGATTAAGGAACAATATTTCCTAGATTTTAAATCAAATGGTTGATAGAGGACATGAAGTGAAATTTAATTATAAAGGATGTAAAATAAGTAAGGAAGACTTCGAAATATTAATGTCAAGAGAAATCAAGACTATAGACAATGTATATATCCTGAAAGGAAGCAAAGGCATCCATGATAGATTGAAAGTAATCTCTCCTACACATTCTCAATAAAAGGAGATATAAACAACTCTGACACATCATACTATACCATATTTTCAAGATGCAATATAAAAAATAGAAGATTTTTTCACATTAATGAGACAATGAACTAGGGCTACAGTTGACACTTACATACCCAATAAGGGAAATGAATTCCAAAAAATGCAACAATGATAGATGTGAGCCAGCTATTGTAATATGGATATTGAAGTGAATGATGAACTTCAAGTAAGCAAAGAGTTCAATCATTTTTGAAAAGCGAAAAATCTAAGTAAGAAAGTTCAAATAAGATAACAACAATGTATAGATATGTTGAACAGTATAGTTTGAAAAGGTTGATATACAGAAGGAGAGATAACTAACCCAACACATCCTAAGATTACATAAAAATACTTAAGGTACAATAAAGAAAGATACACAAGCATATTAGACACGAAAAAGGTAACAACAAATAAGGTGTTTAGGAGAAGCAAATTAAATTAAGGTTGAAAATAAGAGTCACACATGAAGAAAAAAAAACGTAGGTGGAACCTATATGAAATAAAAGGAGAAACATGCAATCAGATGTGGCACAATGAGAATCATCAGGATTTTTTTTCTTCAAAGGAAACATTAGTTCAACAGGAGTTATAAGATGGAACAACATCCAAGTTTTTTAACACTTATTCTAAAGGTACATTTGGGAAGCATATGTCTAGGGGGAGACTAGAATATACAAATATTACTAAAGATCATATATATTAGAAAACACTTTCTCAGGAGGAGATACATAAGAAATAATTGATCAAAAAGAGTATAACATGTTTAGGGGGAGTAGAATGCACTAAAATAATGATGAAATGATATGTTTTCAAATTTTACATGTTTGGTGTCATTTCATTTGGTATAAGTGGAAGAAAAAATCAGGTTCAATAGACATTGGGATCAACAGTCCTAGTATAAGTGAGCTAAAAATGAGAGTTTTGTCTTTGGAATTAAATTCTATGTTGGTGCATCAATACATTCGTAAACATTATAGCACTGGGTATCTATGTCTAGAGAAAATATAGCAATAGGTACAAAGCATAGTTGTTATATATTGGGCCCTGGTACAACTTAATAAACCAGTATCAAACCTTTGTACATTGGATACAATTACTATAAAGAAGGCCTTGGGAAGATTGCAGCCCCACATTGATTGGAATCGGGAATTAATTGGGGGGGGCTTGTTATAGCCGTTTTCCATTGTTTTCAAAGGAGGAGGAGAGTAGACATCAGAGCTAATGAGAATAATTTAGGACTATGGAGAAAATTAATAGATTGATTAATGGATTCAAGCCTAAGGCCATCAATGACTAGCAACGTCTAGTGTTTTTATGTCTAATTTTGTTGCCATCAATGCCAAAGGGGAAGATCATTGAGTGCGTTGATAGATTTCTTAGAGTATTTTGTCATTGATATCGAAGGAAGCATGATGAAGAGTATGTTTTCACTGATGTAAATAGTGTTGTTTCACGTCAATAATGAATGGAAACCTATACTCGAAGGTCATTCTTCTTTATTTACTTAGACTAAATGAGAATGAAAAGTGCACAATTTCCTAGCCTACTTAGATACCTTTCAAATGATATATGAAACTTCTTATAAATCCAAAGGAATGAGGATAAAAACATTTTTTGGGTGAGGAAGATCAAGTATGGTTCTAGCCTGGTTAAATTTTATGTGTGGCAGATTGGAGCTTGGGTTGGTAAGGACTAGCCTGGTAGGCCAAGGACTATTATGAGGCCAGGGGCTGATAGACTTCCTCGGGAAGAGGGGATGAATATAAGCCCTCACAAAGTGATCTGGTATGAAAATAAAATAAGATCTGATTTGTTATAAAACACAAAAATCGTGATTTTATGTGAACTCGCCTCACCCTAACCATGGTCCTTAATCCACTTCTAATAAATAATTTATTATTATTAAGCATAACTTAATTACATCATGCCCCTCAGAACTAGAGTATTTTTTATCTAAAATTTATGATTGGCCCAGTGTGAAATGTTAAGCCTAGATGGCGTGACAAATAGTGACAGGTGGCAGAGGTCGTTGACATGGAATCCAGAGGCGATGACACATGGCACTCATTTTTCATCATTTTTGAGTTGCCAATTATATAGGTAGAAAGTGACATGTGGCAGGTACTTGTACACAAGGAAAGAGCAGATAATGACATGTAGCAGTCTACTCAATTCGAAAATAATACATGGCGAGTGGTGTGGGCATGGTGCATTCCATACTAGAGAACTAGGTATTAGCGTCCAATTTTGTATACAAATTACAAGCCTATGTCGATGTGACATGGATGATGATGTGGAAGTTGACTTGGAAAAAGGGCACATGTGGTGAGTTATGATTGGTCCATGTTGGACTGATATGGTATACCCAATGGTCTCAAAAATTACACCAAGACCATGTTTAGTGGAAATTTTCTAATGTATTTCATGTTTGGCCAAAGGCCAATGTTTTTGTACCAAATTTGGAGTATTTAAATGGCTCAACCCTTGTGAGGCCATAATAGGAAAGTGAGCACCATAGTACATTTTAATGTAAAAATATAAGGTTGGGTTGGTATGACCTAGCGAAGTACAGTGTGGCAAGTGATATGGCAGGGCATGTGGCACAATGGAAGGTGCCTTGTGATGATTGATCCATGTGGCATGATGTCATAGGTAAGAATGTCATGGGATATGTGCTAGGAGGATATTTCGTAAGATTTCATAGTGTTAATTTTTTTGGTGTGTTTCCATGTTTCTAGAATTTGGTTCAAAGTTAAATGGGTGAAGTGGAAAACCTAGGATTTTATAGCATTATGGGCCTATCATCCTATCGTCCATCGGCCCATCGGACCAAAAACATTCATGGGTATTAAATGGACCACCCCAATAGAAGATATATAATGTGTGGTAGTTAAAAAATGTGGACATAGCTTAGATTGGAGGGTACTAAGATTTAAGCGCCATGAGCTAGGCCTATATTTGGCATCGAGGCACCAAGAAGATGAAACATCCAAATGGAGAGAAAATAACTCATGAGTGTGAGAGAGTTTTGTTTTTATGTGGCAAGGTGCGACGCCATACGAAGAAATCATAGGTAAAAACAAGTATGAACTAAGTGCAATCTTGCATACAGTGGGCCAATAAATGTAGAAAAAGCTTCCAATAAGCAAAGTGAGTAGTTGACAGGTCCTAAGGTATAGAGGTACTAGGATTATAGGGGTTTAAGCCTAAGGTTATGAAACTAAGTCTTTATGCATGAGACATTAGGTTCTTGGAATTGAAATTTAAGGTGAAGTAGTCCCCATGTTAGGACGTCGATCTCGACCCAAGGCTATTATGGGTATCGAAAACCAAATCTTATTGATGTCAAGGAGTTAAAGTGATCAATCACATCATACAATTATTTGTACTAGTGCAAAGGAAAGGAGCCCAAGCCCTCATGTGCCATATTTAAATATAAAAACAGAGAGTTAAAGTTTTGTGACATAGAGAAAATTTGAAGAGTTGTGTGTGATTCACACCAGTACTAATCTAGTGCAAATCCAATGAGAAGGTGTGAATTGACTTATTAATGTTGATATTATAGGCAATGTGTGATCCAAAAATAGAGAGAGGTCATTTGAAACAACACTGAATATGCAGTGGCAACTAAGAGACTTCACTGGAATATAAAATTTGTGGTAATTCATGATAAAAAGTTGCGTTATAGAAAATAAAGATGACGTAAGTGCCCGAGTTGCTTAAGCTGAGATAGAGAGAGCTCATAGACAAAATTGTGATATTGTTTTATGTGAATATAATATGGTGTGAAAAATTGTTCAAGAAGGTAGGGTGACATATTCAAGCTGCAATAATACCATGTATCGACACCCATGGTAAAAGGAGGACCAAAAATATAAAAGCAAATGACAACACTTGAGAAATTGCATGACATGTCTATAAGAGAAAGAGCCTAAGTACAATGAATGATTAGGAAGCTAAAAAAAAGAGGCATAGATTTGAATAGAATAGATATGAATGTTTTGATCAGAACTGATTTAGAGGAGAAAATATGTAGAACATATTAGAGAAGGTATAAATGATGATATCAAGTCTTAGTAAAGAACTGTTAAGTAAAGCACAATGACAGAAACATAAATCTAAATAAATGTGAGTGTATAAATAAGTCATAGTTTAAATTAAGCTGAGATCTAAAGAAGCAGATGATTATTATATAAAATCAAAATTAGGAAAGAGAATAGTGATTTGTAGAGATGTGCAAGGATAGGTAAGTTAATCAAGAATGTGCATACTACTATTGTAAGTAGGGATTTGGTTGTTAGATCAAATACTAAAAAGGTTGTATGAGTATGTTAGCTTTGAAAAAACTATGGATCTAGGCTTTAAAATATGATGAAAAAGATATCTGATAGGAAGAGGAGGTAGGTGATGGAAAAATCAGGGGATAAGTGTTTCCTTTTGGTTGGTTCCTAAAAATCTCATAGGATTGGTGTCTCCTTAAAGTTGGTTCTTGTAAATATCAGGGGATTGGTGTCTCCTTGAGGTTGGTGTCAGCGAATTGAATATAACATATTAAGCTTAAAAGTAATATCACAATGTCTTATTTATACAACTCACAGAGAAGGATGATACCATTTATCAACTAATGTGTTCTAAGAAGAAGGTTTTTTATGAGCTACCAGGATCACCTATTTGTAATAAAACTATTTTTTATTTACTTTACATCTCTCCTTTTAATTACTATCATGTAGTATTAGTCACCAATGTTATTTCTCCTACTTTTGAAAAACATACAATAGGTGTTGGATCCGAACTTCTGAGAAAAATGGGATATAATGGTGTTGGAATTGGAAAGAATGGAAAAGGAATTACTACCCCTATTAGTCATTAGTTACAAAAATATAAAGCAATAATTTTGGATATAATACTATGGATAACTCATTATCTACACTTGGCCCTACTAAACCTAGGGAAGTGATAATTTTTGCAAGTGCAATTTAGATTTAAGAGATACCCGTTGCTAATTGTGATGAATATATTTATGAGTTGGATGTTAAAATAATTAAGAATGTTGTTGATGATATTATTAATATTCCAAGTAATTCAATTCATGTTTGTAAATCATATCTTTCCCCTGCTCTAATAAACCAGATCTTTGTTCCCTACAACTCTCCTCATCATATGAATTAAAGACATTTGAACAAGAGCCAATTTTTTTGGAATACTAGTGATCATGTTATTATAACTTTATAGAAGCACCATTAAAGGATGAATTGTGGAGTAGTGATGACTATGTGAATCGATTGTGGATCAATTGATGAATGGTCATGAAATGATTTAAATAGTTTCTTGAGGACTTCATACAAATGTTTCTTCTTGGTTGTATATTCATACAACACTTTTTTCCCTTGCAATTAAATAATTTATAGTGGTCAAATGAGGATTTACCAAAGATACCAATCGACCTATCTTTTTATTGGGTGGTTCATCAATTGTTCTTTGAATCTTCCCTCAATTTTGGCAGTGTTATTGAAGTTATTTATTATGTACAAATATGATTAAAAAATACTATTGGCAAAAAAATACTATTTTTATTGATATAAAATGATGTTCACTTCTCTAGTATACTAATCCACTGAGAATTTTATTTTGATATCCATTGGGAGAAGTGTGAGTTCAGGGGGAGCATCCCCTTATCATTGATGTCAAAGGGGGAGATATGGAAAATGCAGTATTGTAGCAAGCAAAAGAATTATGTTATTCCATATAGGGGGAGAATTATAACAAGGAGGTAAATTCTTTTATTGTAGACAGGGGGAGTATTATAGCAAGAGGGAGAATTAATTGTATTTCTGGTGGATTATAATGTGTTTTCTTGTAGGATTGCCATCAATAACAAAGGGGGATATTGTTAAGCGAATTATTGTCATTTATGTCAAAGGATTTATATCATCGATATTATATATCAGTATCCAAGTATTTTAAAAACGGTGTTCTCGTGAAAATTAGAAGTAAAAAAGTGAAATGATCGTTTCAAACCCATGGTTTAGGAAGCCAATTGTATTTTCCCACGGTATTTGGAAAAGTGAAATACGGAAATTAATTATTTAATTGATGAGTTGATGTTATTTTTTGAGTTAACATGTATTTTCATGAAGGATTATGATAATATATAAAATGGGAAAGCATTGGAAGGAAATTGTGTGCGAAAAAAATGTGATTTGTGGAGCGAACGAGTCATCTTCACATTTTCACTCTAAATTTTTCTAGGCAGATTCAAATGGTTATATTTTTAAAATGTTGAGGATATTTTGAGGGGAACATCTAGTTCACATTTTAGATCTTAGTTTGCTATATTTTCAAATATATATGCTCTAGAAGTTAGGGTTTGTGATTGGCCCTGAAATATTCCTCAAATGAGTCATCTCAAGATTTTTCACTACAACTTATTTTCTAGGAAGTTTAGAACGTATAATTTTGAGAACAAAAAGGTGATATATCTAGGTAAATGTGGTCAAAATTTTAGACAATATTTCTTTATACTTTTTGAAATATTCCTTGTGGAATTTAGGGTTCCTAGATGATCATGAAATTAGTTTCAATTAGGTGAGTATAGATTTTCACCATAACATATCTTCTAGAATGTTTCAGGCTGAAATTTTGAGGAGATAGAAAAAATATCACTAGGTACAAATAATCAAAATTTCATACATTGGTTTTTGATGTTTTCTAAGATATGTCATGTTGAAGTTATAATTTTTTAATGCACTTGAAATCATTTTCAAAAAATTCAGTTTGTCATTTTCACTACAAATTATTGTTTGGAAAAATTGAAAATGTGAAATTTTGAGAAGGTAGAGGAGAGATATCTAGGTACATGTAGTCAAATTTTAAAACATTGTTTCATTATAATTTATAAGTTATTCCTTGTGAAATTTAGGGTTTATGAATGCTCCTAAAATGAGTTTCAAATAGATCAATTTGGTATATTTTCTATAACTTATTTTATGTGATGTATTAGAATGTGAAATTTTCACATATTTAGAAATATATAGCAATACCTCATTTAAAAATTTCACAATTTAGTTCTCTATAATTTTAGGGATATGCTCTATGGAAGTTAGGGTTTTTTAGTGGTCCTAAAATCATATTCAAATAGGTTAGCTTGGAATTTTTGTTGTAACTTATTTATTGGGGCTTTTCACACTATGAAATTTTTGGATATCTGAGAAGACATGAAAAAGTGCCTCATGTCAAAAATCTAGAATAATATTTTCAAACATGAAAAAAAATAACAAGATCTTGGAGAGTTACCATAAATTTCTTTGGAGATTCAAATTTTGTTTAGACCTTGTGAAGGAAAAAATAGTAAATATACCAATTGAAGGAAAAAGAAACAAGCATGTATGGTGAAGGAAAAAATAGTAAATATACCTATTGAAGGAAAAACAAACAAGCATGTATGGTGAAGGTAGAAGCAATGGGAAGACCTAGTGAAGGTGGAATTAGCAAGTACACTGAACGAAGGTAATATGAATGTTATAATATTTTGACGAAGTTATATAGATTAATAAATATAACTGTAAAAAGAATGCTTTATACCTCCATATATAAAATGACATAACTTGGGTAACCAGAAACCTTTTCGCATGAAATGAAAGGGGTTCCTCACTGTAACAGAGGCTCCGAACATAACAGAGCAGTTTTTTGGGCCTGAAAGTGGTCAGAAACAGTAGGTCTGGAAAATGACAGCCGCATGCAGTCAAACCGGCTTCAGATTTGGATCAACAATGGATGTGGCCCTCAAAATAGCTCTGATACCATGTAGGAATTTACAAGGTAAGTTCCTTAGATCAAACACCAAAGGTCACCGCTCACAAGTAGATCACATATCAGTACACTGGTATTTGACGTGGTTAAAACCATCAAAGAGGGAAACAATCAACGGCCTAAGCCAACGCGGCCACTTCAGGCAATTTATTAATATAAAGAAATAGAATTTACATAAGATTCTCTCATAAACGATTACTGGACAAATGACCCTCCATTCTTTTTAAATAGAGATCATGGACTAATCGGGTGTTAATCCATGGATCAAGTGTTGGTAATACTGAGGAGAGAGTGAATCGTTAGATCACTACATATCGTGACCATCTAATTATAAGTTACAAATGTACATCGTAAAGAAACACATTTTACCTAACTCTGCCCTAGACCAATTTATACTTAACTATTTCCTATGTGTCAGAATATCCTAACATCCCCCCTTAAGAACAACTTAGGATAGGATTGAAGGATTTATAAAGCTTACAAATAGGAAATAGTCTCCTATTGTGTCACCTTTGTAGATCATTCAATCCAACATTCTGTCGTAAGGCTTGTATTTTTTTTTGTTTACACAATTTTGTTTTTTTTTTTTGAAGAAAAAATCATGCGCATCGAAGAGAAAAAATAAAAATAAAAAATAAAAAATAAAACCTTTCCTCCTTTCAAACAATTATAGAATCCTTTTACTAGCTCACTTGATATAAAGTTACTTTATGAGAATAAAAGTCTTCGGTTCAAGTCTCTTTCTCAAGATTCTTTTTCTAAAAATATTTTTGTTAAGTTACTTTTTCTTAAAAAGCCTTTTAGAAAGTTGTCGGTTTTAAAAAGAGGGATTAATTTAAAAAGCACATGTAAAAGTAACATTGTAAAAGTGACTCTCACTTATTTATAAAAGTGGGTCACATAAAGTATTTCTTTTTTAAAGTGAGCTTAATGTATTAAGTTTGGAAAAGGGAGGGGATTTTCTTTTAAGTACAACTTCATCATCAAATTTCAACCTATCACGTAAGTATTCGGCATCTACTACAACTTTTTTTCAAAAACGCGTAACTTCTTCATCCGGAAGCCGTTTTCAGAGCTGGTTTTTTTAACCGGACTAATTTTTCGAGATCTTTCCATTGGAGCAGTTGGTTTTAGCCTTTTCAGCTTCAGTTTTTTTTTAAACTGGAAAGTTCATGCCTAGTTATTCTTAACAACACTAATTATTTCTAATGGCTACCCTTCATGGTAGACTTAATTAGAAGTAAAGGTATTTATAGAATAGCCACAGGACAAGAAACTAAACCTACTAATGGAGATAAAGCCGCTAAATGGGAAAATAAACAAGATCAAGCAAGAGGGTTGATAGGAATGTCCATTGCTCAATATCTTAGATTTCATATCCAAGAAATTGACTCCCTTGCTGAAGATATGAAAAAGCTAAATATTGTTTTTGCTATTAAAAATGAAATCAGAGCCCACCAGCTTGAAAATGATTTTCTTACTTTGGACCCAATAATTTCTCCTCAATTGAAGATTTTTTTTCCAAATTCAAGACTGTTAGACTTCTTTTATAAGGTTGTAACGTCAAAAATTAAGATGGTAGCCTTATCTATTCCATTCTTGTCAAGCTTCGCCATGCATACTCTGTATTTGTTTCCACCTACCATTCCACTAGAGAAGCCCTCATTTCTCAAGGAACAGCCTACAAGTTTCCTTCTTTTGATGCCTTTTACGATTATTTGATAAGAGAACAAGAAAAACTCTTACACCTTCGTCTTATTAATACTAGAAACTCTTCTAAGGAAGCGTTAGCATCCTAGTAGAAACCATATCAAAAGAATCCTAAGAAGCAGCATCCTAAAAAGAATGGTCCTAAAAAAATAAGGGTATTAAGAAATTTCAGCTCCAAACTGAAAAAGAAACTCAACAAACTGATAAGGAAAATAAAAACAAAGGGAAAATATATAGATATACATTTCACCTTTTGTAACACGATGGCCACGTAGAGTCAAAAAAATTGAAGAAGATGGGAGCCTTAGAAGCAGCAAAGAAGAAGCACAACGTCAATTTGGAGAACTCTTCAACTTCATCTTTAGGAATGATACTTTCTGCTTGTGGTTTTCAAGCATCAAGATCTGGTTATGCATTGAGTGTATATTCTTCTTCTCATTCTCATGAGTGGCTCATTGGTTCTGGATCCTCTTACCATTTGGAGAAAAATAAATCCATGTTTTCTTCTTTAAATGATTTTAAAATCAAAAATATTTATGTTGGTGATGATAGATATCTTAGTGTTGTAGAGTCTGGAACCATTCATCTAGATAATGGTCACTTTAATGATGTATTATGTGTTCCTACTTTGTCCTGCAACCTTCTATCTGTTTATCAGATAATTCATTCAAGTGAAGGGAAAACAAAAGAATTCTCACCTCATGATGTTGTAATTAAAGACCTCAAATATCCTAGACATATTTTAGCTACTAGCATTGTTGATGATTCCACAAGGTTGTATAGGTTTGAAAACTTTGGGTCATCATGTCTTCCCTTTGTTTTTTTTGTCACAATGATGAAGTGATCAAACTTTTGCATGACCAATTTGGTCACTTAAACTATCGCTCTCTTCAAACTCTATGTAAATAAAATATGGTGCCATGTCTTCCTATGGTATCTTACCAAGATGGTGTTTGTTCCGGATGTGTACTCGGAAAACATCATCGGAATAGTTTTGACAAACATGCCTCTTGGCACGCTTCAGCCCCTTTGTAGCTTGTGCACAATGATTTATGCGGTCCACTTCAAGTTGTTTCTTTCTCTGGCTATAAGTACTTCTTAACTTTCATTGATGATTTTTTTAGACGCATTTGGGTATACTTCTTAAAACTCAAGAGTGAATTTTTTAACATGTTCTTGGCCTTTAAGGTCTTTGTTGAGAAATAATTTGGACATCACATTCTTAAGTTAAGATATGAAAATGGAGGAGAATATGTTAACAACAAATTTATCCACTTTTGCACTGAGAATGGCATTCAATTGCAAGATACTATTATGTATACTCCACAACAAAATGGTATAGCTGAAAGGAAGAATCACACTCTAAATGAAATGGCTAATTGTATGCTTCAATTTGAAGTACTTAGTCTTAATTTTTGGGCAGAAGGAATTAACTGTGCAAATTACATAGTAAATTGCACTCCTACTAAGGTTTTAAGGAATATAACTCCAGAAGAAGCCTGGAGCTCAACCAAACTAGATGTAAGTCACTTTCGTGTTTGGAAGTGAAGCTGGGGCCCACATTCCAGATGTGAAACATAAAGCCTTAGAACCTAAGAGTGAAAAATTCATTTTTGTTGGATATTCTGAAGATGTCAAAGGATATAGACTTCCTCAACCAAAATCAAAAAATGTAATCATTAGAAGAGATGTAAAATTTGATGAAAATATATTGGCCTGCGAGCCTAGTTCGATGGGTGTGCCACCTTTTGCCTACGAGCCTGATTCGGCATATGTGCCACCTCTATATATCTCTTCTATTTTTGATAGCATTCCTTCTAGTTTCGATGATGACATCGAGGATGAAAATCCTCCTCCACCTCCTCAAGTTCTTCCTTCAGCTCCATAGTTTCCAAGATAGTTCCACTCTACTCGAGATGTAGGAGGTTCTCTTGCAGGTGACCCTGCATATCAACATCTTACATGTTCTCAATTCGAATGAGCCTCTTCCTTATTGGATCAAGATCCAGAAAATCATGATCCAGACACCTTTGAAGAAGCTTAAGGTCATCCAAATTGGGATGCAGCTGTGAATGAAGAATATTGTTCCTTATTGGAAAAAAATACTTGGGATCTTGTTCCTCTTCCAAAGGGAAGAAAACTTGTTAGATGAAAATGGGTTTATAGAACAAAGTTTGGACGAGCTGGAAAATTGGATAAACATAAAGCTCCTCTTGTTGCTAAATGATTTTCACAAGTTGAAGGCATTGACTATACTGAAACCTTCTCCCCTGCTGCCAAAATGAATTCTATCTACCTTGTTCTTTCCTTTGTTGCCTCCTTTAAATGGGAAGTCCATCAAATGTATGTTAAATCTGCCTTCTTACATGGGGATTTACATGAAGAAATCTACATGGAACAACCCCCTGGCTTTATCCAAAATGACTCTAGCCTTGTTTTTTGCCTTAGGAAGTCTCTCTATGGTCTCAAAAAAGCTCCTCGGGCTTGGTATTCCAAAATATATAATTTTATCTTAGATTATGGATTTTCTCGATGTCATTTTGACAACACTCTCTACACCAAGAAAGTGGGTAAGTCCTTAATCATCCTTGTTCTTTAGGTTGATGATCTTATCCTTACTGGTAATGATCCCAACCATATAAACCATGTGAAGTCTAGCCTTAAAAAGAAGTTTGAAATGACAGACTTAGGACACTTGCATTATTTCCTTGGTCTTGAAGTCTTGCAATCCAAAGAAGGTATTACCCTTTCTTAGTCCAAGTATGCATGTGATCTTCTACACCACTTTCACATGGAAGACTGTAAACCAACCCCTTCTCCCTTTCAGTCTGGATTCAAGATTTTAGTCACTTGTACTTCCCCTGAAGTTGATACTACCTTATACTATCAACTTGTTGGTAAACTTATGTATCTAACCCATATCTATCCCGACCTTTCCTTTTCTATTGGTCTTGTTGCTCGGTTTATGCACCAACCTCATGAAGGTCACTGGAAAGCAGCTAAAATAATACTTTGATATATTTGAGGTATAGTTTAGTTCAGGATTCATTACAATGAAGGAGCATCTCCATTTTTTATTGGTTTCACTGATTCTGATTGGGTTGGTGACCCATATGATCGAAAGTCTACTGCAGGTTATGTATTCACTCTTGGTTCAGGACCTATTACATGGTCTTGTAAGAAACAAAGTGCCATATCTCTTTCTCCGGCAGAAGCAAAGTATCGTGGTACAGTTGAATCCATAAAGGAAGCCCTATGGCTTCATCAAATCCTGTCTGAATTTGGTCTTCATCAACATAATCCAACTACACATTGGTGTGATAATCAGAGTGTCATTCAGCTATCCAAATATCCATTCCAGCATCAGTACATGAAACACATTTATCTACACATACACTTCATCAGAAATCTCATTCATGATCGTGTTCTTGAAGTGTAGTATTGTTCAACTAGTGATCAAGTTGTTGATATCGTTACAGAGGCTCTCATAGAAACGAAGTTTACCAAACTTTGATCTATGCTTGAAGTTCAGGAAAGTTATGATTAATGGGGGGTAGGTTGTAATGCCTCCTTCCTTCTCCTATTGTGTCATCTTTCTAAATCCCTCAATCCTATCCCAAATTGTTCTGAAGGGGGGATGTTAGGATATCCTGACACATAGGAAATAGTCTCCTATTGTGTCACCTTTGTAAATCCTTCAATCCTATCCCAAGTTGTTCTTAAGTGGGAATGTTAGGATATTCAGACACATAGGAAATAGTTAAGTATTACTAGGTCTAACGTAGAGTTAGGTAAAGTGTGTTTCTTTACTATGTATATTTTTAACTTATAATCTGATGGTCACACTATGTTGTGATTCAACGGTTCACTCTCTCCTCGGTATTACCAACTATTGATCTGTGGCTTAACACCCGATTGGTCCATGATCTCTATTTAAAGATCATGGAGGGTCATTTGTCCAGTAACTGTTTATGAGAGAAGATTATGTAAATTTTCTTTCTTTATATTAATGAATTTCCTGAAGTGGTCGCGTTGGCTCAGGTCGTGGATTGTTTCCCTCTTTGAGGGTTTTAACCACGTCAAATACTGGTGTACTAATCTATGATATATTTGTGAGTGGTGACCTTTGGTGTTTGATATAAGGAACTTACCCTGTAAATTCCTATAATATTCACTAAAGAAGAGTTGTAATTAAGGGTTGTTTCTTAAATAAATGGATTGGTATCTATTGGAAATTTGGTGCTTTGAATTGCAGATTAGTGTCTTCAATATGTTATTGCCTACAAACAAGCATAAAAGAAGTTTTTCCATTTTTCTTGAAAGCGTTTCCACATAAATCTTCTATTATATGTTTTGTAGTCAATATATCTCATATGTGATTGTTTTTTTATGATTCATAAATGTTTAAATAAATAAATAATTCTCTTATACAAATTCACTTATATAATTCAACCCACCTCCCCACCCCCCACCTTAGATAAGTGTGTGCTCAACAAAATAGAGAATTCATTCACAGTAGGAGACAAAGTCTAGTTATCGTTGAACGAGGAAGTACTGCAGTATCCTAGTAAGAAGATGAGAGCTCTAAAATATGGTCCTTCTAAGCTTCTAGAAAAGGTGGGATCTAATTCCAAAATAATTATTATGCTCCCATACATGCACATTTAATCTACGGTGAATGTGGAAAATGTCAATTTACGAGCCTTCCATGTTAGATCAAGAAGGGGAACAAGTCCTACATTTTATAAAGGACCTAGCTCCAAATGCTCAGTAGAGTGGACATACGATAAAGTTTTGGAAAAATGATATAAAACTACAAGATAGTGATAGCATAACCTTTGGTAGATTGGTTTGAAAGGAACTTCCATAAAAGGAAAAATGTTACTCTATGTAGAAGGTGGAGGAAAACTTTCCTCACTACATTTAACAAATTATTCTTAGGACCAAGGGCCTCCCAAAATGGGGAGGTTTGATCTAGATTAGATCATTCTACTTTTTCATCTATATTGATGCTTTTAGAGTGGAAACTTTACAGGAATCAACTTGTAGGGTCATTTATATTAGTGGGTCCCAGTTTGAATATTTAGGGTCTAAAACCTTCTAAGGAAATTTTGACTCATAAAATGATTTTTTTTAAGCCAAATATATTATATTTAAGTGTTCTATCCATTAACATATTTATACATTCAAATATCTTTATGTCAGCTTAAGGATCACATCAATTGGAGTTCATATGCAAAATTTAGTCCTTTCACAAATTGACCTATCATGTTTCACCACCATGGTATGAGTGGATTTGATGTTACCCAATGTTACTCGTGTAAAAGGGGATAGCTACATGTGGACAATGAAAAATACTCTAGAGGGATCCAAGTTGTATCTCTAGTTGCAAGTTGTAATAGTAAAAAAACAGTCCTAGTTGGTTATTAGGATATGTTAAAAAGTAGGCCACTTGGAGTAGAATGGGTTCCATTATATTTGACTATATTTTTCTTCATAGTACAGTAGAGAAACTATGACCAGGAAGGAGAAATCATAATATGGGATGTTAGTGTTCTATGGTATTATAAAAGGCCATAAATCTTAGGTAACTCTGTAGATAATGCTTCCACTTTTGTACTTACAATTTTCCATTCCAAAGAGAAAAGAGAGTAGGGCAGTCACCCCTTCCAACTAGGTTTTTTTTTGTAATGGTTCCCCAAAGAAAATATTTGTTCTCATTGTGGATGGTTTGTGTTTATGTTTCTTGTTCTCTATTTTTCACATTTTATCTATTTCATGCATAAGTAAAACATTGAGTTTAGTTTATCTATCATATGTATTGTGGTGAACTGTCCAATAGAATATCTACAATAAGCACTTATATTCCTTACTAGATGCCAAGTCTATAGCATTATTTGGTGAAAATAGGTACTTATTAGTCTCTACTAATAGATTTCATCTAGTTTTTCCCATCAATTAGTTAGTCTTTAGATTTAAATATTTTTCTTTGCAACAATACACAATATGAGCTCCACATGTCACTCAGGGGAATTGAATATTGTTGAGGAGGATGACCATCATTCCCCACAACCTCCCACAATAAACCCAATTTACTATGTTAATTAATTTATAACATCAACAAATATAAATACTTGAATAACTCTATATTAATTATATTAATGTGATTAATTTAATATGACTAATTAATTCAACAATTGTGTATATTTTAATTTAATATATTCATTTAAAAAAATAGAAAATGCATATCTATATCTTAATCTATAAAATTTTATAATCTATTTTTAAATAGTAATTTATATTTTTTAATATAAAATCAAAATACTTTGTAACATGAAACATTTCAGGATAGATACATGATTAAATCTAACTAATTAGAATTACACATAAAGTAAAAATAAAACATTATATATGTGGTAAATAAACCATGCCCTTGAATAAAAAACTATAAAGCTATTATTCTATAGATACATGAACCTTATAAAGTAATTAATGGAAAGTATGAAAATTTGAATTAAAACAAATTAGCATAAAACAAGCTGGAACATCTTTAAATAATTGATGCAAACCACTATCATTTCAATATATATATATATATATATATATATATATATATATATATATATGTTGAAGTAGTTTGGTTACATGTTCGTTAAAACAAAAATGGAAAATAATGATCTAAAAATATGTATAGAAAGAGGATATTAAAATTTAAATTTTAAAAAAATAGAAACCAAATTCTACTTCCTATCCAACAAATGTTTGACACAGGACCTAAATGTCACTAATTGGCATAAGGATCATAGCATCTTCAAACTTACTACATGTCATAATACATGGTTGCTCTAGTTGGCATAAGGATTATAGCATCTTCAAACTTACAACATGTCATAATACATGGTTGCCCTAATTGGCATAGAGATAATAGCATCTTCAAACTTACAACATGTCATAATACATGGTTGCCCTAATTGGCATAGAGATAATAGCATCTTCAAACTTACAACATGTCATAATACATGGTTGTTCTAATTGGCATAGAGATAATAGCATCTTCAAACTTGTACAACATGTCATAATACATGGTTGTTCTAATTGGCATAGAGATAATACATCTTCAAACTTACAACATGTCATAATACATGGTTGTTCTAATTGGCATAAGGATCATAGCATCTTCAAAATACTAAGGATCATAGCATCTTCGAACTTAGATAATCAGCAGTATTAAAGAGATTGTAGCATACATCCAAATCTATTAACATACATCCAGTTTGATAAATTGTAACATCCAAATCCATTAATAAATTGTAACATCCAAATCCATTAAAGAGATTGTGACATCCATCCAAATCTATCAAACTGGGGTACCCAAGTTTGTCCACTCGGACTGTCAAACGAACAAGCAGCAGCAGTTCCAAATCTTTTCATTCAAGCTCCTCCTGGCCTACCCTATCTCCTTTGTGGCCCAGATTGAGGGTGGCTTCTATTGTGTCTACCACTTGTGGAAAATAAACTTAACTTTATTAAAAAATCCAAAGGTAGAGACCTGAACAGGACATAGCTTTTTTCTTCCCACCTGCATGCGCTGTGAGACAGCATCTCAAATCATGCACAGTTTTATCTATGGCGAACATGGTGTTCATGAATCTGCCAACCCTGCCCAGTCCCCCTCATCGTCTTGCACGCAATTTGTCGAATAATCCGAAGCTCCTACCCTACGTGTATGACCATGCAGCCGACATTTCTCACTTTCTGTTATCATCTTGCCTACCGGGCAGCATAAAGTAATGTGCAATTCTACTGTTCCCTCTGCTGTCACCCACTTTTGCCAAACTAACAACCGTACGCTACTGAAGCTGACAAAATTGAGAAGCCCCAAAAGCTCTGAAGAGATGCAAGAAAACTATAGGATGCTTGATGCGACTCGTCAAATCCAAAAGAGTAGAAAACGAAAATAATTTAAGCTATAAGTGCTTTTATATATATATATATATATATATATATACTTTGCTTATATATATATATACACTTTGCATATATATATATATATATGCACCTTGCTTATAGCTTACATTATTTTCATTTTCTACTCTTATAGCTTACATTATTTTCTACTTTGCATATATTTATATAGCATGCATGAATGAGCATCTGACTCCACATCCCGGCTGTGTGACGATTTTCTCCTTTATCTTTTCTTGATGTGGTTAGAGATGGGGAATCACATATTTTCTAAATGTGATTAGGGATGCCCATTTTATCTTTGCTTAATGTGGTTAGAGATCGCAAGCACAAGCAGACTTTTCTTTTTCATTTTTAACTCCGCAGCATTATGTGTTTAGAGATGGTGGAAATTAGAGCCAGATATGATGAAGTATAGGAATGGTATTATATATTTAACAAATTAAATAATAGCTGTGAGTAATTGGAGACTTTCACCATTATTTATTTATATTGTGAGAGAAAGAAGTATAAGTTGTGTGTTTTCTTTAAATTAAGATAGACTATATATGTGATTGTTTCTGGTTTAATAAATAAACATTTTATATATTAATTTAATGTTTAACTTAATTATAACTTTATTATTATTATTAAAAAAATTATATTAATATATTATATATGTATCATTTATCAATTGGGGTTATTTTGGATGGTTTGAAAGAATAGTTTTTATCTTCCTTACTCATATTCAAATTTCCCTTAGTGACAATATGAACTATATATATAATTTAATTAAGTTTATAACTTATATCTATTTATTATTTACTACCAATTATATATATATATATATATATATATATATCTCCAAATAAGGTGATTAGGGAAGCAACAAGTGTAAGGGCATGTTGTCATCATCCGACCCAACTATTAAAAGTTGAGGACATGCCACTGCACCCGCCTATTCATTGAATGTTATTTGTACCACACCACTTGCATAATCATGAACCTTTAAGGCACCGAGTTAGAGCACCTCACGGGGATTAATGACATGATTTTTCTATGTAGTGAAAGCACTCGACCCTTAAGTTCACTTGCCCATAGGGATATGGAGTCACTAATAAGCTCAATTGTCACATTTCCTCCCACACTCAATTATAATGTTAAGATGAAATTGTTTGACAAAGCAGGGGATAGTTGTATCACTCGACATGATTTAGACTCTCAGCAACTTGACACATTGATGAAAAAACATTCATTCAATATTTCTGATTCATCCTGGGTTTTCTGCTTGCTTTGGTTTGCTCTCATATCCATTAACTCATTTCCAGATTTTTTTTATTTTCAAGTTTAAAGTTCTCCTTTTTGTATGGTTGTTTCTTTGCTTGTAAGGAAGTTTGGTGTTCATGCCCCAAGCCTTGTCTTTTTGTCAGAGTATATTTCCCTTTCTCAACTTGTGAGCTCTTCATTGGCCTTGAACTCTTGACCTTCCCTTCCCTCCTTCAGCGTACACTCTATGATTGGGACCCTTTTTCTATGTTCTCTCTCTCCCTTTCCTATTAACAACAATCTCTCACTTCCCTTATAGCTTACGCTTTCCTCACCACACAACAACCTTTCATTTGTCTTTCCTCCACTCCAAGTGTTATAATTTCAAGGAAATGAGATCAAATCCATCAAGGTGCAACTTATTATCAAGGTCATAGAGGGTCTCAGGCATGCCAACAAGCTAAGACATCTGTTCAACATTTCATATAACTTGTTCTACTACCAATTCAATAGGAATTGAATGTTGTAGAGAGATTTATATTAAGATAATTTGGTTGCATGTTAGGTACATAAGTTCTAAATGAAGTGTCATCCTAGATTCTACATGTAGGTTACACCAAAGGCAGGTATAACCAATACATCCACATGGTTGAGGTATATTGGCACATTAAACTTGTGTTAGCTCATGTTTTGTTGGACGAAAAAGAGGAAGGAGAATATATTTTGTTATGTTGGACAAACTCTAGTTGACATGAAGAAATTAGATAGAAGGATGAATATGATAGAAGAAGGCCTGAGCATTCCTTTAAACTCTAGAAGTTATCCTCCACATTGAAAGGATCCTATTGAAGTGGTGCCTTTAGACTCCTCTTAGTTTTCCATTATATATTTTCTCTTTTACTGTGTACTAGTGTTCACCAATTTATAACTTAGATAAATATATATAGATAGATAAAATTATCTTTGGGTGAGAACTTTTTTGGTTTTGGGTATAATTTTGGATGGAAAACTAAGACGATTAATAGCTTAAGGTTTTCCAATAGTCTAATTTTCCAAGTTGTAGACAAGAGAAATCTAACACTTCTCTATATACATCATCAAATTATATTAATGGAATTTTACTTTACTCTGTGTGTGTGTGTGTGTGTGTGTGTGTGTGTGTCTGTGTGTTGATTTTATTTCAAAATATGTTATGTATAAAATTATTGGTAAAGAATGAAAATTCTAATCAAATGATTGATAAGTTATTTCAAAATATTCTACATACATAAAATTATTGGTTAAGTATTATATTATTAAACTTATGTTGAGCTTATTTCAAAATATGTTATGTATAAAAATATTGGTAAAGGATTAAAATTATAATCACATGTTTGATAAGTTATTTCAAAATATTTTATACATAAAAATATTGGTTAAGTATGAAAATTATAATCATACAATTTATATTTATAATTTATAAATATATGTTTTAATAGTTCTAATGATGTGGTGTTAGAGAGACATGAATCCCTGAAGAAAGGACAGTAAACCCACATCCTTCTAACCTAAATCCCACTGGGGAATCTCCTATCAAGTTATGAACTAGTGGCAAGAGGAATATGTATATGCATGTTGGGGTAAATGAAATGGGCATGTTAATTATGCCCCACTCTTAGTGATAATTGTCATTAAATGTTGAGCCAATTGAGAGGTCTATAAAATCCATAGATATGTTCCCCACCCCCCACCCCCACCAACCACCATGAAAAATATGGTGACAATTATGTATTGTTCTTCCAAGCCACCTTCTTGGAACTCCTTACGATCTGTAGTGATCACGACCATGGTGGATATTTATATTTTGGTGTTATGATATATTGGTAGGATCCTACCCACTAACTCAACGTCTATTATACTGGTGTTATTATATCATGCCGCAAGGATAGGTTTCATAATGCATCTTCCAAGGTCAAGGTGGGATGTGGATGGTGAACTTGGCAACTAAATTCCAAAAAATGGAAGCTCCAAATCCAGGGACACTAAGTAGTATCATATTGTGGACTTATACTAGAATATGAAGACTCTTATTAGAAATCCTTTACTAGAACATGACGAGGATATACAAGAGCTTCTCCTTCAAATGGAAAAAAACCATGTTATATTTGCAATAAATCAAGATGGATGGTTGTCTTAGAAGCTTTCATATGTTTATAAGGGCTATTTGGTGACCTAGCAAGATTATTAAAGGAATTGCATCTCTTTTTTTCTTTCTCTTTAATTGTGCATATTTTTTATCATAGTATTTTTAGGCCCAATAATGTTATTTTTATGGACATAACTTCTATTTTCCATTGTGTATATTTATTTTTTGCTTCTATGCTTGGAAATGACTAAATAAACTGATATTCTTTTTTTCGTGGATAGTCTAGTTCCCCAATGGTAGATTAGTCATAACAATGTAGCTCGAGTGGTTGGGAGGAATGTTGTTATCCTCTCCATCTAGATTCAATTCTTACATGTGACATGTTGAGCTCATATATATATGTGTGTGTGTGTGTGTGTGTAATTTCCTTGAGCCTTGTTGGTTGAGAGTCCGTCAAGGACCGAAACATGTTTTTGTGTGTGTGTGTGTAGTTCACGTAGACATTAAAATATTTATTTATAAGTTATCTTAAAATATTTTTTTATTTATATTTTTGTCTCTCGACAAAACAAATTACTTATATATATATATATATATATATATATATATATATATAGAGAGAGAGAGAGAGAGAGAGAGAGTATAACCAACATTAGAATCTTTTTTATTCATTAATTATTTTATAAATTCCATACGTTAACTCCATGTTAAGCACCAATGGAATTACATTAAACCACCTATTTATGGAACAAGAATTTTTGTAATTTCAGTTACTTTCTTTATATATATTTTTTAACTTATTTTTTTGTTATTAATTTCTTTCTAAGTGACATTTCACAACTCCACATTAAGCATGCAAGGAATTACAAATCACCCTCATATTGGGTTGTGGAAAGTGTCTTTCAACTTAACATGCTAATATAAAAGAAAAGATAAAATTTGATTATGTCAATACACATGTTGGTTGACTTTTCAAGCAACATTATAACCATCTTAAACTTAAAATGAACCCAATGCTAACCAACAAAGGTATCAATGAAATAAATAATGATCATATTACTTGAATGTATAAGTAAAATTTCATAATTCATTTGTAATTATATTAATATTAAATTAAGTGGTTAGTTCATGTTGTTGTACATTCACATTACCTACTCTATATTTCCTGACCACGAGAAGGTCTTATTTTCTAAGAAAGTAATATTTATAATGTCTATTTTTAGCAAGGAGTTCAATGTAGGATAACATGTGGAAGTGATTGGGAATTGACTAGGCAATGACATAGCTATTTTTTATTCATTAATGTGCACTTTCTTATCCCTAGCCACCTTATCCACAACTATGGACATCCTTCCTATTGTTGGGGAAAAGCTAGATCCATTTATCCATTTATTCTAGGAAGCCTTATCTCTTGATTTTTAGTCATATTCTTGGTATTTTAAATATTTTTATAGTTAAGAGTGGAGTGTGTGATTTCTTTATTAAATTTTAGCTTATTTTTGGCTCATCCTATCCTTTTTCAACTCTATTATTTACCATTAACTCTATTTTTGCATATTTAACTAGAAATAATGGTGGGTATATTTTTTGTTGGTTGTGCATGCAAAAGGAACCAAGTATCCATTAGTTCTATCTATGAGAGTTTTATTTATTTTTACTCAAGTAAAGTAATGTAATATAAGTGAAGTCAAATTAGTCTTTCATCTACTTAATCTCTTTAAGTGTTATTTCATTCTCTTTTCTCTATTTTGTTTTGTAATTTCCAGACTAGTTATTTTATCACAATTAGATCTTGTACTTTTTCTTAGAATATAACATGGTGTCAAATCATATTAGGATTTTGTGATGAAAACGCATATTCTATTGCATGTAACATAGGATTGAATATCCCAAAGAGGATGAATTATCACAATACTATGATTCTCATTCCATTTAATTAATTTGAGTGGAAATCAAAGATCATACATCAGCTACAAAGGAAGGGAATGCTAGATCCCTATAATAATAGTGTATTCATGTATTGTTATTGTTAGTATAGCCCCTTATTGTTATGGTCGTGCCCATGTATCCCCCATATTATTTTTATTGTGCCCCATAGAAGCCCACTTTTGTTATTGTTGTGTCATTACATTTTTATTGTTATGTCAGCTAGGATTATATTGGACCCATTGGACTCCTATATATAGAAAGGAGGTTTTTTCATTTGTATCATCCAAGAATTATTCATTTATGTAATGTAAATGAGGTTTCCCCCTCGAAGAGGATGATTTCTAAGGCGTTTATCTATCGTATCTTCTATTTTGTGAGTTGGTTTCATAACATTTGGTATCAGAGCTTTGGATTCTATGGTTTCATTGCTACAAACAGGTCATCATGGAATTTTCACTATAACTTTGTTTCTACGACGTTTCAGAGGCTACAAAAAAACCCATCTGAGATGAAATCTCGAGGAACGTTGTGTAATAAATTTCATACCTTGGTTCACTATATTATCAAAGATATGATCTAAGGGAGTTATGGTTTTTTCATGGTCCAAAATTTCATCTCAAACTGGTGGCAAAGGGAAAATCGTCATAACTTTCGTTTCAGACATCAGATTGGAATTATGTAAAAAGCAGTTGAAATTGCACTAAATTTAGTTTCTTTTGTATCAATTTCATAGTTGAAGGATGAAACAGTGACACGTGGAACTCCATACAAGTATGCTCTAGAGAACTAGTTCATAATTAGGTCATTGTGGGAGATTGGATATAACTTTGACTTGAAGAATCCAAATCAAGTCTAACCTGTGACATTGGAAAGAAGACTCAGAGGGCTAATACAAGACCAAATAAAAAATATTCGAGATCCAAAATCCCATAGATACATCAGTATAAATAATTAGCTTCTCAAAAGCAAGAAAAATGTGTGTATTTATTTTTAAATTGCATCAATTTTGTTTTAAAAATAAGTTTGAAGTGATACCAAGGGCATATTGAAGCATAAATAGTAGTGTTGGATTCTATAATGCCTCCCAAAAATAATTGCACACCCATTATGCCCTCAGAAATCTCTACTATGATGCATGAAGATGAAGAATTCCAACATGGTAATCAAAATTACAAGACCAAGTGCAACAAATTCTACTCTCGCAAAAAGTAACCAAAAATGAAATGGAAGCTAAGGTGGATGGTTTGAAGAAATAAGTGGAAGCTAAGATGGATGGTTTGAAGAATGGCATGGAAGCTCAGATGGATGGTTTTAAGAATGGAATGGAATCTAAGATTTATGGTATAGAAGACAAACTGAAAGGAAACATGGAAGACATGAATAATGGTCTAAAAGCAAACATGGAAAGCTTGAAGGAAGGTTTGACAAAGGTGCTACAAGAAATTATTCCTAATGACAAAAAGGTAGTAGAGGAAACTCATAATGAGACCAAAATAAATGTTAATCATGATTTCTTAAACTCAAACATTGGATTGAAGACCTACCATATTCAAAAGATCGATATGAGGAAGTTTGATGGCAAGGATCCTATAACATGGATACTACATATGGAGCAATATTTTGATCTCCATAATGTGAAAAACACACAGAAGGTATGTATTTCAACTTTATATTTAGAACAAACTACATTTGTACGGTATTGATGCCTTTTCTCTCGTAAATAAATTGCCACTTGGTCAATTTTTATGAAGGAAATGATATCACATTATGAGGATACAAAGATAAACACCTTATTTAGCCAATTGATAAATCTCAAAAAAAAAATTCAATGGTGGAGCACATTAAGGACTTCCAAAAATTGAATATAAGGGTAAAGGATATTCCATAGGAGCACATGATTGATGTCTTCATAGGGACTTTACAGGATAACATCCAACATGAGGTTCGTCTTTGGGAACCTGATTCATTGGAGAAGGCATTCAAGTTGGAAAGAAAATTTGAAAGCAAAATTATGTCGACAAGGAAGCCTACCACTCACATCTATAAATATGGAAGTATTGCTACTCCTATACTTCCACAACCTACAAGGTTGACACCGCAACAATTGGAAGAAAAAAGAGAAAAAGGGCTTTGCTATAGTTGTGATAGAAAATACACTAAAGGTCATAAGTTTGCTGAGAAGAAATTGTTTCACATAGATTGTGAATAGGAGGAAGAAAAGGAACAAGAAACTTCAAAAGAAGAGGAAATACACCAGGAACCAACCTAGAGGAAGAAGAAATGAATTTGGCCATATCTTGTAATGCATTGGCAGGAATTACCACTCCTCAAACTCTCAATATAGAAGGACATATCAAGAAGAAAAATGTAATATTTCTGATTGATTCCTATAGTACCCATAATTTTATTCATTTTAAGCTAGCCAAGGAATTGAATTGCTTCTTATACCTAGCACTAAAGTGTCAAGTGATGGCTGAAAATGGAGGAACTATAAATTGCTATGGAAAGTGTCATAATATCAAGATAACCATGGGGGAATATATATTGAATAGTCTAATTCTCTCCATTCCAATGGTTGGTGTTGATGTTGTACTACAATTACAATGGTTACAATCTTTGGGGATGGTAGCTATTACTTTTCAAGAACTTTTATTGAAATTTTTTTCGGAAGGAAAGGAAGTTGAATCACGGGGTATCACAGGGAAGCCGGGAAATATAATCAGGTCTAATGTCATGACAAAGCTTATGAAGAAATAATAAAGAGGTTTAATTGCACAATTGTGTTCACTAGAGGTTCAAACATCAAAATCATCTATTTCTCCAGATCTCCAAAAAGTATTGGAAAATTACTCCAAGGTGTTTGAGACTCCCAGAGGACTACCACATATTCGTGATCATATTCATGTTATTCATTTGATTCTATGAAGTTTTCCTCCAAACATCAGGTCTTACAGGTGTCCTTATGTTCAAAAGAGTGAGATTGAACGTATGGTTGCAAAAATGCTAGAGGCTGGTATAACTAAACCTAGTCAAATTTCTTTCTCTGCTCCAGTAGAATCGGTGCAAAAGAAGGATGGATCATGGCATATGTTTCCAGATTATAGGTATATCAACAAGCTCACTATTAAAGATAAATTTCCCATCCCCATCGTTGATGAATTATTGTATGAACTACATGGAGAAATTTACTTCACCAAGTTGGATATCCATTCTATATATCATCAAATTATAATGAAGAATGAAGACATTTCGAAAACAACATTCAAAACTCATGAGGGTAATTATGAATTTTTGGTCATGCCTTTTGGCCTTACTAATGCACCTTCCACATTTCAATTTTTGATGAATTCCATTTTAAACCCTTCCCTAGAAAATTTGTGTTGGTATTTTTTTATGATATACTAATCTACAGCAAGTCTTGGAAGGATCATGTTCAACATGTTGACAGGGTGATCAAACCATTGGAGGAGAAACAATTATATGCAAACACCTTCAAATGTTTCTTTGGAGTACAGGAGGTGGAATATTTGGGTCATATTGTATCTCATGAGGGTGTTAAGGTAGACACTAAAAAAATTAAATCCATGAACGAATGGAAAAATCCCCACAACCATAAAGCATCTTCATGGATTTCTGGGGTTAACAGGGTATTATCGCAATTTTGTTAAGAATTATGGGAGAATGGAATAAGTTGGAGGGATTTTTTGGAAAGCGGGAGGAATTAAGATTTGTAGCTTATCCGCTCAGTTATTTTAAATATATGACATAAGTATTTAGTGTTTTTTACTTATTTCCGCACTGTAAGGATTTACATGGGATAAACTTGGAAAATTACCTCTATATATGTCTTTGTAGATTTGTTCATTCCTAAGAAATATAAGCTAATTCATATTTGGAGAGGGAAGCAGGGGTGTGCATCAAGATATCTAAATCCCATGCACTTTAACTAGACCATGATAGCAAGAAGAACAAGAATAAATCAAGGGATATTGATCACATAGATAGAGAAAGTAGTGAATCCACTAAGAATAATTTGAACCCAAAGAAATGAAACACTAAGAAGGGGAGAATAAATTTAAACTATTATAAAAAATGATTTCATTGAAATAGTTCTTTTATGGTGAATAAAATCAATCTTATGGTGTAAATACTTCATCAATACAATAATCCTACAAACTTTATTCTAGATACTATTAAGAAGAAGTTTGAAGACAAGCCACGAGAGGACCAATGAAAGTTTCATGTTTTTAATACTCTTGCTTCATCATATAATATATTTATATTATAATAAAGTTCTCTAATCATATGTTTGCATCAAAACATTCATTTTATTCATTGGTATATAACACTTGACCTCCAATGATGTTAGGAAAAAAAACACCTTTGAGAGCATGTAGGGAAGGGGGTGTGGACCTAGATTATGCAATATTTTAAAAGTGTGTTACATGTTTTAAAATATCCATGGATATCCTCTCTATCTACCAGGTTACACATTCAAGTACAAGAAATTGATTTGAGTTCACACTAGATTCAAGGATAATGTTAAAGATCTCAGATTGTTCCATAGTTGTAGTAGGGGAGGTGGATCATCATTTTATGTTTTATATCTTCTCTTATTCCATCCCTACATAAAAGTATGTTTCTCTTATAAACCAAGAACATGAATAAACTATAGAAAAATCAAATGAAAATGTTAATGTCCCTTGCATGGACTATAAGAGGAACCAATTGCAATGTTTTTTTCCTCTCCCTAAGGTAGATATTCAAGATATCTTTACACACTCTTTAGATGATATTTTTCATGATATTTTATAACGTAGTTTATAATTTTATTATCATTATATTTCATATTCATATTTCAATTCATGGAGGTCACATCATAGTTTACAAGTAGTCATTAATCTAGTGGGTGATACTAAGAAGTTATAGGGAATTATATTTCAAATTTTGGTACTCCACAAGCACTCACTACTAATTTAAGAAAGTACAATGATGAACCAATATCAAAACTCTTCTCAAATGATGTAATAGGAAAGATTTATGATTATATCCCTAACAAAGTTGTTGATGAAAAATACATCCCCTTCTTCATAGAAATTGCATAGTAGACATGTTATGCATTTTGAGGAGGGTGTTTTCTTCCCAATGGTTTTTCCTTTCTTACATTACATTTTTCATATTTTTATCTTAATAATTTTTTTGTACATGAGTACCTAGCATGGTTGTAAATTTCTATTTATCTTATAGTTGTTTTGTACTTGAGTACCTAGCATGGTTGAAAATTGTTGGGACTCATTTATTGAGCACATATTAGTTGTGCTTCAAGGGGTGGTGTTGGTGTACATGCACATTACCTACCCTATATTTCCTACCTTTTAGGAGGTCCTACTATTTTCTACAATTATTATATGTAGTATGTTTATTTTAGCCAAGGTTACCATGAATGATAGCATATGGTAATAACTTGGCATTAAATAGGTAGTGACATGGCTATTTCTTATTCGGGATGCACACTTCATTATTTTTAGCCACCTTATCCAAAAGTGTGTACTTCCATCCTATTTCTAGCGAAAAACCTTATTTAAAATATTATTCAATTATACCTTAGTTCTAGAAATCCTTATTAGTTGATTTGTAGTCCTACTCTTGGTGTTTATATATATATATATGGATTTAGGAGTGGAGTGTGTGAATTAATTATTTTATCACTAACATTTTACTCATATTATACTTAATCAACTCTAATGTATTTCCTAGATCAGTTTTAGACCATACAACTCCATTTTTGGCCTAGTTATTTCTACTAGTTGTGCATGCAAAAGTTACCATGTGTAGTTTGCATTAGTCCTCTCTATGAGAGAGTTATTCATTTTTATTCAAGAAAATAAATGTAATAATAGTGAATTTGAATTTTTCTTTCAACTACTTATTATATTTGAGTGTTACTTCATTCTCTATTTTGTCTTGCAATTGCTAGTGTAATTATTTTATCGCAATTAATCTTGTGATTATTCTTAAAATATAATAATTCAATCATATATTATGAATGTTGTTAAGAATTATATCATTTTCCATTGCTATGTATATGGTTTAAATACCCTTTAGTGAGGTGCACCAACTTTGGTTCATTCAATCCTTTGTTATTAATGTTATTGGGAACTTTGCTAGTTTTATATTATTGAGCACTAGGTTTGAATCCCTAGTTGAACATACTAGTCTACACATCCCTATAAAAAACACCCATTTTATTAAATATATTAGAACATAATGGAAATATAAAAAATATTTTATTATAATCCAATCAAAAATTGATGACCTTTACTGCCTAGGGAGAAATTTGATGTAGATAGGTGGGCTTCAAAGCTTCTAATTGGGATGGGTCCTTGACCTCATTGTATGTTAAAATTCCAAACTAAGTAGAGAAACTATGGAACTCTCAATAGTAGTGGGAAAAGAGAAAATGTGCTTAGTTATTTGGAATATTTCTAGTAGCATATACTTACTGTGAAATATGAATTCTTGGTGTGACCTCAAGAGAATTATTCATACGTGAGCAATACAACCATTTTTGGATATACATTCTATGTGAACTCCTCCCATGATATAAATGAATTATGGGATGGTGGTGGTTAAAGAAGACTAGATAAAAGTTAATTTTAATGCATGTGAAGGTTAGATAAGTTACACATATACCTACTTCATCATTTTAGAGGTATAGGGGCATTAATGAATGAAAAAAATAATGCATTTTCTCTTTAGGATAATAGTATAGTTTTTAATGAACTTCCTATGCTCTAGGAACTTAGAGAAAAAGGGAAAATACTACAATATGAATATTTTTGTCAAAATATGGTTTGACGATGAGTGCAACATGACTAAGGTTGCATAGTCTTATAAAAGGGTAAATAATGAGTATTATCAATAGAATTGTGATTTTAATGACTAAAATTACTCAAAATAATGCAAATCAACAAAATTAGGTTGATAACAATGAAAGTGTGAAGTAGGTTTTTATCCTTTAAGATCCATGATCCTTTTTGAGGTTGGATCAATAATATTAGAGTTGAAATACCTCTATATATAAGTTTACAGTAAATCATAAATGTACTCTTATATAAGGGAGACTGATGGTTCTAATTAAGTTGGATATCAATATAAACTATTTGGTTAGAAAAAGCACAGGGTCCATCTTATTCCCAAAACCAACCTTGTTTGAAAACTCTACTTATCCCAAATTAATGATAAATCCCAACTTCAATAATTTTATATCTCCAAAAATGAACTTAAATATCCTAACTTCAAAAATTATATTGTCTTAGAAAATGAAATCTTTTTGAACTATCATGAAAGATGCACTTTAAAAATAATAGTAGGATATGTTTAACCCATTTACATAATTGTTCCAAACAACCATGCCTAGAGTATATTTAACCATAGAAATGGAAAAAAAAAAGAATCAAATTTTCTTTGTGGTCTTGGTATATTGAAGGTACATGTAAACCTTAACATCTCAGTATTTGAAGAAAACACTCATAGGAAGAAAACTGATGATTTTTTTGTCCACTTTAGTCCCACTCTAAGCTAAATAAATTTATAAATGTATTTATAACATAAATTATAGTCATGAATATCTCCCTAAATACACAAATTTGGTAGGTATAGTTGAAATCCAAATTGCAATCATGAAGATACCTAGGCTAATTGTGCGAAGCTTGTGAAAATCCTGTAATATGGAACATGAATACTAGAGCGAGCTTATAATAAATTGGTTAAATTTTATGGAATAAACACATAAAAATTATTTTAATTTGTTCATTGAATAATTTTGAAGGTTACCTAGATATTATGTAAATATTTATGCCAAAATTATGATTAATGTTGTGTTCTTGTTTTGCGTAAGTTTTTTCACAAAGTCATAACCTATAAAAGATGGATCCACAAAAGACATATACATGTAGATTCATCAGAATGTAGATCCTTTAAATAAAAATCTCATAAAACCTCTATGCTTAGGCTCATAATCCTTACATGTTTTTTTCCTAAAGGTACAATTCTTCTTCTTTTTTAAATAAATTGAAGGTTTTCTAACCTATGCTCAAGATTTGTAGATAAAAATGTATAAATATCCATATTTTATTGTTCCAATTCTCATTATACATGTTTCCAATGTAATTACAGATCATTAGCATGGACTAATATTGGAGGAAATGTACTATTTTTTTTTAACATAGATAATTATTCCCTTCATAACTTTAACCTTAAATAACTATTCCATTCAAAACTTTCAATATAGAAAAACATTCCATTATAATAATGATTAATAAAAAAATTAAAAATACCAATTATATAACAATTAAATCAATTAAAACTTTATATCACATCAGACATGAATCTTTATATCATTGGTTGGCTAGTCTTGTAGTAAATAATTGTGTGTAGTGTAACAATCCAAATTCCAATACCAATATTCAATCCATCTATCCAAGAAAAAGAAGTTGGTTGCAAAGAAGATACTCCCTACCATCAACGTAGCATAATCATTTTTTCTATAACAATTTTCAAACATTTATGTTTCTCATCCATATATTTTCAATAATCTTATAATTTCAACCATTCAGTACCTAAACTCAATATTAGACATAGGGGATTATTTAGGAAAATGTTACAATACCAAAGTATAACCATTCCAAGGGTGTAAAGGAGATTGTATATATCAATGGGCCTTCAGTAGGAGAATATATGACAAGATTGAATTGAATGAGGACATGGTCACATCCCAATTTAACTTGTGAAAGTCCTTAGATATCCTCTACCCATTGGAGTACTAAATTAGCATGGAAGTTAACATCACACCATGAAAACTCAACACCCTTTACGACCCTATATTTGATGTATTCACAATAAATTTAAAATATTTTCTAAATTATGCAACCCATCGAGTGATATATCCATACTAGCCTTGTACTTGTATTATTATGAACCTTGGGAAATAGTTATTGGGTACATGTATTCCTATTCTTACAAGTTTGTTGCATGATGTCAAAAGAGAATTATTATTCATCATTCCAAGGGATCATAGGAGTGTACTCTATAGAAGAAATATAGAAAATAGCATTCACAATATCCTCTACTATTTCCTATAATCATTGTACTAAGGCTTGGGATCATTCAATTGTAAATAGGTGTAAGGTTGAGCAAAAGAAAACATACGTTTCTCCACAATATTGAAATCAATATACAAATCATACAAATTGGTGATCTTATTCTTGAATTTTGATTTGTAAGTATTTACAATAGAATATCATTTAAAATACCAAGGAAATAATGATGATAATTTCAAATGGAAGCTCTCATACACAATCCTAGACACATCCACTATAATTCTCCATATGTTTTTGTATGTATGTTCAATAAGCTATATGGAAACTATGAAAAATGGCATCAAAATCACAATAACAAGGAAACATAATTCACTATCCCTAAAAATGGTCATGGATATGAATACATATGAGTGTTCTTAAAATTTTGGCCAAGGGTACCATAATGGATACAACAAGTTGAAGATACATTTTCTTTTTCAAATAACCCATCCCATAGATCATTAATATTTTTCTTTTCTCATCCATTTGGACTTAATTGACCTTGTTTTTTATGGAAGAACCAACAAATAATGGTAATATTAATATATTTATAGAATCAATGCAAATATAAAACTATTGACATATTACAGACTACATTTTTGTGAAGAATTGTATCATGTATGATGCACAATCAAGTCATTATAGATAATTGAGCATTCCACTCATTACACATATTTTTTTAATTTTGTAATTTTATGGACACATTTATTTCCCATTAAAATTAATTATGATTTGATTAAATTATACATATAATATTAAAAATAACATATTATATAATTCATCCCATGGGGGCAGCTAAATTGGCAATCACCATAATATGAAGAGTTATGTGAATTATGAGATTCAAGGTTCAAATTCCCTCATTAGCTCGTTTCTATGAGAGGGGAATACATAGGAACATAGAGGTGTAATGGTAGAAATTGATATTGACTCTGTGTCAACAAGTATGAGGATGGCCTAGTTGTAAATTCCTCTAGTTAAAATAATAATGAAAAAAGATACATATTTAATAATTCAATCAATGAATGTTTTGAATATTTAATATAGGGAATATATTGTTTCCTTATGTTCAATTAACTTTAAAGCACCATAACATTCATGAAGTTATCATAAACTTGAAATACCTTGAGGAGGATGTTTCTTGATGACTCTCATTATTATAACATAACTCGGTTTTAATGGAACATGGCATACTCCCCACTTATTTTTCCTACCAAAGTATGAACATAGTATACTTTGTAAACTTTAATATAAAAGGAAATTCTTGATGTGCATGTGGAAAAACTTGATGTCCCATTCTTCATTTCACCATATTCTGAATTATCCTCTACTTTTATGAATGAGTTCATTAAGTTATAAGAAAGTGGCATATATGGTCACCACTAGTGTTTTCCAAATACATTTCTTATTGGATTTAGCTATCACAAGGAATTTTACCAAACAGATCTTTCTATAATTACGATCACATATTTTGATTGATGACATCTAGTTGGAAAACTCATTTATTGAATTGCTCAAACAAGATTCAATTAAAATATATAGAGATCATGGTTGTTAACTTTGTATCAGTGGAATATGCCAGCCATCCTAATCATTTTATAAAATATAAAATTTTGGTAAAATAAAACTTCATTTAAAATTAAAATTAAAATTCTAACTAAATGTTGAAAAGATCGCTTAGGTGGTGTAGAGACTCCCACGGTACCAAAACACACTATAATTTTTTTTCTACCTTTTTTTACATTGTTGTAAATATTGAAATCATACTATCAAGAATAGTAACGCCATTCATCTCATTCATATTGTAAGGAATTACATTTTGGTTGTGTAATTTCTATAATATAACAAGTGTTACCAATGACCAAGGTTCCTAATGAAGGATTTCAATCCAGGAACTTTCATTATACCAAAAAATCAATTGTCTAGTAATAGTGCATTCATCACATAATAAAAGTATGGTCTAACTACACATTATTTCTTCGTTTTCCCTTTATGCTACAAGATTAAACAAAATATAAGAATAATATACACCCCTACTCTTGAACCTATTATGTACATATTATTGTAGTACCCAACCACTTATATAAAACACCACCCAACAATAAGGCTTCATTCCATTTTAGTGCAATATATACGTACATATATAGTATAATTTGTGTCCTTATAATCTAAGTGGTTCACTTTTCACCCCTACTCTAATACACTTATTTTTTTATGATCCTTTTGTTTTGAATAACACATTTCCTTCTGTTAGCCCCTTATAAATTTCTTGACAAGCAAGCAAGGGGCTAATTTGTTTTATAGGCCTGCAAGGAATGCATTTCCCTTGAAAACACATCATCCTTGTAGCCTTTCCCTGATCCCTACCTTGTGACTATTTCCCTCTGTTGATTTAGATCAATAAGCCTTACTGATAAAAAATTATGATCCAAAGGGCTTTATTTCGCCCCTCGTATCCCTGCATTTTCCGCCCCATTCTATCCTTTTTCCCCTTCTTCTAAATTTTCCTTTTGTTTCCCCAATTTTCCCCTCTATCTCTCTATCGTTACCCTCCTCAGGCCTCAAAATGCATTAAAATGGGGTAAAAAACCCACTTTCAGACCATATAATAGGCCTCAGCCCCTTCCCCGCTAGCCCGTAACCTTTCTCTCCATGTAACCTTGCGCCATGACCAAGCGCCAAAGCTAAAAGCGCTTAGCGCATTTCGTATCGGGGGCAACAGCAGTCGTTGATCTTCACTGAATGGACGGCGATCACCGCCCCCACAGCTTGCACCATGCGACTCGTCCACTACCCATTGTTGCATCTCCACCGTCTGTTAACTCACCAGATCAACTGTCCGCAGCTCATCCATATCGGGCATGATTTAAACCGTTGATTTGTACAAATCCGACGGTGCGGAATCCGCCCGTCACGGTGGTCCCCGCCCGCTTCCACTGCTCCATAAAACAGCCCAGTTTTCATCGCACCGCTAATGGGGGTCGGGCGGTATTTTCCCATCGGCCAGCGATTCCATACAACGCTCGACACCTATCTCCTGTACAATTTCAAAACCGCTATCCCATCGCGCGTTATCTTTCGGTACAGGATGCGCAGCGATATTCACGTTAGCCATCGAATCTGCCTTTGCCCATCCAACGATCATCGCTCAATGAAGTTGCACGGGTTTTAAACCATAGTCTCCGTACCCCTCGCCTACCGTTCATCGCCCTCCGCTGTGTATTCGACCGTCGATCTCCTCTGAGATCCGACTGCCCAATTTGGTCTTCCCGCTGTTGACTCCTCCGGCATCACCCAGTCCCACCATGTCACTTCCACATGTCTCACCGTACATTCGCCCATCCCGTTGCATATATTCATTCAAAGGTCGAAGATTCAAAGGTTTTTCTTTCATTTTTCCTGCCGCGCCACCTTCTGACTGTAATCTTCACCGTTTTCACCTCACTACAAGTCTTCCACGATATTTTTGCCATCTAACCAGTCTGCATGGTCAGTCTAGCCACCCCCCGTCGCGTCCACCACCCCCATTGTGTCCTTAACAAGTTTCGTGTTTTTGTAGAGTTTCCAGAAAGGCGGAAAACCACCATGATTCATAGGAATAATTGTAAGCGGAACTTTGAGAAGACAGAATTAAATTTGGAAGATGGTACTAAAGAAATGTCAAGAAAGGTTGCGGCGTCATGAATATTACCCAAGGACAGTTTAATCTTCGCAAGAAATCTATCCGGCGCCATTAAAGCCCAGATTTCGCAGATCAAGACATTTATGAATCCGTGGAGAAAGACCAGCTTGTGATCGAGGATTTCAGCATTCAGAATTGAAGGTTCTGAGCTTTAATACAACAGTTTAGAGGCAAAGCACCAAATCAACGATCATGCAAAAGGTACAACACGCAGAAATCAACGCATATCAGGGGTTTATATAGCAGCAGAATTTTTTTTCCTCCATGAAGGACAAAGCGCCCATGCAGTGTTCAATCCATGTCGTGTCCTGGAGAGATTTTCTGCCCTGAAACAGCCCTAGTACTATCAGAGCATTTATTTCATCAGTATGGCAGATTTCTTTATCATGTCTTTATCTTTTGTCTATTCACCAATGGCACCACATAGTACTATAGACAGAATACATCAGAGTCATATCAGAGTAATCTGGAGTCTGAAGAAGATCATTCATTCACCCAAAGAACACCGGAAATCAATGCACAGGATTTATACAAAATGGGCTTCGGCCCTCTTCCTTTTCAGAAGTTTAATGCTGCATTTAGTCCTCACCTACCTCATCTACTCCTCCGAAGCTATATATTCATGAAGAAACTCATTGTAAAGGTTGTTGATCAGTTATCAAAGAACTGCAAGTAGTTTCTTTTGAGACACAATCTCTGTGTAAAGTTGTAAGATAGGCTGAGGAATATGATTTCAGACTGAGTATTCAGCCATTGGCATGTTGTACTTGACTGGTATTGCTATTTTATATGACAAGCACATTTATTTGGATCCTGATCTGAAGCAGCGGTGATATTTTCCTATCTTTGTGTTTACATTCATTTCATTCCATTTCTATTGCCTTGCATCAGAATATTGGCATAGGATTTACCCTTGTTAGGTACCCTATGTTTCTGCTCTCCTTGCCATTTATGTTTCTCTTCTAAATGTATTATCTAAGAAATGATTTCAGTTGGTTTAACCAGTGTAGTGGATGTTATTGCCTATTCTCTGATGTATGAATTAAATGAATTCAGTTCTTAGATGTTTCTTGTTACATATTTAGTTGGAAGATTTGGAAACACTGGGGATTAGAGTTAGCCCTGTCCACTAGGATCCTTGTGCAACCTGCTGATCTATAACTTTGTGCTCTAAATATGTGTTATCTCCTTTCCTATCTTTCCATATCACATAATCATCTTGAAGATCCTATGTTTCAGATGACTAGCCCAACTGAAAGCCTGCCTATTGATTAGCAAGCAAATCCTTTCCTGACTCCATTTCCCAATGGTCTTGAATGCTTTTCTGAAGTGCTTCACCTCTGTCTTATTCCTCTTTGCTCATCTTGGTCTTACATTGAACCCTTCTTTCCTGATAACCAGCAACCAAATCAAACAAACAAACAAACCACGTGCCTATAACTAGCCTAACATCTTCAACACTCGAACTTCAAAGACACACACCTTTGACATATCATAGAGAGATCCCTCTCTGGACCCAGGAGGGCTAGATCCTGGGGTCTGAAATTGGTTTGATGTTGTCTCATCTTTTGGTATTTCCAACCTTGCCAAAACATGGGAACCCCAACACCTTCACTATAGATTATTTCACCTCTTGCACCACCCACATCCCTCGCTAGTCCCTAATGGGAAATCTCTCCTTCACTAAGTGAAAATGATCCAACCAACTATATTAACATGTGAAATACTTCTCAATTCCTCCCTTTATTAATGGAAGACTAGGATGCCTTCTCAGCATCCATTGACCCTTTGGCATCAAGCACAACTTCAAGTTAATTAGATGATGCTCTTATACCTCTATGATCCATGCATTATGATCAGACATTTGATACGATGTCATCTAAAATATTCAACTAAAATTATGTCACCATGGAATAAGTCACCACCCCATTTATTTTATGGGACATGGTACATCATCATACCTACAATTTCCCTCATGATATTGTACAACCCATTGTTCTCGTCAGTGTATCTAAAGCTAAACCCATAGATTTTATTCCCTCCAAAAATAATTATTACATCAATTAGTTTTAGCCTTAACACAATATCCTCCATATTTCACCATTTGTACATATAATTTAATATTATATTTTCTTTTCTTTTGGTTACATGACCATTTTCGTGCAATCCTAATTTATTGCATTATTTTTGTTTTTCCATTTGAACCATATGCCATATCACCACATTTTTGAATCTGTATGAGATCTTAATGAAAGTGTTCTTGAGGGTTTTTTAATTGCAAGTGTTAAAATTAAGTTTTATGAGCCTTATGTTAAATTATTAAACACATAAAGCATGAATTTAAAACTCTAAAATAGCAGAAAAAGCAGACAAATTCACCATAAAAATAACCACAACACAAAAAGTGATGAAGGAGTTCACCCCTCACAGGATACGTCTCCTTGGTCTAGCTTCCAATGGCTTGGCCCTCTTTCATTATGCTCAAAATATTGATTACATACATTTACAGTGCTCAAATTGCTTCAAAACATGTTCCATCAGCTCCAGACCTATCAAAAATGCATGTCTAGCCTCTTTCCACTCCAAAATTGGTCAAAACTTGAAGAGGTTATGAGCTTCCCTAGTTTTTTTTCTAACCACACCAAAAATTCCCCAAAATCCAGACCTATCCTACAAATTCACCCTAATTTCAGCTAACTGAGTGCCATTTTCATATAATTCTGGGCGAAATTGTCGAGTAATAAAAATTCCCAATAACTCCTAATATATGCATTTTTAACCATAACATTATGGTTGAATTAAAAAAATTAATAAAAAATTTTGGTGCTAAGGCCACACCGGTGGTTGTATGGTGTCATATGGGGGGTCGGGGCTAAACCCTAGCCCCTACCCCCAAACCTCTTCCACATCCACTTTAATTAAGGTTTGTAACGTATGTTTTAACAAGTAACATGGTGGCTTGACCGGTAAGACTTGGCACTATTATAAGGGAGGTCATGGTGTTGAATCCGCCAGAAGCTAACTTGGATTGCAAAAAAAAATTAGGTGGCTCTCGTGCTGCCATGTGGCAGCCTCTGGTTCGGCCACATGGAAACATGTGGTTGGCCACCAACTAGCCAATATAAAAATGCCAACGAACACCACCAGATTTCAGAAAATTGGCATGACAGGATTGCCTAAATGACTAGCCAACCATACCCAGTCAACCTTTATGAATCAACCATGCCCAGTCAGCTGTACAGACTACTGACTAGGCAGCCTGCACAATTTTGCCAAAATTTTGTTTGTTTGGGAAAATGGACAGAACGTGTTTCCCAAAGTATACGGTGTCGGTTTTTCATGAAACAAATTGCACCGGATTTAGAACAATGAGATATATGTGGTCATTCAAGTTCCACACCATTCCAATAACTTTCATTTTTTAGCATAATTTTGAGCACCTTATCACTCCTCCCCACTGGAAGCTTTTCAACCCCAAAGGATCACTTTCAGTTGTTCACTAGATGATGGTATAGTTCCCTCACCTTTCCAATATCGATCCATTTGTTTTTTCTTGTATTTTTTCCTTTGAGCCCCACACGAAGGTACTCCACATTCCATTTTTTTGAAAGCCTTGTTCTTCTATCAAAAATGGTGTCTTGTTGTAGTTCATCAAGTTATTTAGGAGAAAATTCCTTAATGGGAGGAATCTGAAAATTTCTCCTTGATCTTCAATCAAAGGCGGCTCATACAACCTTGATTTCGCAACATTAAAAACAACATAAATTTTCATATATGAAGGAAAATACAACTTGAAGGAATTATTGCTAATATTTTCTAAAATTATGATTGGACCATATTGAATTCGTTTCACTTTTTTGCCTTCTCCTTGAAGCCTTTCTTTGCTAATGTGAAGCCAAACTTCCTCATCGACTTGGAATTTTTGATCTACACCATGCTTATCGTGCCTTTTTTTGTACTTGACCTGTCTCTTTTCCAATTTTTCTTGCACTTATTGATGCACCAATTGGATTTTTTCAATGAACCTTTGAACTTTGTTTATGTCACTATGACCATCAATAGAAACATCCTTTCCAAAAATGAAATCCAAAGGAAATTTAGGCAAATATCCCAAACATGCCTCAAATGGCGATGTTTGAGTTGAAGTGTTCTTGGCCCAGTTGTAAGCATGATGAATATAGTGCAAGTTTTCATCCCACAACTTAGGATGATTGTTGCAATAATCGCGAAGAAGATATATCACCGTCCTATTCACCACCTTTGTTTGACCATATTTTTGTGGTTTAAATGTTGTACTCTTTTTCAATTTGGTGTCCATGAATCCCCACAAGCTTGACAAAAAATTCCCAAAAAAGCGAGAATCTCGATCACTAACAATGGATGTGGAAAATCTAGAATGCACCCACACATTTTAAAAGAATAATTGAGCAGTTTTTTCAGATATAATTTTCTTTTTACATGGCATCAAAATACACATTTTGCTAACCTATCCACAACTACAAAAATATAATCAGGATTCCTTTTTGACATAGGAAGACCTCCAACAAATTCCATAGAAACACTCTCCCATGGACGAGAAGGTACTAGAAGTGTTGTGTACAATCCTAACTTTCTATTGTTAGGCTTACTGATAGCACATAATGAACAACCTCTAATAAAATGTGACACACTTTCAAGCATATGAGGCCAATAACAATACCTTTGTAGATGTGCCACTGTCTTACTTACACCAAAATGACCAGCAATAAGATAAGTATGTGCCTCTCTTATAATTTTGACTCTTTCTCCCTGTGGAATACAAAGCTTACGAAGATGGTACAAAAATTTATCATGCATGTGATAATCCAATTCTTCTACTTGGTTCCCTTGACTTAAAGTTGCATATACATCTTTAAAATCACTATCTAAAGCATAATTTTCAACATAGCTATCATGCAAAACAAAATTATGCTTAAGAATAGTAGCATCAATAACAATAGGCCTAGAAAGCATGTCATAAAATTAATTGTAGATACCTTTCTTATACCTTATCACCAAGTGGAATTCTTGAAGAAAACCCATCCATCGAAAGTGCCTTGATTGTTGCAACTTTGTTTACAATTGCAAGTATTGCAATGGTTGATGATCAGTGCGAATGATTGTTTCCTTACCCATCAAGCAGTGTTTCCACTTTTTCACACTTTTCACCATTGCATACAACTCCTTGTCATATGCATGATAGTTAATCTCTGCACCATTAAA
>CM076571.1:378121817-378344775 GCA_034641835.2 Pinus albicaulis | reverse complement strand
TTACAGTGACTATATGCAGTGCTGCCCACTTGAAGACTTCATGTGATGAAATTATTGTTTCTGTTATGCACCTTGGTTTCTGCTCTTGTCATGCTACCCTCTGCTTCACCTTGCTTTGCTTTGCTGCCCTAGAAATTCTGGTCCTTTGCAGCCCTTGACAACACGTGATCTAGCTTTTTCTTGCCTTCTAGGAGCTCGGTGTTGAATCTGGTGTATATCTGTTATTTCAGATCCCCAATATGTGATTTGTGGTCCTGTATTAGTCCTCTGAGTCTTCTTTCCAATTCCATAGGTCTGACCCAATTTGGATTTTTCAAGAGATATTTATGCCTAATATCTCACAATGCCCTAGTTATGGACTATTTCAGTAGAGATAAATTGTACGGCATGCCACGTGTCACTTTTTATTCATTCAGCTCTGAAATTGATAGAGAGAAAACTAAAGTCCATCCAATATCTTTCCCTTTTTACATAATTCCAATCCGATACTCAGAGAGAGAGTTATGATGATTTTCCCAAGGTCACCTCTTTGAGATGAATTTTAGGAGCCTACACAAACACTGACTTCCATAGATCATATCTCTGAAAATATTGCGCACCTTGATCTAAACTTTCTATAGGAGCTTCCTCAAGATTTCATCTTCACCTCATAAAAATTTCAGCAACTAAACCTTCGTAGAAATAAAATTAGAGCGAAAATTCCACGATGACCTGTTTCATATGGCGAAATCCCTTGCATAAGGAGGATATGAGGATCACAATTCATATAAATGCTTAGGTTGAGAGGAGCTTCAACAATTGAGTGTGGGAGGGATTTTAGGAGCTTAAAAATATTAATTATGACTTTTCAATGACCCATGCCACAACCCCATGGGGTTTCATCCCACAAACTGGGGGTACAAACTTCAAACATGAATATCTCTCAAACCATGAATAATTACGTGGCGTGCCAAATATCAACGGAAACATATCGACAAGTAGAAACCTTAAAAATAATTCTTGACCCAGAATACATTAATTTGGTAGGTCAAAATTCCCATTCAATGTTGGGGTATCCCCTAGTGCTACTTGGGTTGACATCAATGACAACCACTGATCAACAATCTCCCCCTTTGGCATTTATAGCAACACAAGTACTCCCCCTGTGATCATGACACCTCTTCCTACAACATTCTCTCCCCCTTTGACATCAATGGAAAAAGGTAACTCCCCTTGACGCACAACCATCCTGCGGACCTGTACACACTTCCACTCCCCCTTTATATTGTGAATAAGGAAAATCTAATGAGAACTTGGGAGAATCCCAAGCTTCTGGCGAAGATATTCAAATGCTTCACGAGGTAAAGGTTTAGTCAAGATATTAGCGATTTTTTTTTTTGTACCAACATACTCAAGTTTGATATTCTTTTCATCGACTTGTTCTCTAACAAAATGATATTTGATCAGAATGTTTTTTTCTTTTGAATGCATGACAGGATTCTTGGAGATGCTGATGGCACTGGTGTTGTCACAGAATATGGGAATAGGCTCACTGAATTGAACTTGAAGATCTTGAAAAGTTTGTTTCATCCAAAGGACTTGAGTACAACATGCTTCTGCTGCAATGTATTCTGCTTCTGTTGTAGATAATGAGATTGAGGTTTGCTTTTTGCTCAACCATGATAAGAGACAACAACCTAGATAGAATGCTGCTCCACTAGTACTCTTACGATCATCAACGCTTCCTGCCCAATCTGCATCTGTAAAGGCTTGAATAATGAGATTGTTACCCTTGGGATACCATAAGCCATATTCTTCTGTGCCCTTTGGATATCGAAGAATTTTTTTGACAGTAATAATATGTGATTCTTTTGGTGCTGCTTGGAATCTTACTACTTGTCCAACTGCTTGCATAACATTTGGTCGTGAAGCTGTTACATATAGAAGACTACCAATCATAGATCTCTACAACCTATGATCCACATCCTTAGATGATTCGTCTATGCTCAATTTGCAACCTGTTACCATCAGAGTAAGGATGGGTTCGCAATCTTCCATTTTGAATTTCTTGAGCATTTCCTTGATGTACTTGGCTTGACATATAAATATTCCTTTCTCTTGCTAAGATATTTGAAGCCCTAAGAAGCATGTAAGCTCACCAAGTAAAAACATCTAGAACTCAGTTTGCATATTTGTAGAAAATTTCTTACTTAGTTGATCATCATTGCTACCAAATATTATATCATTCACATATACCTCAACAATTGTTAAATTATCTTTATCTATTTGTACATAAATATTGCTATCAAAAATACCTTTCTTGAATCCTTATTGACGTAGATATCCATCAAGACAACCATACCATGCTCTGGCAGCTTGCTTGAGACCATATAGAGCCTTCTTTAACCTGTAAACATAGTCTTCTTTTTCTGATAGTAGAAAACCTTCAGGTTGTTCGATGTAAACTTCTTCTTCTAATTCTCCATTCAAAAATGCTGACTTAACATCCATTTGGTAGACTTTGATTTTTCTTTAACATGCATAGGTGAGAAACATTTGGATGGCTTCCATTCTGGCAACTGGTGCAAATGTTTCGTCGAAATCAATTCCTTCCACTTGTGCATAGCCTTTGCAAACTAATCTTGCTTTGTTTTTGGGAACCTGTCCATCTTCATTCAATTTTTTCCTGAACACCCATTTAGTCCCAATGACATTTTTATCTTTTGGTCATGGAACTAATTCCCAAGTGTTATTATTCTCGATTTGATCCAATTCTTCATTCGTAGCTCCTACCCAATGTTCATTCTGGTTAGCTTCCTTAAAACTACTAGGCTCAAAATTTGCTAGAAGAGCAATATGAGTTTGTTGTGACGAACGAAGATGTCAACCTTCATTTATGCCACCAATGATTTGATTTGATGGATGGTTCTTTTGAATCCATTATTTTGTTCTCTTTGGAGGAGCTTCTTGTTGTTGTTCTGGTATATCTCGATGATCATTATTTACTTCTTCCTGGTTGATAGTTGCTTCTTGTTCTAGAATTTTATCTATGTCTTTTTCAGCCTCTGTCTCAAGTTTCAAAGATTCTAGATCCTCATCATTATTCGTTAGAACACCATCTTTGTCAAATGTAACATTTATGCTCTCCACTATTTGTTTTCGTCTTAGATTATAACATTTATAGGACTTTCTTTTGCGTGAGTAACCAATAAAGATACCTTTATCAACATGTGATTCAAACTTACCCAAATTTTGATCTTCTCTTTTGATATAACATTTTCTTCTGGAGATTCTGAAATATTTTACATTAGCTGGTTATCCTTTCCATAATTCAAATGGGGTCTTGTTGCAATTATTTCTGAGAAGACTTCGGTTGATAATGAAGACTGCCATATCAATTTCTTGAACCCAAAATTTTTCATCCAATTTTGAGTCCTTCAACATTGTTCTACCCATTTCCTGTACGATTCTTTTCTTTCTTTCAGCAACTCCATTTTGCTGAGGTGTTCGTGTTGTTGAAAATTGTCTTTTTATTCCATTTTCGTCACAGTATTGCTCAAATAATTTGGAAGTGAATTTGCTGCCATTATCTGATATTAGACACTTTATTTTAAAATTAGTCTCATTTTCGACCAACTCCTTGTAGATCTTAAAGCACTCAAATGCTTCATATTTTTTCTTTAGGAAACTAACGGTTGTCATCCTAGTATAGTCATCTATCATTAACATGAAATATTATTCTCCATCTAAGCCTTTAGTTCTCACAAGGCCATATAGATTAGTATGTATCAATTCCAATGGATGTGATGCAAAGTGTTATTTTTTTTTAAATTGGACTTTTGTCCACTTACCGTACCGACAGGCCTCACATAGTGTGTTGGAAGGTTTTGATATTTTTGGCATTTCTCTTACAACTTCCTTTTTGCTTATCCTGACATGATTGTCAAAGTTTATGTGACCCATTCGTTTGTGCCATAACCAACTTTCATCTTCTTTAGCTAGTATACATGCTTTAGTTGCTTCATCTAGAACATATATTTCATTTGGAGCTCGACTTGATGTAGCCACAATTTTATCATACCTGCCTTTCCTGATTTCACATTTTGTGGAGTTGAATAGCATTGTGTGTCCTTGATCACACATTTATCCAACACTGAGCAAATTGTGATTCATATTTCAACCAATATAACATTATTGGCTATAACATCTTTGCTTCCGAGAGTGACAGTACCTGATCCTATAACATTTGAAGATCCATCACTTCCAAAGGATACGGTTCCATCCTTCTTCTCTTTCAGAGATACAAATTTCCTTATATCTCCAGTCATCTGCATTGAGCAACCGCTGTCAACATACCACACATCTTTGTTTTTTTGAGCCTTGAGAGCGAGAGCACAATTATCAGTCTTCTACTCCTTCCATGTTCGTTCATTCTGTGGCTTCGAAGATTCTTCTGGAGGATTTTTTAGTCTGCAGTCTCAGGCTATGTGTCCAAAGTTCTGACATTTTTAACATTCCATATTATTTCTTAAATGTTCAAATCTATTGATGATTTGTTGAGCCCTGGGAGGTTCATATTTGAAGGATCTCCTAGAATTGTATTAGTTCCTAGGGTACGTGCGACATTCTATAGCTTTATGACCAAAATTTCCACATGAATAACAATAGCCATAAAAAATATGTTGGTACCTGGATGGAAATATTCGTCAAGTAATCGTCTTCCAAGGATGTTCTTGTGAATCTTGTCCAATGAAGTCTACATGCATGTCAGATCTCATAGGTTCATTGTATTTTTTTGTATAAGGTCCTGCTTCTTCTTCTTTGTAACTGAGGCCAGTTCTGTCGTTGTAAGATCAATGATTGTTGATGATTTCTTCCAATGCCCTTAACCTGTTGGCATAGTTTTGTAAATTTTTTCCCTTCTTCACTTCCTTACGCAGTGATACTACTTCGGCTTCTAATGCTTCCATTTCTTGGTTGCTTTCTTCCAAATTATTTTGAAGTGACTCTTCAATACATTTGTGTTCTTCAACTTCAATTTTGAGACCTTGAACTTGTTCTTCAAGAGCATTGGAACGGATTTTCTAAGCCTTGAGCTCTTTAATAAGCCTGATTGCCTCCTTAGAAAATTCTTCTATGGTCAACCCTTCTTCTTCACCTCTTGTTAATTGTGCTTGGCCATCAACAATACTATCTCATTGGCTTCTTCTTTGCTATTATTGTCTTCATCGGATGATGAGCTATCTTCTTTAGAGAGAAAGTTCCTTTTGGATCCTTTCCTTTTTTCTTGCTTGTTGAATTTCTTAAAGCATTTCTTTCCTTTTGAGTTGCCATCACTTATGTTCGGACATTTTGCTACGAAATGCCCAACCTCACCACAGCCGAAACATATCAATGGAAGTTTACCTTTGAATTTTCCCTTACCAATTTTTAGTTTTCTTGTAAAGTAAGCATATTCTTCATCTGAAAGACCTTCTCCATCATCTCCCTTTTCTTCACACTTGCAAGTGCATGTATTTTCAATTGAAGGTTGTTTGTCCTTATTAGTTTTCTTAGATGCAACGAACGCTTTTTCTAGATGCGAAATACCCTCTTCTTCATCAAGTCTCATTTCATATGCTATGAGAACTCCATGTAATTCCTCTTTGCTGAGTTTGTCCAGATTTGCACTGTATTCTAAGACTGATACATTTGGGTTGAATCTCCCTGGTAACGTTCTAAGAATCTTTCATATAATAGTCTTCTCGTCAACTGGATCTCCCAATCCTTCCAGAGTATTGATTATTTCATCAACGTATTGGAAGTATGTAGCAATGTTGCAATCTTCTTTCATTATGAGTTACTCAAATTTTTCTCTATAGATTTGAAGATTTTCTTCTTTGACATTTGAGTCACCTCCATATATATTCTCAAGCTTGTCCCATACATTTTTGGCGATTTTACAACCCAACACCTTATGATAAGCAAATTCAATAAGTCTGCTGATAATAATATTCTTTGCTTTTGCATCATTTACCAAATTCTTCTTACCTTGTTCATCTGCGATTGATGTAAATCCATTTTGAACAGTGTCCCATACTTCGTAACCTTGTTCCAAGAGATAGACCTCCATTCTTCCTTTTTCGAGTGCATACTTATTTTCATTGAACAGAAGTACACCATTCTTGGTATGCTCCCTGACCTCCTTCCAGTTGTTAAACTACTATTGAAGTAACCAAGCTCTGATACCAATTGTTGGAAATATTGAGAAGGGGGGTGATTCAGTATTCCTTTCAATTAGAGAATTAGTTAATATTCAATTATTATTAGTGTTTTTACAATGATAGTAGTAAAAAAAAGGAACACAAATTCACACATTTTTTAAGGTGGAAACCCACTCTGGGACAAAAACCACCTAATGCTTTTCTAATAATTGTTTAATATTCAACTCCAATTGAAAATAAAGCTCCAACTTCCTAGAATCTAGAAAAGCATTCTTCTACAGCTCCCACTGGATGGATGCTCCAATGCCTAAGATTCTTCAGTAGTCAACTGAATGGATGCCCCAACACCCAATGAGCTACAACTCACCCTAGCACCACCCTACCACCCTATAGAAGAATAAAAGAAGAATGGAATCCCGTACCAGGGAAAATGGTCCACTTTACAATGATATAGAATGATGTAGAAGAAGAAGACACCCTAGACCATAACCCCAACTATGACACAACCACCTAATGATGATCCTATACCTCCTGACACTGCCTCTTCAACTCTTGGCAGATAGACACTAGAAAAATTTTTACAATAATGTATTTACAATGACTTAGTACAATGATACCTTTACAGTGACTATATGCAGTGCTGCCCACTTGAAGACTTCATGTGATGAAATTATTGTTGCTGTTATGCACCTTGGTTGGTGCTCTTGTCATGCTACCCTCTGTTGCACCTTGCTTTCCTGCCCTAGAAAGTCTGGTCCTTTGCAGCCCTTGACAACGCATGATCTAGCTTTTTCTTGGCTTCTAGGAGCTCGATATTGAATCTAGTGTATCTCTGTTATTTCATATCCACAATATGTGATTTTTGGTCCTGCAATATTCCTCTCAGTCTTCTTTCCAATTCCATAGGTTTGACCCAATTTGGATTCTTCAAGGGATAGTTATGCCCAATCTCTCATAATGCCCTAATTATGGATTTTTTTAGTAGAGCGAACTTGTACGTCATGCCACATGTCACTGTGTATTTATTCAGCTCTGAAATTAATAGATCGAAAACTATAGTTTGTGTACTATCTTCCAATTTTTACATAATTCCAATCCGATACTTAGAGAGAGAGTTATGACGATTTTTCCAAGGTCACTTCTTTGAGATGAATTCTAGGAGCTTGAAAAAACACTGATTTCCACAGATCATATCTCTGAAATTTTGTGCACCTTGATCTGAAATTTCTACAAGAGCTTCCTCAGGATTTCAAATTTTCCTCATAAAAATTTCAGCTTCTGAACCTTCGTAGAAAAAATGTTAGAGCGAAAATTTCACGATGACCTGTTTCAGATGGCGAAATCCATTGCATAAGGAGGATACGAGGATCACAATTTATATAAATTCTTAGGTTGAGAGAGGCTTCAACAAGTGAGTGTGAGAGGGATTTTAGGAGCTTAAAAAATATTAATTATGACTTTTCAATTACCCATGCCACAACCCCATGGGGTTTTAACCCACTAATTGGGGGTACAAACTTCAAACATGAATATCTCTCAAACCGTGAAGAATTATGTGGTGTACCATATATCAACAGAAACATCTCGACAAGTAGAAATCATCAAAAGAATTCTTCACCCAAAATATGTTAATTTGGTAGGTCAAAATTCCCATGCAATATTGGGGTGTCCCTTGGTGTTGCTTGGGTTGACATCAATGACAACCGTTGATCAACAAATATCTGGTACCATCATCTCAGATATTGTGTGCAGAGAAGGATAATGTTGCTTCAATACATTCCCGCAGAAGATCAGGATGCAGATATTATGATGAAGGTGCTCACTAGGAGAAAATTTGAATACCATAGAGACAGGATCGGGGTGAAGGATAATCCCTTTCCTGTTGAGAGGGAGTGTTGAGATTCAACAAGAAATTTTCAGCACCCACACCTAGTGCATTAAGCACTTACACTAGGGTGGGGCCCACAGTGTTATTTTTGGGTGCATGTCTATTTTAGTTATCCCTTAATTAAGATGGACAATAAACTATAATATATTATCAATGATAGCTTGAAATATTTAACTGAGAGTGATAAACTCAGTTAGATAGTGGATTTCAAGTTAGAGGTAGTTGGTGAGGCATGTAGAGTAATTATAGTTGTAACAGAGTTCGAAGTGCAGTGGTGCATTAGTTAATGCAGGTTGTAATCAGTTTAACTCAGTTAAGTGAGTTAAACTCAATTGTACTAGTTGTAACTGAAGAAACACTAGTGACAGATCAAATGAATTAAGTATTAATTAATTCACAATCATTGTTCTCACATGCAACTGAGGATTTACTATTATAAGCTGCATGCATGTCAGATCCAGTGGAGACCCGGTTGATTTCTAGGTGAAAGGGAAGTTGACTATCAATTTTAGGATTATTGGGTTGCAAACATGCAAAAAAAAAACCCATTAGAGTGCCCATGATACTTGCATAGTCAAGGAAGGCCATAATTCCTATCTTTCAGGGATTGCATTCATCGGGGATTGCGCATTAGTGATTGTGTTTTTAATTCCACAAAATATTTGTAAAAGAGACTCGGTATTTAACTTTAGTACATTGTTATATTGGATGAATCCAATATATGCACGCATGCTGTATAATTTCTACAAAATCTTTGTCAGGGCAAGGTTCCGCGTTGGTCATAGTTCCATAGGCTTACGGTTTCGCGCCTCAAATTTTCGCTAATAGAACTTCTCTGCTCTCTCTCTGTTGGTCCACTCGCTCTCCCCGTTGAAATGAAATGTTAAAATTTTTATAATCTTAGGTCAACGGAGTTACCAACGTTGGCCCAATTGGCACAATAGTTAATTCATGAAGATTGAGGCCGAGAGGTCAGGGGTTCCAACCCCGCCGACCCCCATCTTTAGAAAATTATTTCAACCAACGTGTTAAATTAGCGTGGGCACGAGATTTGTTTAACTGTTAACATTTGTTTTAGACTACCCTTGGTAACCTTCGGGATCCCCGCATTTTTTACTTATGGTCCGCCATTGGTTGGACGCTTTGGGTCTGCATGGTGGGCGCTGACCATGTAGGTCGGGAGGGTTCGAGCCCTGCTGGTCTCGACACTTAGTTGGTGTTTATTGTTTTTCTGGTGGGAAGGATCTACACCATGTGGCCCTAACCCAACCACTATATACAATATTATGTGCCATATTTAATATGTAGAGTGGGGGTGGCGGGGATGGTAGCCCGCCCCCCACACCCCCCCCCCCCCAATAATCGTATTTTCTTGGTTTTTAATACCAACCATACATTTGGTTTTTTTTTGAAATCAAGGGGTTATATATAAATTAATTATCCCAAAAATTCACCCGTTTAGTGGCAAGATTTCATGCGCTGCGTCTCGGCCAATTTTTTGCCTCGTTAAGCCTACCACTTGGCCAAGTTTGACCCGAAATTTGACCTCAAATAACTTGACCATATGAACTCAGATTTGAGTGACATTCACACTGTTAGAATCAGGGCAATGAGCACTATGAACTGGTTATGGTTTCGTATCCATCTAACCATTTTAATTTTTGAGCTATTTTGAGCCATTGTTGAGTTATGTGTTTGTTTGGATCCACCTAGATCATTCCTCCCCTTTGAGGAGCTTTTGGTCCTCCAAAAGAATTAACATAATCTGCAACAGTTGTGTACATCATTTGCACCACAAGTGTCTCGAAAATTCACCCTTCCTTCTCCTTCACCTTTGTTCTTCGGAGCCATAAGCGATGAGTCGACACTTGCATCCTTTGCAAACCTGTAGTAAAATATTTGCAAACTACATGCTAAATTACATGACCACTCATGACCCGAGCATCCCCATACTTTCCAAGTTTTTATAAGGCGTACTCTTTGGTCAATTTTACATCATAATAGAAACAATACCCCAGCTATCAATACAAGGCCAAAACATCATTGTTGCTTTAACAAGCGATGGAAAACACATTATCACTTTTACATTTATATTGTAACATATGATTTTACAAAATGAGGCCATGAAAAGCTACCACATGTATAAAAACTATCTCTCACTTATCAAAGTGAATGGATCATCTCCCTGTGCCGGTTTCACTTATCGAACAACTTTTTCAACTGGTTCATGCATGGGTGCTTTTTCCTTAAGATATTTGTCTAGATGTAGCCTCAAAAATGTGTCTCTTTGATTACCACCTATATTGCAATGACAACAATAACTATTTTTCCTCCAAACATGCTTAACATGCTTCCTTCCCTGATGTGGAGAAGGCCTTTCACACCTCATCCTCTTTCTTGTTGTCAGTCTCTTCTAGCACTCAACAACCACATGGTTATGTAAACCACAAAAACTACATAGTTTTCTATGTGATCTGGATTTGTGTAGGAATGCAACAGAATACACATATAACCATAAATACAAATATGCAGCAGAAATAACACTTCATTTCATTAACATCAAATAACTGAAATTTTCTTACAGACAGAATGGAAATAAACTAGCTAGGGTGCTGGTAGTGAATCTCTGAGAAGAGATGTGGCAGCTACAGACCTCTGAACTGTGTTACAATGAGGCTCGAGGGCCTATTTATTATTGAGAAACAATGGAGAACTCTAAACGTCCAAAAACCTAACCCTAGGAGATGAAGCGCCAAAAATATGCGCCCCGTTTGGGTAAATTGGTGTTTCAACTTCTTGGGGACGTAACTTCAGCATACAATCTCCGTTTAGGGCCTCAAAATGGCTCCGAAAGTTCAGGACCCGAAAAACTGCTAAAAATAGTAAGTTGTGCCAAAACTGAAAAACTAAAAGAGACAATGGTGGGGCCCCATGAGGAATAGGTGGGTGGCCACCAATATCCACCTGGATCATTCCTCCCCCCCTAGGAAGCAATGGTCCCCATTGCATTGAGTTCCTCCATGAGATGAGGAAAATTCTGTTGAACTTGGTCCCTGGTGAACCACTTGCCTTGGTGCAGGAGTTGGCCAGCTTTGACAACCCGATACAATTGGATCTTCCATTGGCGAGTGTTCTTGATTTGCATGTCCATGATATAAATCTGTGGTGGCCTGTTCCATGCAGTCTGGGTTTAAATCTTTTGGTGTGAGTTCTTCTGCAATGTCAGAGGTGTCCAGTAGAGGTGGGAAGTAGGGACGAAGGCGGTCTACATTGAATACTGGGTGCAGACCAAGGAATGGTGGAATATTGAGCTCGAAGGCATTGTTCCCTACAACCTTAGTGATGGTGTACGGCCCATATCAGAGCGGGAGAAGCTTGCAGTGGGTTCCAGTGAGGCGCTCCTTCTACAAATGTAGCCACACTTTGTCGCCCACTTGGAAGTTGTGTGGCACCCGATGTTGATCATGTCATTTCTTGTACTTAGCATTGACTCTATCCAATATGTCATGAACCTGTTGGAAGATGTGTTGAATGTGCTCGATGAAGTTGTTTGCTTTGTCAGTTTCATACTGGACATGAGCTGAATCGTCCAGAGTAGCCGCAAATGGCATGGCTACGTTAATGGGACATAGTGGCTGGAATCCCAAGCCCACCTGAAAGGGGCTGTGGCCAGTTGAGCTGTGGAGAGCCCGGTTATAACTGAGTTGTACATAGGGGAGGCTCTCATCCCATGTGCATGGATGCTTTGAATTGTACATGCACAAAATGTGTACAATCATCCTGTTGACGACCCTTGTCTGGCCATCAGTTTGGGGATGGAAAGCTATGGACTTGGTGAGCTTGGTGTCCAACATTGACCAGAGACTAGACCAAAATGTGCTAAGGAACCTGCTATCGTCATCTGATATGATAGACCGTGGGATCCCAAAGTGAACCCACACTTGTTCAAAGAAGAGTTCAGTAGTGGCTTCTACTGTGATATTCTTTGTGCAGGCCGCCATAATGGCCATCTTCGAGAATCTATCGACAACCACGAAAATACAGTTGTTTCCATGCTTAGTAGAAGGGAGGCCTGACATGTAATCCATGGAGATGGATTCATAAGGTCGATTAGGGGTAGGTAATGGAGTATAGAGCCCTTTCTTCTTGATGGTCGGTTTGGCAATGGCACATGAAGTGCAGGATCTGATGTACTTCCCGACATCCTGTCAAAGGTTCGGCCAATAGAAATACTTCCGCAGTACTGCCACTGTTTTCTCGACCCCAAAATGCCTAGCGACTCGACTGTAGTGCGCTTCCTATATTATCTTGGCATGCTTGGTTGAAGGAACACAAATGTGTCCCATGTGACATAACAGTGCATCTTGGAGGTGAAAATTTGGAACTTGCGTACCCCCCAAGAGTGCCTTGTATGTGTGGCTGAATTTTGGATCGCTCTTGTAGAGAAGCGGCCAATCAGAAGTCTCATGCCCACAAGAGTTGAGAACTGTAGTTATGGCCACGATTAGTGGTTGGCTGAGGCAGTCGGAAACATTATTGGTGCTACCCTTCTTGTACTTGATGTTCAAATGAAATTGTTGCAAATATGTGGACCACTTCTGATGGCAATCGTTCTGCAACTTCCCTTGTGTCTGTATGAACTCTAGGGGTCGGCGGTCTGTGTGGATGATTTTTTCCTTCCCCAAAATTTAATGCTTCCATTGTCGACACGCCTGCACAATGGAATACATTTATTTGTCATAAGTTGGATACTTGCGAACTATTTCAGACATTGTCTCACTATGATATGCCACTTGATGCCCCTGTTGAGTAAGAACTACCCCAATAGCATAGTCAGAGACATCTTTCTCAATCTCAAATGGTTGTTTCAAGTCTGGTAATGTGAGCACTGGGGCAGAACAAAGGCGATGTTTCAATTCTACGAACGCCTTCTGTTGAAACCAAAATAATTTTGCTTCGCTTCTCCCTTGGTGATTTGACTCAAGGGCCAAGTGATATGAGATAATCCCAACACGAACCTGCGGTAGAAATTAGCAAGACTCAGAAAGTTGCACAGCTCTATTAGAGTGGTTGGGGCTGGTCAATCCTAAATGACTTGGATCCTGGCTGGATCCACATGCACCCCCTTTCATCAATAATGTATCCCAGATATTGAAGCAAGGTCATGCCAAAAGTGCACTTCTCCGAATTGGCACACAACTTGTGTTGCCGTAGTGTTTGGAGGACTTCTCGGATGTGGTGGAGGTGCTCTTGCCAAGTCTAGTTGAAGATCAGAATGTCATCCAAGTACACCACTACATATGAGTTGGTGAATGGATGAAATATGTCATCCATCAACCTCATGAAGGTTACGGGAGCATACATCAACCCGAAAGGCATGACGAGCCATTCGAAAAGGCCCTCCTTGGATTTGAAGGAAGTTTTCCATACATCAGAGGGTTTGATTGGTACCTGGTGATACCCAGACTTCAAGTCGATCTTGCTGAAATATTTTTCCCCTTTGAGTTGGTCCAGAAGGTCATTGATCCGTGGGATCGGGTACCTATTCCAAACAATGATCTTGTTCAGCACTCGATATTCAATACAGAGTCTCTAAGTCCCATCCTTCTTCTGTACCAACACGATCGGGCTCCCACAGGGAAATGAACTTGGTCGGATGTGAAATTTCTGCAGCAGCTCCTGAATCTACCTCTTGATTTCAACATTCTCCAGAACAGAGCGCATATAGATCGTTCCATTGGGTAGCAGCGCACCTGGGGTCAGGTCAATGGGGTGCTTGACCTGACAGTGTAGAGGCACCCCCGTGGGTGAGGTGAATATGTCTCCATACTCCTCCACAACCTTGTCCATTTGTTTTTGTCGTGAAGAGGAGCCATGTCTGGAGCTCATGGCCACAATCTTCTTCTTTCCCTGGGGGCAGATCTGTTAATCTAGATTGTCATTGATGATGTCAGTGACCAGGATGGAAAATATTCTTGAAGATGCCAGAGGATGATTACAAGTGATTACAACTCTTGTTTAAGATGTCAAGACACAAATGAAGTGTCAATCATGTATCTTGATGATCATAATGGAATAGTACCATATCACTGCACTTGATGAAGGAATATAAGACATACACATGATGATATGTCCTATCTCCAATGATGTGAAGCTTGATGTCCTTATGATGAAAAGTACATAATGATGCTGCATTTGGTTGATGCAATATCTTTGCACTATCTTAAGGACATCTGACCTAATGACCCTATGTTGAAGAATGCAAGGACATGATTATGGTGACCCTATGTTGAAGAAGGCTAAGGCATGATTATGAAGACAATCAACGAATAAATCAAACCATGAGGATCTACACTCAAAGCCATTCTTCCCTGCCTCCATTTCTACACTCATAAATAATCAGTCACATTAAAAAATACAATTTTTCTACCTTAGAGGAAAAATTCCTTAATGAAACCTACACCATCTTGAAGAACATAAATTTTCCTTTCCAACGAGCTATTACTCAACTCGAAACTCCAAGCGGTTTGAAAGTTATTGATTTTTCAAGTTTAAGGTAAATTTCTGTCAAGTGACCCGACCCAAGCCGACTAGTGTAGGCTCATGCCTCATGTCCAAGAGACGTGTCTCTTCATTAAAGGCTGAAACCACTATAAATATAAGTCTCAAACTCATCTCTAAGCATCAAATTTCGGTGAGAAAATTCAGAGAATAACACAGAAGGGTGAATAATTTTAAGGAGGCCAACAAGGAGCTGAAGAAATTTTTGTTGGGTTAAACCTGAAGGTTGAGTTATCTGTGATAGACCTCGGTCCTGTTAACAGGAGGCTAAACAACAACTCGGATTGCAGTTCAATTTCTAGACAGCTCACCTCAGAAATTGCGGATAGGGGTAGGAGGCTCAAAAACTCATATGTGAACCTGAATCTTCAAACCTATCTCACTTTGGAAGCATATAACTAAGCTCAGATTAGTATGCTTCAGGACATAGGGACAATCATCTTGGATAGAGCTTAGAATACAGAATACAGGTAGCTCAAATTGTGTTTATAGCTCGGACTTGTTTCATCTTTTGAAGCTTAACAAGGGCATTCACATTAGTTTACATCTCGGTAATAGATATCTCGAACAAGGGTGGACTACCTAGTGCAGTAAGCTCTAAAAATTGTGCAACAAGACTTGTGGACAGTCTCCATACCTGTGGATAGTCATTGCCACCTGTTGGAGAATCTCAGTTGAAGGCTTGGACTCAGCGTTAAAAAAACTGACCTGTGGAGTAACCCAAAATTATCATGATGAAATTCAAGGTCTGAAACTGTTCCAAAGGACCAAACCAGAAGTTCACTAAGTAAGTTCACTAAGTAAGAGGGTTTGAATCTGTAGTTATTGAGACAGAAACAAATTGTGAACAACATTCTAATTCTTGGCAGTTGGAGGTTGAGATTCGAATTTTATACGAACGCAAATTTCTTGAAGCATTTTGAGGAGTTAAGTTGAAGATATTTGTGGCCTGAGTTAGGAAGCTTGTCTGAGCAGTTTTAGTTGCCCTTGTAGCAGACCTTTGGATTAGAATTGAATTTTTCTTTGGTGCAAACCTTGGACCAGATTTGAAGAAGGTCTTGATCAGAATTTAGGGTGATCTTTGAAGAGTCCCTGGAGCCTTGTGAAGACTAAATTTAGACAAGTAATAGGAGTAGCTCTTTGAAGTTTCTTGGAGAAAATTTGATATACATGTTGAAGAGGTTTTTTAGGAGCAACCATTGAAGGAGCATTTTGTAGAGCAATTTATGATTCAAGACTCTCTTGGATAAGCCTATTAAAGACACTCTTGGAAAAGGCTATTGAAGACATTGCTTGGGAAAACTTATTGAAAATGCCTTGAGGCATTATTGAAGGCATCTGAAAGTTGATCTTGGAAGAATCATTGGAAACCGTGATGCAGCCATCATGAGGTAACTTGGAGAAATTTTTTGAGTATGATGAAGAGCAGTGGTGACACCTTCTACGAAGAAAAGGTTGTCATTGATGACGTGATGTGTAGATTACAGTGAGGAGTAAGCTGAATATTTTCAGGGCTCGTTGAAGAAGACATTGGGAGTCATAAGTATAATCAAATATATCTTGACGAAATGAAGCAGGAGGTTGGAGCCTCATAGAGACAAGGTTGGTGCCTTGAAAGATAAGGTTGGAGCCCTTGAGGTTGGTGCCTCAGAATTGACAAGGTTGGTGCCTTGGAAGATAGGGTTGGAGCCCTATAGGATAGGAGTCCTCAAGAGACCAGGTTGGAGCATGTACCAGATATAGGGTTGGAGACCTTGAGGTTGGTGCCTCAGAATTGACAAGGTTGGAACCTTGGAAGTCCAAGTCGGTGCTTGGAAAATACAAGTTGGAACCTGGGAGATTGAAGATTGGTGTCCTCATCTAGGGTTGGAGCCCTACATATATTGTAATTGATTTATTGTGAAGAAGAAATTAATAAAAGCATTTATTATTATTGTTCATTTTGTGTTCTAAATATAAGTGATCTAACTGGTAAAAATAACAATTGAAAAGAAATACTGATTCACCCCCCTCTCAATATTTCCAACAATTGGAATTAGAGCCAGTACCTTCACTCAAAGCCTAACAGCTTGAAGGTTAGAACACAAATGGAAAAGCCAAGGAAGAAAGTTTCCAATCCTCCTAAAGATGTGTCTTGCTCAACCATTGAAATTGAAGTAAATCAATTTGCGAAGGCTCCATTGTTCAATGGAAATTTTGATATATGGGTGGTAAGAATGAGGAATTTCTTGAAGACTCAAGGAATTGAAGTTTGGAAATCAGTGATTACTAATGACATGATGGACGAAGAATCCAAGGAGTACAATACAGAAGCAATGAAGGAATTTTTGAATGGGTTACCAAATTCTGTGAAGGCCAATTTTGAAAAATGTTCTTCAGCAAAAGTCATATGGGACAAACTTCATGATCTTCCCTCAAAAAGAGCATTGACAATGATCTCTAGTCAAGAAGATGATGGAAAACAAGAAACAAATCTAGAATTTGTCAAGGAAGCTGAAGATAAGAGAAATAACAACAAGGCTAAAGAAGACCTAGAATATGAAGAGAACAAGAAAGACTTTGAAGAAGATCTCCTGAATAAACTTATGGCTTCCATGGAAGAAATTAACAGTTTGAAAAATGAAAATGAGGAACTTAAGAAGAAAACGCAAGATGGTAACCAAGACAAGACAAGGAAGTTAGTTGACTTTGTCAAGCTTCAAGTACAAGAAATAGATGAGGAGCTCGCCAAACTTAAAGAGGAATTTCATCTAAACAAAATAAAGCATCATGAAGAAGTCATATCTATGACAAATCAATTGGATAAGACAAAGAAAAGGGAAGAAAATTTGTCAAGCCCCCTTGAACAAAGACTTAAGAGTTTGAACAATCTTGAAGCAAAGATTGGTCAATACAAGGAAGAGGTCTCCTCTCTTAGATCTCAACTAGAAGAAGAAAGGAAAAAAGCGCAACGAGCCGAGAAGATGATGGAAACTTTGGCATTCATAAAAGGACAATTTAATGAAGTAGAAAAGGAGAGAAACACCATGATATGCCAACTAGAAGAAAAGGATGAAGAAATCTTGAAACTAAAATCAGACATCAATCTTCTCAAGGCCGAAACATGTGAAGCCACAAGAATAAAAGAAGAAATGGAGATCATTCTAGAAAAATAGAATGAAGAAGTCTTCATTATGAAATCAAATATCATCTCCCTTAAAATCGAAGCACATGAAGCGACAAGGATGATGGAAGCATTAGGGGAATTTTGAGGTCTAAAATGGGCCTCATAAGAAAAATACACAACAAAAATAAACTTTATAACAACCAATAGGATTCAAGATGATGATGTCAACCATGGGGGATGATTCACCATTTTTTAAATAAAAGGGTAAAAATATTAAAAAATAATAAAATAATAAAACTACTTTTTCAACTCGTATTTTCAACTTATCTCCCAAAATTTTTACTCAAATTTCGAACGGGAGTACTCGTTGGATGCGAAATTTAATTCCTCATCCGAGGAGTACCCATGTTGCATACTTTCGATGAACTCTACTACACGAAAAATGAGAAATACATAAAAAACATGATTGTAATCACGTTTTTTTATGTATTTCTCATTTTTCGTGTAGTAGGACCCATCGAAAGTATGCAACATGGGTACTCCTTGGATGGGGAATTAAATTTCACATCCAACGAGTACTCCCGCTCGAAATTTGAGTAAACAATTTGGGAGATAAGTTGAAAATATGAGTTGAAAAAGTAGTTTTTCCATTTTTCCCTCTAAATTTTGATGATGTTATCAAATCTTATTTGATTTTTTCCACTATTATTTTATAATTTCCTTAGGAGGCCCATTTTAGACCTCAAAATTCCCCTAATGAAATGAAGAAGAAACTAGTTATGAAAGATGAATATAGTGAAAAGTTGAAAGGAGAAATTGTCTTTCTCAAAAAGGAAGTTGACTTGATGAATAAGAACTTGAAAAGCTCTCAAACCCTAGATGACATCCTAAGTCATCAAAGATATCCCCTTGATAAATCAGGTCTTGGCTATACAGGTGAATCCTCAAGAAAGAATGATAATGCTTCAAACAACAAAGATGTGAGGAACCTAGAAAGAAATGTTGATGCTCCCAGTTCCAGCAAGGGTAAGGAGAAGAATCAAGACAACAACGGAAGAAATTCTATTCCAAGGAGACCTGCAGATGATGTCAAGAATACAAAATATAATGAATATCATCAAAGAATCCCAAGGCAAAAAGACTTCAGAAGTACATCAAGGAAAATTCCATCTCCGAGGTACCAAAGTATGTTTCTTGGTTATTGCTATTCTTGTACAAACTTTGGGCACATGGAAAAATACTATAGGGAATATCACAAAGACAAATATAATGGTCCCCGTCAATCTCCTCGAAGCAATTTTGCAAGAAGAAGTCATGATTTCTTATTCATGAACAAAATAGAGTGCTTCAATTGCCATAACATTGGACATATGGCACGTGATTGTAACTTGACTTGGGCCCCTGCACAAGCTAGAACCATGCCAGAGAAGAAAGCTACACAAGTATGGAGAAGGAAACAAGTTGGGTCTAGAAGTCTCTTGAACACTCCAGCGAACAACACATGTTGTTGACTAGATGAAGTCATCCTTGATATTCCAAGAATTTGATGATGAAACCCTGCCAAAAAGAGACCATGCATACAATTAGGGGGAGTTTGTGATTCTTGAGTATTCTTGCAAAAAGTGATCCGTGAGTGGGCCCTATGAAATCCTTGATGAGTTACACATGGATAATATTGATAAATATTCTCTCGAAAGTAACTCCATTGAAGAAAAACATGATATTATGATGATGTCTTCTACCTAACTACACAAAGTGAGCAATCCTTCATGAGCTAAAGGAATTTGTCCAGACAGGGGGAGATGGTACAACACATGAAGAAATACAAACACATCTATCATGGACCATATTTCCAGAAGAAAGAGCACCATGGCATGGGGAGTAACATATCTATGAAGGACTACAATTCATGAAGAAAAGTAGCAGCTTGACAGGGGGAGTATTCGAGAACCCCATTTGCCATTAATGTCAAAGGGGGAGAGAATGTTGAAAGGGCAAGAATACTTCCATCAATGTCAAAGGGGGAGACTGTTAATCTAGGTTGTCATTGATGATGTCAGTGAATGAGATGGCAAATATTCTTGAAGATGCCAGAGGATGATTACAAGTGATTACAACTCTTGTTTAAGATGTCAAGACACAAATGAAGTGTCAATCATGTATCTTGATGATCATAATGGAAGACTATCATATCACTACACTTGATGAAGGACTATAAGACATACACATGATGATATGTCCTATCTCCAATGATGTGAAGCTTGATGTCCTTATGATGAAAAGTACATAATGATGTTGCATTTGGTTGATGTAATATCTTTGCACTATCTTAAGGACAGCTGACCTAATGACCCTATGTTGAAGAAGGCAAGGACATGATGATGGTGACCCTATCTTGAAGAATGCTAAGGCATGATTATGAAGACAATCAACGAAGAAATCAAACCATGAGGCTCTACACTCAAAGGCATTCTTCCCTACCTCCATTTCTGCACTCATAAATAATCAGTCACATTAAAAAAAATATTTTTGCTACCTTAGAGGAAAAATTACTTAATGAAACCCAAACCATCTTGAAGAGCATAATTTTTCCTTTCCAACGAGATATTACTCAGCCCGAAACTCCAAGCGGTTTGAAAGTTATTGATTTTTCAAGTTTAAGGTAAATTTCTGTCAAGTGAGCCAACCCAAGCCGACTTGTGTAGGCTCATGCCTCATGGCCAAGAGACGTGTCTCTTCATTAAAGGCTAAAACCACTATAAATATAAGTCTCGAAATCATCTCTAAGCATCAAATTTCGGTGAGAAAATTCAGAGAATAATGCAGAAGGGTGAAGAATTTTAAGGAGGCCGAGAAGGAGTTGAAGAACTTTTTGTTGGGTTAAACCTGAAGGTTGAGTTATCTGTGATAGACCTCGGTCCTATTAACATGAGGCTAAACAACAACTTGGTGTTGGAAATATTATCATTGATGGCAAAGGAGAAGACATGATTAGCACCTGAATTATCATCAAGACAAAGGAGCACAAAGGAACAACAGTTAAGCAGCAAAAAGAGGCAGCCCAGGCAGCATATGAAACAAAGGTAATGAATTGAAGCAGAAGCAGCAGAGGAATTAGAGGCAGAGTAGTGAGGGTAGAAGGGCCATTGATTGAATATCAAGCCTGAAAGGAATTTTTCCATGTAAATCCTATTTTAATACAGAGGTTTTGTCTATGAATCGTAGATTTTACAGATGAATTGGGTTTGAGAATCTGAACTCTTGGTGATTGTATTTATTGGGAAATTATTCATTATTTGAGTCTTGTGTGGAATTGAGTGTGTAAATTAGCATTAGAATTGATTGAGTAAATTACACATTCTGCTATGTAATAAATAGTGTTGTGTGACTAGATTTTAAAGTCACATTAAAAGGTTTGAGGATACCATGTGAAATGTTACATTTCACAAATGAACATTCAAGCTTCAAATGTAATTGAAGTCGGGTTGAGATTTTATTAAATTCTGTTGTGTAAAAGCCGTGAAGGAAGTCATAATTTGATGCGTAACTCACAGTTATGAATTAGAGTTATATTGGTTATAGAAATGGAAAAATTTCATGTTAAGGACTAACGCATCAAATAATTGGAGCGGAACTTCCATGCGAGGTTCATTGGCTTGTTAACACCAGATGTGCAGAATCCATGGTGTGAAACATTGTATTAGTGGAAACCAAACGATGGAAATGAGATTGTAATGAAAAGCAAAATGAATCGGAGTGATGCACGCAGGAATGGAACCTTGGGTTGAAGGAACGGAAGCGCGCGAGAGGATGGAGGTTAGAAACCCAAACATTCAATGGAAGGTTGATATTTTATATCACAGCATAATTGAAGATGCAGAATAAATCATAATTTATTTGCAGTGGTGTCGTAGTGAAGTTTTGAAGCAGAGAAGAAATGTGAGTGAAGCGGAACCTTGAGTCGAGAAATGGAACCAAATAGTGAAAGTGGTTTGGAAGAAACCAAGAGTGGTCTCACGCAACCCCTTAAGTGGTAAGTGGAATTCCTCAAAAAAATGTGATATATGCCAGCGTTGGACACGTGGCAATAAGTGGTATTTGGAAACCATTTATATCGCGCAATTTTTTAAGTCCAAGGCACGTGCAAGTTTATTGCACGATATCCGTCAGATGTTTGGATCAAATGATCCAACGTCAATCGCGTTGGAAAGTGCATGAAGGTTAGCGCAAAGGTATGTTAAGTTGTTGTGGGACCGGCTAATATATTAGCATTCGGGTTGACAAACCAAGGTATGTTTGCAAATGTTATGTGTATTAATGTGCTATGGGACTGGACCAAACATTAAACTAATATTTGAAATGTTAATATGGTTGTGGGTGCTTGGGTTTTATTTAGAATCGGAAGGTTGAATGGTATGAGCGTGTAAAGCAAGAGTTTTATCTTTGGTTTGTTATATGTTACATGGGTCAACATATAATATGAAAATTTATGATATGCATTGAATAAGGGTGTGGGCCCGAAATTATCGCGTGAAGTTGAGGGTTAAAGTTTGTAAGCCATCGTTGTGCGATAGCCCTCGGATGTGTGCCCAAAGTATTGTTGGAGCGCGAGAGCAAGTTGATCGTTGGATTTCCAGTAAAGTTGCAGGAACAATAAAGTAAGGTACGTTAATTGAGTTGTGGGCCCAAATTTCCTTGTTGATATATGCATTAGTGCGTTGGTTTAACAAAGTCAACGATTATGAAGTAGAAATGTTTAATTGCATTCGGGACAGTGGAAGCGTTTAAAACACATTTACATATACAAATTATTAGTGTGGACCAGACGCTATTATATAGTGTTTGGGTTTTATCCAAAATCGGGATTGTAAGACAAAAGGAATATTTGTATGGTGTAGATATATGATGGGTTGATAAAGAATTATCATATATATAAATATGTGTGAGGGCCGAGACTTGCATTGAATGATAGCAAAGTCGAATGTTTAATATTCATGAAATGGACTTGACTATGGTTTTTAACCATAGAGCATTAAAAGCAGCTTCTGTATATGAAGACCAATGTTATTTGATTGTTGGGTTCTGACCATAGTGTTAAGAACAGAAAGGTAGCTTCTGCATATTATTATTAATAATTGCCCAAATTTGGAAATAGCTTGGGTTAAATTTTGGGATGCATTTTATATGCATGAGAGGGAGAATGTGGGTTTGGTAGGGTGACCTGCCATCAATAACAATCACAATATAACAACAAAAATTGAAAAAGCCAGTGACAACAGCTGAAAAGACAAACGCACAGCAAGCAAAGGGCCAAAAAATGGCTGAGTGAAATTGATTTATGTAATTGTAAATGTGAATGTAAATGATTTAAAATTATTTTTATTGTATGTGATGCAAAGGAAAGTCTCCGTGGGCAAAGAAATACCCCACTTTAATATTGAAATCTATACATATTATTATATTTTTCTGATGTGCTAGGCAAGAAAACAAGAAGGTGGAAGGCAAAGAATCATGGTTGTTCACTTCGAATTCCCTGTGGAATGTAAACAGTCATGAGGTGAAATCTATAAACGATATCACATAGATATGCATAGAGAGGTTAGAGAATGGAGAAATGAGGCAGAGAGGGTAAGAAGAAGGAGGAGCAGATAAAGAAGATGTGAAGATTCAAAGATGATTTAACGCAGATATGAAGGCTGGTGGACAGCAGTGAAGAAGGAACAGAACAGAGCTGATATCCAGGTAAATCAGCATGTGTTTTTTTTTTATGAAAGAGTGAGGAAGTTGGTGCTTCCATTTCAACTTGTAGCTTGATAGATGTCAGTTGTAGCTGATTGAGGTAGGAGCCTCTTGTAGGTTGTAGCCTGCAGAAAATAGATGGGTGTTGGAGCTTCCTTGCAAGTTGTAGCTTGCAGAATTGAGGTAGGAGCCTCCTGTAGGTTGAAGCCTAAATAGGGTCGGTGGTGAGAGGGAGTTGGAGCTTTCCTTTGCATCACAACAATAATAAGATGTGGTTTTCTCCCTTATGGGTTTCCACTTATATCCGATGTCTATGTGCATGATTATTATGTGTTGATACTCTGTCTTTAATCTGCTTAATACCTGTTGCTCACTTATTAAGATTGATGTTCCATTGTATATTAATTTGATCACAAAATGATGTGTGAATGAGTATAAAAGAAAGTTGAATAAGAACATGACTGCATTAAACTGATTCACCCCCCCCCCTCTCATTTTAACCAAGGTTTCAACACTCGGATTGCAGTTCAATTGCTGGACAGCTCACCTCAGAAATGGCGGATAGGGGCAGGAGGCTCAAAAACTCATATGTGAACCTGAATCTTCGGACCTGTCTCACTTTGGAAGCATACAACTAAGCTAAGATTAGTATGCTTCAGGACATAGGGACAATCATCTTGGATAGAGCTTAGACTACAGACTACAGGTAGCTCAAATTGTGTGTATAGCTCAGGCCTGTTTCATCTTTTGAAGCTTAACAAGGGCAGTCACATTAGTTTACAGCCCGGTAATAGATATCTTGAACAAGGGTGGACTACCTAGTGTAGTAAGCTCTGAAAATTATGCAGCAAGACCTGTGGACAGTCGCTGCCGCCTGTTGGAGAATCTCAGTTGAAGGCTTGGACTCAGCGTTAGAAAAACTGGACCTGTGGAGTAACCCAAAATTCTCATGATGAAATTCAAGGTCTGAAACTGATCCAAAGGACCAAACCAGATGTTCACTAAGTAATTTCACTAAGTAAGAGGGTTTGAATCTGTAGTTACTGAGACAGAAACAAATTGTGAACAAGATTCTAATTCTTGGCAGTTGGAGGTTGAGATTCGAATTTGATACGAACGCAAATTTCTTGAAGAATTTTGAGGAGTTAAGTTGAAGATATTTGTGGTCTGAGATAGGAAGCTTGTCTGAGCAGTTTTAGTTGCCCTTGTAGCAGACCTTTGGAGTAGAATTGAAGTTATCTTTGGTGCAAACCTTGGACCAGATTTGAAGAAGGTCTTGATCAGAATTTAGGGTGATCTTTGAAGAGTCCCTGGAGCCTTGTGAAGACTAAATTTGGACAAGTAATAGGAGTAGCTATTTGAAGTTTCTTGGAGAAAATTTGATATACATGTTGAAGAGGATTTTTAGGAGTAGCCATTGAAGGAGTAGTTTGTAGAGCAATTTATGATTAAAGACTCTCTTGGATAAGCCTATTAAAGACACTCTTGGAAAAGGCTATTGAAGACATTGCTTGGGAAACTTATTGAAAATGCCTTGAGGCATTATTAAAGGCATCTGGAAGTTCATCTTGGAAGAATCATTGGAAACCGTGATGTAGCCATCATGAGGTAACTTGGAGAAATTGTTTGAGTACGATGAAGAGTAGCAGTGACACCTTCTACGAAGAAAAGGCTGTCATTGATGACGTGATGTGTAGATTACAGTGAAGAGTAAGTTAAATATTGTCAGGGCTCGTTGAAGAAGACATTGGTAGTTGTAAGTATAATCAAATATATCTTGACGAAATGAAGCAAGAGGTTGGAGCCTCATAGATACAAGGTTGGTGCCTTAAAAGATAGGGTTGGAGCCCTTGAGGTTGGTGCCTCAGAATTTACAAGGTTGGTGCCTTGGAAGATAGGGTTGAAGCCCTAGAGGATAGGAGTCCTCAAGAGACCAGGTTGGAGCCTGTACCAGATATAGGGTTGGAGCCCTTGAGGTTGGTGCCTCAGAATTGACAAGGTTGGAGCCTTGGAAGTCCAAGTCGGTGCTTGGCGAATACAGGTTGGAACCTGGGAGATTGAAGATTGGTGTCCTCATCTAGGGTTGGAGCCCTACATATATTGTACTTGATTTATTGTGAAGAAGAAATTAATAAAAGCATTTATTATTATTGTTCATTTTGTGTTCTAAATATAAGTGATCTAACTGGTAAAAATAACAATTAAAAAGAAATACTGATTCACCCCCCTCTCAGTATTTCCAATAGGATCATCAGGAAAACAAATTTCCTCGTTTGGGAAATGAGCTTACTACATTGTTTTGTAGTAACCAAATAGATAGTGGGAGGCGGTGGTACCTCTGGAATCCTATACAACTTATTTCCCAAAGTCACAATAACAGCGCGAGGTCGGAACTCATACACATCATGTCACTTCCACAAGTATGGTTGGTCTAATAATACATCAGAAACATCAATAGGAGAAATGTCACACAATACCTCATCCATGAAGGGCTTGATGCTATGGGGAAGGCAGCACTACTGGCTGACGCGTAGATCCCGTCCTTGGTGAAGCCACACGATGGTGTATGGTTGTGGGTGCGCTATGGTCGGCAAGCCCAACCGCTTCATGACATCTGCTAAAATGAGGTTCTTTTGGCTCCCATTGTCAAAAATGAACCGTAGCGGGGAACCCTTTACCCACATCTGGGAGTGGAAGAGACGCTCTGCGTCCTCTGGATTTTCTGGTTCCTCCTTCTAGATCTTCGTAGTGGAAACAATGGTGTTGGTCAATAATCTTCTTCCCTTTATCATTCCCCTTGTCAGGTTTTGATTCAGAGTCAGAGCATGCATCTGATTCAGAAGCCCTCATCTCGACCACCAGCGACTGCTTGGTCCGACACTCATTTGTGTTGTGAGTGGAGCTCTTATGGAACACACACCACTTTCCCATGTCCTTCTTTGGCTTCGTGGTGTTTTTATTTTCTTGTGGCTTTGGCAGGTTGTCTTGGGCCGCCATGCCTTGGCTTTATCCTTTGGTTTGCGGTTTGGGGGCACCTTTCCCTTGCTTTTGATTCGCAGATCCAAAGTTTCCCTTCTTCTGTTTGAATTTCTGCTCAATCTTGGCAGCATACCGGTATGTCGTACCAAGTGAGGAGATGTCAAGGAACTCCTTTACCTCCTGAATGTATATGTGCACACAACCACGATACTTTAGCACCAAATTTTTCTCTGAATCTTTGATACCCAACTTTGTGCGCAGGGTATGGAACAGATTTGTCAGCTCATGCACATCTTGGTCCCTTTGTTACCGCATCATGGTCCATTGTATGTACTTGTCCTCATAGCTCCCCATGGGATATTATTATTCCTTTATGGCATCTCGAAAAGAATTCCAAGTGGGTACGGCTGAGAATAGAGAGGGTTATGTCTCTTCCTTTTTCTCATAGTAGGTTTCCCACCAGTCCTTGACATGGGGGGTAGCTTTGAGGAGTGAAAAAATAATATTCTCCCGGTCGGAAAAGTCATGAATCGAGAAATATACTTCCAATAGATTCAACCATCTATCTATGGCATCTGCATCTATTTGACCCTCAAATATGGGAATTTTAAAGTTTACTTGTACCTTAAAGGGAGTCACGCCTCCAGAGTGGATGTTGGATGAAGATGCGCCGTCAGTGGGTAGTCGTTGAAGGATCTGGGCAAAGTTATCCATCATTGCGTTCCTTTGTTTTTCGAGGGCCTCCTCGAGAAATATTTTGATAGGATCTCCTTCTCCCTCATCTTTCTTTTCGTCCCCCATGGGCGTCCGTCAGGGTTTGTGAGGCTGATCTTGCAAACCTTCCACCAGATCGAGCCCTAACTCCTTATATCATGACCTTGTTGGGGACATGCAAAGAAGGATTGAGAAAAATCAGATCGCTCTGATACCACTGATCCACATTTATGTAGGAATGCAACAGAATACACATATAACCATAAATACAAAGATGTAGCGGAAATAACACTTCATTTCATTAACATCATAGAACTGAAATTTGCTTATAGACAGAATGGAAATAAACTAGCTAGGGTGTTGGTAGCGAATCTCTAAGAAGATATTTGGTGGCTACAGACCTCTGAACTATGTTACAATGAGGAACGAGGGCCTATTTATTATTGAGAAACAATGGAGAACTCTAAACGTCCAAAAAAATAACCCTAGGAGATGAAGCGCCAAAACTATGGGCCCCGTTTGGGTAAATTTGTGTTTCAACTTCCTGGGGACGTAACTTCAGCATACGATCTCCGTTTAGGGCCTAAAAATGGCTCTAGAAGTTTAGGACCCAAAAAACTACTAAAAATAGTAAGTTGTGCCGAAACTGAAAAACTGAAAGAGACAATGGTGGGGCCCCAAGTGGAATAGGCGGATGGCCACCAATATCCACCTGGATCACTATGCCATGATTTATGTTCATCTTTAACAACATGCTTGTAATAAAAATGAGATTTAGAACACTAAAACTTGTTATACCTTTCTTGGTTTTCTCTTATGCATTTATGTCAATGAGATCTTGACTCATCTCTTCCTCTGCAATGTGCATTGCCATGGGAGGATGGTGATGTGTTCCCATCATTATCTTTCCTCGACGGTTTCAAAAATGTATTGGAACCTTTTGACACCTTTTAGAACTCTCCTTTGGTGTACCCCAAACCTGCAAATCGAGGCATTTTCAGAACCTCCAATGGTTGAGTCATGCCTTGGCCATTAACACCAATTCCTCCTCCTTTATATGCCATCTTGGTAAGGAGTCTCATGTCAGTTCATGTAATGGGTACCTCCATGTTTCCAACAGAGATAGTGTCACGTGAAAACTAAACTGAAGAGCGATCAACATTATTTACCTCAGCTGTTGATATTGAAACAGGTGAAGATGGCTTTGATAAGCCTTCATTGTGCTTCAATTGTTTTAAGGCATCTTTTGTGGATTGTAGCTGAAGTTGTAGTCTCTTCTTCTCCTATTTTCTTCTCGTAGGGGTCTCTTCAATTCAACATTCTCTGCTTGAAGGATTTGATTGACCTCCTCATCTAAATGATGAGAATATGATGAAAAAGATGAATGTTTACTTGAGGGGGTATATGGAGCATTGTCCTCTACTCTTTCGTTCTATTTTCTTCTCATAAGCTTCATACATTATGCCCACCATTTTTGACATCCCGAGGAAGGCCTCATACATATCTCTCTCATCTTCCATTTTCTTTCTTTTTGCATGTTTAATCATGCAATTCACATCAGCGGGAAGACCGCTCTGATACCAAACTTGATCCTGATCTCTTCAGCTACCGAAATTAACAAAGATCCTTTACTTTTGTGATGTTATCAGAATTGCATTTAAAAGAGAATGAAAATCCACATGTGCATATTTTAAATAAGATGAAACATGACGACACTCATCAAATCAAAGTACACAAAACACAATCATGAACATGAGATTCATTGATAACGAAGTTCACCTAATGTGGGTTACATTTCCAAGCTTGGTGTCAAGAGAGTGTAGGTTGGTTCATTTAATGCTACAAATGATGATGATGTACATGGAATTTTCTTTGTCATTAGAAGGACAAATACCCTCAACCTGAGTGGTGTGTCTCTCCATGAGACGTTCTCCCTATAGGAACTCTCACTCAAATGGGTTTTCCTTAAGCATGACAGGCTAATGAAATCTCACATAATATGGAAACAAGTATACCTCAACATAATGTTAATTAGGTATCTCAACAATAAAGACAATATCTCATCAAATCAAGAAGAAATTGTTGTGAAACTAGCTCCAAAAATAGAAGAAAAGAGAAATCAATGCCTTAGAAATAAGCCAATTCAAGGGGGAAACCTCCTTTACATTACATAAATGAACAATCCTTGGATGACACAAATGAAAAAACCTCCTTATATATATAGGAGTCCATGGGGTCACAATATAATCCTAGCTGACCTAACAATAATAATGTAAGGGCACAATAATAACAGTATGGGGGTTACAGCGGTACAACAATAAAAATAAGGGGGCTACACTAACAACAATAAGGGACTACATTAGTAATATAGGGACCTAACATGCCCCTTGTTGTATTTTAAGAGACAATTCCATGGTTGTGGAAAGGAATCAGTGCTTAAGACATTTTTTTTTAAATGTGTCACAGAAGTAATAATATCAGGTGGTCTTTGTTCAATACCTTTGGAAACTAATTCTTTAAAACCCTTAATAATCTGGTATAATGAAAGACTCTACAATGCCATTAACTGTGGATATATGAATGGAAAAGAAGAATTGTAGAAGAAACTCAAAATCATATGTCGTAACACAGAATCTATCACTTTAAATTTCAGAATGAATTTATGGAGAGAGAGGAAACTCAAAATAATATGTTTTAAACACAGAATCTATTACTTTTAAGTTCCAGAGAGAATTTTTGAAGGGAGAGGATTTGGATTGAAGGAGTGAAAATTAAGGTTATATAACTCTTACTCACATATGTAATTAAGAGACCGATGACTAATTTACTTCACTTCATTCCAAGAAGAAGGAACACAAAATGGCACAGGAAAAACGAATCACCATCAACAGTTGCAGGAAACTTGATGCTTCTTTCATTAATTTCTCATAAAGGTAAGTACAAAATTTTTAGTCTTCCAGAGGTCCAAAACTCAGAACCCCTCTTCTTTCTTTCTGTCTTGCTTAAATACATCAAAAACAATTCGTAACTGCTAGAACTTCTTGAAACTACTTCGACTACCTAAACTGTTAAAACTACTCATTACATTGCAACTGAGGACATCACTATAGCTTCGATCTCAACAAACAAAGAAAAATAAATAAAACGTGAAATATTATTATTTTTTGCTTAATCTGATTTGTTGATGCATCTCCCTGAAGTGTTAATGTGTCTCCCTAATAGATCGGACATCCTTGCCCTACATTTCTTCCAGAGTTAGATATTTGTATTTTCTTCTTGTTGTCATGTATTTTCTGTTTCTGATGTGGTATTCGAACAGTTCTTCAATAACACATCTTTTCCCGACTTGACCCAGCTGTTGCATTTCCAAAAGTGTCGCCATGTGCTCCCTTTACTCGACTCTACCTATGCCTATACATTTCAAACAATGTTATCATGCCTCCTTCTGCCCGACCCTGCCTCTTATGCTCGTGCCTACAGCGTTCCTTCTTCTCTTCTCCTTTGCTCTGCGTTGGGTCACCTACCCGAGTCCACTACCCGCGTTCACGTTTCTTCATAAAACAATGCAACTGCACATAATCTTGGACTTTAAATAAATTCAAATTTTCCCTTAAAAACTATCGCATCTATCCCTTTTTTCGTATTTCACATTTTTGCATTTATAACATATTCCTTAGTGCCATTCCTCCTGAGCTTGTGATGTGCGATGTGTGATAAAGGTAGGGATGATGTGGCAAGTGGAGGTGGGGCCGATCGAAATTCTCGGCGATATGAAACCTTGTCGCATTTTACATTTCAGCGTTTATAACATATTCCTTAGTGCCATTCCTTCTGAGCTTGCGATTTGAAATGTGTGATAAATGTAGGGATGACGTGGCAAGTGGAGGTGGGGACACCCGACTCCACCCTAGCATGTAATGTTCTGAACGCATCCATTGGCCCAACTCTTGAACGGTTCTGCACGCGAATAAGCATGACTCGACTCGCCTTCACATCTCTGCACATAATGTTAATACACCAACATATAAATCAAAATTTATTTTTTGGTATACAAAAAAATTTACATTTTCTAACATATATGCTTTTTTTTGGTGTTTTGAGAAATATTTCAAAAGTAAATGCAAATGAGCCACAAGATTTGGCTCCACCTAGGGATAGTGCCTTTTTCCATGAAAGCACTAAGAACCATAGATTAGTGCCTTATCCATTGGGCATGGAGTCAAATATTGCTTGGTGACATATGAACAGTGAGAAATACGGTATTTACAATGATGGAATGTTGACTTTTAATGCTCAAAATAATGCTTCAAATACTACCCATTCACAAGTAGGTGCAAAGATTCTCCATCTAAATCTTCTAGGATGAAATTATTTTTGATCTATCTTCAGAAAATTTGTACGGATCGTACCAGAGAGGGTCAAACTTACCATGCTTTCCTTTATCCTTCCTCCTAGTGTCCCATCTCAATACTAAATCTCCTACATGAAAGAGGATTTCTTTCACCTTCCTGTCAAAAGTAGACTTCATTTTTGCATGATAAGTCATCAAATTATCTTTAACTTTGTCTCTATTTTCATTTAATTAATCACCTTATTCATTCTTCTTACCAAAGCATTAGGTTCTTCCTGAGATTATTGAAGGAAAGAAATCACTGGTTTGGCCAACTGACTAGGAAAAAATGCCTGAGTTCCATATACCAACTCAAAAGGTGATTTTCCAGTGGACCTCCTAGTAGTTACTCGAACTGGCCAAAGAGAAAATTTTAATTTTGGGTCCTAGTCTTTTTTATTTTCAGTGATTGTTTTCTTTAGAATCCTGACCAATGTCTTGTTTGAAGACTCTGCTAATCCATTCCCTTGTGGATGGTAGGTTGTGGAATGTGACAAAATTACATTATATGCTCGGCAAAAATTAATGAATCGAGAAGAATTGAATACCTGAGCATTATCAGTTACAATATTACTGGAAAACCAAACCTACTGAAGATGTTATCCTCCAGAAACTTCATCACCACTTGGTTATTTGCTTTCTTGGTGGGGATTGTTTCAACCTACTTTGTGAAGTAATTAGTAGCAGTTAGAATCCATTTGAACCGCCCACTTGATGGTGGATTGATCTCTCTAATAAAAGCCAGTCCGCACTACCTCAAGGGCTCTTCTATGAATAAAGGGACAAGAGGTAATGGAGAAAGTATTTTCTTCTCAGCAAAAAACTGACATTTATGACAACTTCTGACCAATCCATTTACATCTGCAAACAGGGTGGGCCAATATAAACTTGACTTGAGGATTTTATGGGTTGTGACCTTCCAAATATAATTTCCTCCACATAGACTTTCATGATATTCCTTGATAACCTCAGTGGATTCACCTTCAATTAAACACAACAGCAAAATACCAGCAGGATATTTCCAGTACAACTTTGCTTCTACTATGACATATGGCTGAGATTTAAGCTTGAGAGGTTTGTATTTGGTTATATTTAGTGAATATGGACAAGAAAAGAAACACGGGTAATGAAAAACATCTTTATACCAATCTGAACACAAAAATTTGTATTGAATACCTATTTTGGGCTTATTATGACCTTGTTCATTGTCAGCTCCATCCACTGGTGCCAAGAGGCTAATCCCCAATGCTTGAAAATTTGTTTCTGTTAGAAACTTTGCTAAACCCTGTCCTTTGATTAAATTGGTGGTTTTATTTTCAAAATCATACTCTTGGATTTTAGCTATCCATTTCCCTCTTTTTCCTTCAACATCACTTTGAACCAGCACATCCTTGACAGCAGAATTAGGTACATAAGCGGTTATTTGGGATTGTAACACATAAGTCCTAAAGGATTTGAGTTCTTTCACCAATGCATACACTTGTTTCTCCAAAATGTTATATTTGAGCTCAGCATCTCTGAGAAATTTTCCCAAGAATGCCACTGGCTTCTCCTTACTATCCCCATTTTTCTGCAATAACACAGCAACAATAGTAGTGGGGGAAGCGAATGAAAATATTTGAAATACCTTTTGATAATCAGGACTTATCAAAACAGGAGCTTCCTGGAATGCTTCTTTTCTTCTGGAAAATGCTTCTCTTGCTTATTTATCCCATCTCAATTCTGCATTTTTCTTCAACATGCCAGTTATATTTCTCACAATCTCAGCATAATTTGGTACAAATCTTCTCAGAATGTTTATTTTTCCAAAAATCTCTGAATATCTTTCTTGCTTCAGGGTAAGGGAATTGTTCAAATTTCTTCCACCCTTGCTGGATCAATTTTCACTCTTTGTTTTGAAACTATGTGACCCAATAATTTACCTTCTTCTAAGGCAAACAAAGATTTCTTGGCGTTTAGTGACAAACCAAACTTCCTGCATTTTTCAAAAAAAAAATTGCAGATGTTCCAGGTGTTCATCATCTGACCCTAAGAAAACAGTTACATCATCCAGATATATAACCACATACGTGTCACCTACAAACGCTATGTCCATGGCCCTCTGAAAAGTTGCACCTTCATTCATAAGACCCAATAGCATCCTTGCATACATGAAGGTGCCCCAAGGGGTTGTGAAAGTTGTCTTTTTCTAATCTTCCTTATCAACTGCCACTTGATTATATCCAAAGAATCCATCAACCATAGACATCCTGTAAGCTCTTGTCACCTTTTGTAAGACATAGTCCATTTTAGGTAAAGGATAATTATCCTTTAGAGATGCTCTGTTCAAATTCCAGAAGTCCACACACAATATTATCTCTATATTTCTCTTCCTCACAGGAACCAGATTAGAAACCTAATCTGAATATCTCATAGGTACTATGATTTTTACTTGCAGTAATTTCTTCACTTCCTTTTCAATTGGAGCTAACAGTAATGGATTAATCTATCTGATCTTTTTTCTGTGTGGTTTGGTTCCTTATTTCAATGGGATCTTATGTTGTATTATGATTTTATCATACGTTTTCAAGTCTTCATATGACCAATAAAACACATCCATATACTTTTAAAAAAGATCAATATATCTTTCTTTATAATTTTTGGGAACACCTTTGAATAATTTCACTATTTTTGGCTCCTGCTGAGTTCCCAAATTACAATCTTCCATCTCTTCCCCTTGATGTATTTTCTTTGAATTAAAAACAACATCATTAGAATCAAATAATATTTCAAGGGGAACTAGTCCTTTAGGGAGTACATTATCTTTCAATTGGATAATATTCTACTCACCTATTGATTGCTTAAGCTTTCTTATCTCTCCTTTCTGCTCTGTTTGTTCTTCTTCTTGATCTATCTCACCATCTTCAAAGTTTCCAATCATTGTCAAGAAATTATTTATCTACTCATCATCTTCAAACACCTGCCAATGTTTCACATTATCAGGAATAGAGGGTCTATGTCTAATTTAGATCTCATACCTTAACCTTGGATTCATAGGTGGATTGAAGGTGCTAGCTGCAACTGCTAAAGAATATTCCGATCTATTCTCCTCCCTCGGAATAAACTGAAGATTGAAGGCTTCAAAATAGTTTTCTATCAAATCAAAAACTTCATTCCTATTTGATCTTAATCTAGGATGCTTGGTTTGAAAATGATTTTTAATCTATCTTATTATCAATTCAGAGTCACCAAAAATTGAAATGCATTGAACTCCCACCTGTTTAGCAAATTGAAGCCTCAATATTAAGGCCTCATACTTAGCCACATTGTTTGTTGAATCAAACTCTAATTTAAAATAAAAAGGCATGATGTTACCTTCTGGTGATATCAGCAAGAATCCAGGTCACGTGCCTTCCTTGGAGTAGGCACCATCAAAGTAGCATTTCCAAATCCTTTTTAAGTGTAGCTCATTATTTAAAACTACTTAAGAGAGTTGATTCCCTTTGTCTTCAACATATTTTGCATCTTCATGCAGCATGAAACATGAAATATATTATGTTTCTTGACTATAAATAAGGGAATTTCCTGCATCTTTCCTGGTAGTGGTCTTCACGAACCTTGTTCCCCCGTACAATCTCCTTTCGTCACCATTGAAAACAGGAATGATAGCATAAGTGAAATCCAATTTCAGAAAACCTCCCAACTTTTCTCCCCAAGATCTTGACAGGAGCATTCCAAACCTGGCTGGAATGATAGCAACCACTACATCCATGACTATACTCTTTCCTGAAATTTATGCCAAAGAAACTGCTACATCTTTAATTAACCCAACACATTTCACCCTTTTGGAATCAAATGAATACATATTCCTGTAAGGTTTGGTAATCTGCAAGTTTAGTTCCTTCATGACAGACAATGACATGACATTATGGGATGCTCCTGAGTCCATCATACAATTATGGAGAGTAAAATCATGAAGCAAGAGAGAAATATAGAATGGTGGAACAAAAGGATCTACTTCTTCTACATGTGGACCAAAGGTGACCACTAACTTCTCTTCTTGTAAGTTCACAGTGTCACTTGTATCTTCAATCTGTGTGAGATTAATAAATTATGAAATTTCTTTCTTGTAGACTAGTATTTTAGCTAATTCTAGAAGAGCTACCTGAATTTTTACCTTCTCCAACTCTTTTTCAAACTGAAAGCATGATTTTGTTTAACATTATATTCAAGTTCTTCTTCACTTTTTCTAGAATTTTCCGCTTGTTTAACTGATTTTCTCTCGGAAGGTTCACCCTACTGCACATCTTTTCTGTTAACTAAATTTACAGGTTGCTCCCCATTACTGACTTGTTTTATAGGGTCCTTTTTTGTGGAGTCGCCATTGGAGGAGGAATAGAATCTTGTTTTCTGCCTTCATTATCCTGCACTCTAGATCTCTTTCTAGACCTTAAATCATACTTTTGATGTTATTTAGCTTGCTTGAAATCTGTCAATTTCCTATAGTATTCATCCATTTCATCTTGATCAAAAGATACTTCAGCTTCAACATATTCTCCCTCACAATCTTCCTCTTCATCCTCTTCAATTGTGTACATAGCATATATTTGATCTTCAGCTTCCTTTTGGTCATCTTATGTTGACTCTTGGCCAGGTGTTGCTTTTATACACAATGGTGCTTGAACCTCGTCTTGATATTTTCTTTCCCTTTGCAAAATTTGCAGGGGTTGTCTTCTGAACTGAGGATTAAATCCTCCTCGGTTTTGTTGTACTTGTCTTTGGGATTTTTTTACTTTCCAATTCCATCTTAACTAGCTTATTTGACAAATTTTTTATCACCTTTGTCATATCTTCAATTCTTTGATCTTGTGAGGATTCTTCCTTTGCTTTATCCTTCTCTTGGACTGTTTGTTTCCCTTTCGTCTTCCCAACTGCATTAATACTAGCTTCAATTTCTAAAGCATTTGTTTGTATCTTCTCTAGAGTAGGGGATCTCCTTTCTCTAAGTGTGAAACTAAAATCGGCTTCAAAAGCCCCAGCAAAAACCACCTTTTCTCCAAAAGGAGGGGGCTTCATTTCTACGGGAAAACTATTATACAATTTATTGAATGTTTTGATCAAATCTGATATATTCTCATCTGGCTTTCTTTTGATTGCATTGAATTATATTTGTGAATATCCATGATCCCTTTTTTCACCCCATCTCTGAGTGAATTAATTTTCTAGTTCTTCCCATGTATTAATAGAATTATTTGGCAATCCCTTAAACCACTTTCTAGCCTCTCCATAGAGATACTAAACAAAAAGCCTCATTACAACATCAAGATGTTCTACATTTAGATTTTTAGAAAAAGCACAAAACACGCGCAAGTGTTTTTCCGTGGTTATTTCATATTCTCCAGTAAAACTTGGGAGTAATTTAAGATACTGTTGAGGCATTGCATTCATTGGTTGTGGAAGGTTATGTGGAGCATATATGTTCAAAAAAAAGGCTGGTGTTTCCATGTTTGCACCTTGATTGACCGTTCCTTGGTTAGATGCAATCGATGAACTTGTTGTGAAAATGAACGGAGGTGGAGGTAAAAATGATATGGGAGTGGGTTGTTGGACAATGGCAAAGGGACCAGTAACTGGAGTTTGTTTAGTTTGAGTAAAATTAAAAGAAACAGACTCAAAGGAGTGTTCTTCCAACTTAGGTTCTTGAAAATAAATTGGTGTGAAAGGTGAATCTTGTTCCAAGAAAGGAAGTACTTTAGAGATATATTCAAACAAAGGATTACTAGAACTACTTCCAGGAGCCAACAGTGTAGGGCTAGGTGTTGAGGGGTTTTGGGTTTCCGGACCCTTTTAGAAACCAATCTTTCAGGGTCTGACAAAGCAAGGACCTTCTGCTGTGATGTATCTGACCTCGTGTGAGGCCTTTTGTGAGCCAGAATTCTGAGAATAACAAACACATCCAAATATTTCCTCCTCACTTAACAACCAGAGGAAATAATGTGAAAAAACCAGGGAAAATAAACTTCGTCTCTTCGTCCTCGATAATGGCACCAGAAAATGTTGTATCTTAAGAGACAATTCCTTGGCTATGGAAAGGAATCAGTGCTTAAGACATTTATTTTTTTAAATGTGTCATAGAAGTAATTATATCAGGTGGTCTTCGTTCAATCCCTTTGGAAAATAATTCTTTAATACCCTTAATAATATGGTATAATGAAAGACTCTACAATGCCGTTAACTGCGGATAACTGAATGGAAAAGAATAATTGTAGAAGAAACTTACAACGATATGGATGTAACACAGAATCTATCCCTTTAAATTTTAGAATGAATTTATGGAGAGAGAGGAAACTCAAAATAATATGTTGTAAACACAGAATCTATTACTTTTAAGTTCCAGAGAGAATTTGTGAAGGGAGAGGAGTTGGAGTGAAGGAGTGAAAATAAAGGTTATTTAAATCTTACTCACAAATGTAATTAAGAGACCGGCAGCTACTTTACTTGACTTCATTCCATGAAGAAGGAACACAAAATGGCACAAGAAAAATGAATCACCATCAATAGTTGCAAGAAACTTGATGCTTATTTCATTAATTCCTCAGAAAAGTAAGTACCAAATTTTTAGTCTTCCAGAGGTCCAAAACTCAGAACCCCTCTTATTTCTTTTTGTCTTGCTTAAATACATCAAAAACAGTTCGTACCTGCTAGAACTTCTTGAAACTGCTTTGACTACCTAAACTGTTAAAACTACTCATTACATTGCAATTGAGGACATCACTATAGCTTCGATCTTAAGAAACAAAGAAAACAAATTAAAACTTGAAATATTATTCTTTTTGTCAAATCTTATTTGTTGTTGATGCATCTCCCTGAAGTGTTGATGTGTCTCCCTGACAGATCAAACATCCTTGCCCTGAATTTCTTCCAGATTTCAATATTTGTCTTTTCTACTTGTTGTCATGTCTTTTATGTTTCTGATGTGGTATTCGAATAGTTCTGCATTAACACATATTTGCCCAACTTGACCCATTTGTTGCGTTTCCAACAGTGCCGCCATGTGCTCCATTTTCCCAACTCTTCCTATGCCTCTATGTTTCAAACAATGTTATCATGCCTCCTTTTGCCCAATTCTGCCTCTTCTGCTTGTGCCTACAGTGTTTCATATTCTCTTCTCCTTTGCTCTCCATTTGGTCACTTACCTGAGTCCACTGCCCGCGTTCACGTTTCTTCATAAAACAACGCAACTACACATAATCCTGGACTTTAAATAAATTAAAATTTTCTAAAACTATCGTGTCTGTCCCTTTATCGCATTTCGCATTTTGGCATTTATAACATATTCCTTAGTGCCATTCCTCCTAATCTTGCGATGTGCAATGTGCGTTAAATGTAGGGATGACATGGCAAGTGGAGGTGGGGCTAATCGCAAATCGCAATCGGTGATATGAAACCTTGTCGCATTTTGCATTTCGAAATTTACAACATATTCCTTTACGCCATTCCTCCTGAGCTTGCAATGTGCAATGTGCGATAAAGGTAGGGATGACGTTGAAAGTGGAGGTCAGGACACCCGACTCCACCCTGGCATGTAATGTTCTGAATGCATCCATCAACCTAGCTCTTGAACTGTTCTGCACATGAATAAGCACGACTCAACCCGCCTTCACATATCCGAACATAATGTTAATATGCCAACATATAAATCAAAAATTCTTTTTCGGTATACAAAATTTTTTACATTTTCTAACATATATGCTTTTTTTTGGTGTTTTGAGAAATATTTCAAAATTAAATGCAAATGAGCCACAACGCCTCTCTCCATCAAATAAGTGTTTTCCTCAATGTTGGAGTAGCTTTGGATGCTTTTGTATACAATTCGCATCCTCCCATATAGAATATTCAATGGATAAGTTCTTCCATTTGATGAGATACTCTGAAATTGATCGATTTCGTAGTTGTCGAGTTCTTGTTTCCATGACTGCTTCAAGTTCCAAAATGATTTTTCCTTCTTCATCAAGTTCTGGAAATATTGTTTGAACTAGAATTTTGTCACCTATAACCTTCTTTAAGCATGAAACATGGAAAATTGGATGCACTCGCGAAGAAGCAGGAAGCTCCAATTTGTATGCCATAGTACCAATATTTTGCAACACCTTGTAAGGACCATAGTATTGTGGCGATAATTTATTATCCTTCTATTGAAGCCTCGAAAATCACTGCTTCAAACATTGGGGGAAAACCACCCGGTCGAGACCTTAGGACAACTCCTTTTTTGTTTGATGTGGTGGCTCCAACTGGATTTATAGGACCAGTTTCCTAATAACTAAAATGGTTGGTGATGGAATTATTGTGTGAGTGGATAATGAATACTAAATGACTGAATTAATCTATCTAATTTAATCTATAACTTATAAATAAATCTAAAACTAACCCGGGTGTAAAATATGAATACAAATTCAGAATTGTTTCAATCAAATCAATAACCATGAAAATATATTATAATTTAACTGAAATATGCAGCATCAAATAATGATAACTCTATTTAAGAAATTAAACAGAGTTATAATAACACATTGTATTCATCATTTTATATATCATTTGTATACATTGTGAAAGATGAAATATTTCTATACACTCAGAAATGATATGTATAAAGAAACATCTGTAAAGCAAGTACATATAAATGATAGAAAATTTAAATAGAATATCTCATAACATAAGAAAAAGAACAGTAAATTGATAGAAATAACAGATTCATCTTGATACTTTTCCAGATGCAATTCAATATCCAGATCCGGTGCTTCAATGTAAAACAAAATCTAAGGTACAGAAAGGCAATTCTCAGAGATAATTTTCCATAAATCACCAGATGTGATCCTTTATAAAAATATAATAGTCAATGGAGTACAAAAATGTAACATCCAAGTCAAAAATATTACAAATTCAGGACCCCCTTCTAAATGCATGAAAGGGGTTTAAATAGGAACTTAATAAAACAAAATAACTAAAACTATTGATACAATCTATAATCGGAAATCTATAAATAGAATTGCGATATTAAAATGAAACAAATTCATTGATTCTCTCCTGCGTTCAATGTGCCAAGGTAGAAAATTTTGAGCATATCTTAAACCTCTGCTGGATGACTTAGCTTCGAATGTAATTGACCAGTGTATGTGGCATCAGAAAACTCTAGAATTATACAATGAATGGCATTGGAAAGGCATTTAATTGCCATTTTCTGACTGTGTGGCTTGATTAGATATGTCCACATGATATCCCATGAAATTCCTTGGAGTTTGTTGATTTGCTGATTCTTATTGATTAATTCTTGCTTCCACTTAGAATCAGTCTCTTTTACCTTTGGTAATTTTCCTGGGATACAATCTGAAATTAAATTGGTGGCATATAAGCTATCATTAATCAACTATATAATACTATTCATCATATTGCTGGCTCTTGATGTGGCTCTTTCTCCTTTTATCAACTGATTTTCCCATTCAGTAAACAGAATTTCTTTGTGTCTTTCCTCAATCTTGGGAAGGTTTGCATTCCTTCCTTGCTCTGAGTCTTGCCATGAAAGAAATTCAGAATTTTTTTCATCTGCATCATCAAACTCGACCCTGACGTTGATTCCTTCATCTATTAAAGATGATGTTATTTCACACAAGGGCTCGGCTTGTGCCATATTTTGACATAGTTCATTCAACTGCTAAGAGAGTAGTTTGTTCATTTCAAGAGCTTTAGTTTTGAATCGATCTAATTTAGGATAATCCCTAAATTTGTCCAATCTTTCTTGGAATATTTTTTCTTGCTCAGCCTTAGTAGTTTTCTCATTTTGCAGTAGGGTTTGTAGTTTTTCCACCTCTTGAGTTAGCTGCTGTTGCTTATTTAAGGCTTGTTGATCGAGATTTTTCTTCTCAATGCCAAGTTTCTCTTCCAGTTGTTTAGATCTGAGCTTTTCATCTTGCAACTGCTGTTCCAACTGCTTAATATTTTGTTGATTTTCTGTTGCTTGTTCCTCTAGCATAGCTATCTATACTTCCTTTTGTTTCATCATTTGGGTGACTTCCGAAGCCTTGTCTATAGTAGCTGCACTATAGGCACCTACATATGGTGATAATTTGGTGAGATCCTTTGAAGGATTCACCTCAATATTTTTCCAGACAATGTTCATCAGTTCAACTTGTGATGTTGAAAGAGATTATTGATCTGTTCTTCTTCTCTTCCTCTGCTTCCTGACAACAGCCCTATGCATAGGACTATAAAAAATATCTAGAGGAGGAATCTCTTCTACTTTCAACACAATTTCTTCTGTAGGATGCTCAGGAATGATTTCCATATCTTGGTCTTTCAGAATGTCAACTTGAGGATTGTTTTGTGATCCTATTTGTTGAACAAATTGTTCGTATTGATTTAGCAAATGGGAAGAAACAATAATTTCAGTAGAATCCACCACATCCTCAGTGGTCTTTTCTCTTTCAAGTTGATTATTTGGCTTATTACCAATATCTTCCTTTTATGTCTGTACATTATCCTCACTGCCTGTATTTTCTTTCTCAACATGCACATTGGTCTCAATACCTGTACTTTCCTTCCCTGTTTGAACTATAGTTCCTTTTCCAATAGGTTCATCTGTTTTGCTGCTAGTATTCTCCTTTTTCACATTAGGCTTGCCACTTGTGCTTACATTTTCAGTCTGTACATTTCCCTTGCTGGTAGATGTTTCTTTTCCTGCTTTGTTGGCTGCATCTTCTTTTTCCTTTTTCTCTGTTTCTATATTCTCAGATTCTTGCAGCATAATTCTTAACTGGTCAAGAGGAGCTTTCAGCAGTCTCTGACTTCTAAATAGCATGAATTTATTCATATCCTTAGTCTGAAATTTGGATTTAGCTAAGTCATAAACTTGGGGAAATTTATCAATAGAAACAAATAAATCATCAAATTCGTCGGGCTCATGCTCAAATCGAGCGATTGAAACTAAAGTTGTGAAATCAAATGCAACTTTTTTCGGGTCATACTGCCTGCCTGGGACCGTAGATAGCTTCAAATCCCTTATTTTGATGACCTCCTTCTCAGCATGTGTGAAGTTATTAAGTGTATAATTCCCACAGTGAAATGGAAAAGTAGGCCACATTAGTTTCTTGTTATTCTTGAGAGACCTTGACATGCCTTCTACTATTAACTGGTAGGATATTTCTTGTGCTAAAAGTTTGTCTGGGACATACAAAGGTAAAATATGGGGCTCCACTATACTCCCAAATACTCTGACATAGGTAAATTTCTCTTCTCCAAACCAGTCATCAATATGGGATATATTAGTCTTATATTTTTCAGAAAGCCGAGGAGGAAATTGGTTGAAAATGGTTTGATAGACAGGGATGAGGAAACCGTGACAAATTCTATAAACATGGTTTTTAAAATGCACCTTCCATAAGAACTTATGGTAAATATGAATAGGAACGGGATCTTTGGGGGTCCATTTCCAGCCAAGAATGGGAAATTCAGAGTTAAAACATAGGGCATCTAAAATATAGGCACAGAAGTAAAATAGGGTTGTGTTTCCAGTGTTTTTATCCTTTCTATACTCTAGGATTCTATTGGCCATCTTATCTGAAAGGATAACTTCCTAATCCATGATTTCAGAATTCATAGCAAAATGGATTAAGGGTACCATTTGAATTGAAAATCTAGCTGAATTATCATTTCCAAATAGTCTGCACATCATTGCGGTGGCATAACAATATGGAGGTGAAAGGGACTCCACGGAGTACATACCTAATGATTCATTTTTATGCTTCTCTGGAGCTTTCCTTCATTCTCTGATTGGCTCAGACTGAGTTTCATTACTTGCAACAAAATCCTTAATGAAAGCTTTGTTGTAGACCTTTTGCGGATCTGGAAGATGGTACATTGCCTTTATGTCCTCTGCTCTGAAAGACATAAATATTGTTCCAGTAGCTGAAACAAATGTCCTATTTTGGATGGTGACATTGTCTATTACCCACCGAATTACATCATAGTAAGGGAAAATGTTTGCCCGAGCTGCAATTCTATGAAGGAACAAATTTGCAAGAATTTTAAGAGGAGTCTCAAAATCAGAATCTGAGTCATCTTCATCAGAAACTGCCGCCTTCTCTTCAGTGACTTTAGGGTTTTCTTTTTCAATTAAGTTATATACATCTTCCCAAGTCATGTTTCCAAGTCCCTGGCATGATGTGTCTGTAACCAGCTTAATTTTCACTGGTTTTTCTTTTGGTACTATGGGAATATCAGTGAAATTTGCAGCGGCAACAGCCTTTGCTTTCTTAGATCTCTTAGACATTTTTTCATCTGGTAATGTCTCACTTGCTTGGCGAATGAAAGGATTGGGTGTTATGTGGTTCTGCAAAGGAGAAAAGCTTTCAGACGCGGTGAAAATGCAATGAGGAGAACAGCTTATATGAAAAGATTTATTCGTTATTTTCAATTTATTAACTTCGTGTTAAAACTTAAATGCCTTCTCTAAGAGTCACACTCACGCATTCAAAATAGAATCAATCATCATTACTTGTTTGATTTTCTATTTAATAGTAAATGTACAATCAGAGATCGGCATTTTTGGAATGAGAATAAAAACTTTCTTTTAAAATTTTGCGATTGCAATGAATAAATCATATGCACAGTATAAAACAAATATAAAGATTAAGTATTGATTGCATCAGGAATTTTCAATAAGGATAACAAATAGCATATCATGATCTCTGCCGATTTCCGATTGCGATGATGGTATATCGCATCGGCTATTTTCAAAGAGAGTAAGTTGTAAACGATATTCGCCGATTTTTCGATTGCGATGATGGTAGGGTCCATCGCATCGGAGTTTTGTAGAATGAGTGAATATAATGTTTGTTTCTCCGAAATGCGATTTGCGATTCATCGCATCGCATCGGAGTTTTTCAAAAAAAATGTAAAACTTTTAAGATATCTCTGATTTGCGATTGCGATAACTGTATCACATCGAACTTTGTTTAATATGAACACTTTATGTATTATGTTGATGTGATAAAAGTTTTTTATATTTCATCAGATCGGGGATTTTCAATGTTTCATTTGTTTATAAGCACTTTGTGATTTATGAAACAATGGACTCTTTATTTGTTTTATTCGAAATGATCGAATTTCATCTAAGTATTTTATTTCTAAAAAGAAAAAGGGGACCTATTTCTAAATTATATTTCTTCTAAAAATTTGAAATGGGGAGGGTTGTTGTACTGTACAACACCTTCTTAGCTTGCTTGAGGGACATTTTTTTGTATGGTTGTAGCCGTAAAAATACCTAGTCTCCTACATCAAAATTTATCTCGCTGCAATGTTGATCTGCCTATTGTTTCATTCGATTTTGTTCCAAATTTAGGTTATCCTTTAATATTTGGGAAAAAAAATGTTGATGCTCAATGTGATCTTCCACTACTTGAACCTTAGAATTTTCTCTTAAAGATGATGTGATGGATGGTGGATGATATCCATAAAGTGCGATAAATGGGGTCATTTTTCCTGTAGTATGGAAGGAAGTGTTATACCACCATTCAGCCAGAGGTAACCACTTGAACCATTGTGTTTTTTATCAAATAAAAAACAATAAAGATATCCTTCCAAAAAATTGTTCACTATCTCAGTTTGACCATCGGATTGAAGATGATAAGATGAGCTATGAGCTATTTGAGTACCCAAACAAGAAAATAATTTCGTCCAAAAATTTCTAGTAAAAATGGGATCTCTGTCGCTTACAATAATCTTTGGGTTTCCATTTAGTTTTTAATTGTTTCCATAAATGCAATAGCAATTGTACTTGATTTAAATGGATGAGATAATGCATAAAAGTGTGCATACTTGGTAATTCTATCAACTACCACCCTGATGACACTCTTTCCTTCGAACTTAGGTAAACCTGTGATAAAATCCATTGAAATCTCCTCCCAACATTGACTTGGAATGGATAAAGGTTGTAGAAGACTCGTGGTCTTAATTTTCTCAACTTTATTTTGATGGAAAACCAAACATTCTGCCACAAAATTTTGAATATCAGATTGAAGGCCATCCCAAAAAAAATATTTCTTCACCCTGTGGTAGTTTTTCAAAAATCCTGAGTGTCCTCCTAAAGGAGAAGTGTGCAATTCCAAAAGAATCGTTTGTTTTAGTTGGGAATTCTTACAAAGATATAAGGGATCTTTTTACCATAAGGAAAATTTTTCCAACTAAATGTATCAGATGTACTAGGATCTTGCTGTAACTTTTGAATGAGTGTCCACACTTCTTCGTCCTTCTTCCATTCATCCCTTGCTTCGGTTATCCAATCTGGTTGGATAATAGAAATGGCACAAATAAATGCTTCCACCTCTTCATCCTTTCTTGAGAGTGCATCTGCAACAACATTTAGCTTCCCTTTTTTGTAGATGATTTAAAATTCATAACCCACATCTTTGTGACCCATTTTTGCTACTCTTCTGAAGATAGTCTTTGTTCTAAAAAGTGTTTAAGACTATCATGATTAGTTTTTACCTTGAACTGTCTTCCCATTAGGTAAGGTCTTCATTTCTTTAGTGCATTTAGTATTTACAACATTTCCTTCTCATAAATAGCTTTTTGTAAATACTTTCATTTGATTGGATGACTTTCAAAAGCAATGGGTCTTCCTTCCTGCATTAAAACAACACCAATTCCATTTCCTGAGGCATCACATTCCACAATAAAGGTTTTTGTGAAGTCTCGTCTAGCTAAGACCCGTGCTAGGAACATTGCCTCTCTAAGATGTTCAAAGGCCTTATTTTCTTCAAGAGTCCATGAAAATGAATCGTCCTTCAATAATATTGTAAGAGGTGCTACTATTCTCCCATAATACTTAATAAACTTGCGATAATACCATGTTAACCTGAGAAATCCTTGCAATTGATTTATGGTTTTGAGGACTTTCCATTCCATAATGACTTTAATTTTGTTAGGGTCTACTTTAACACCCTCGTGAGATACAATATGACCCAGATATTCCACCTCTTGTACTCCAAAGAAACATTTGGAGGTTTTTTCATATAATTGTTTCTCCTCCAATAGTTTGAGCACCTTGTCAACGTGTTGAACATGATCCTTCCAAGACCTGTTGTAGATTATTATATCATCAAAAAATACTAACACAAATTTTCTAAGGAAGGGTTTGAAAATGCAATTCATTTGTTGTGAAAAATACTGAGAGGGGGGGGGTGAATCAGTATTTATATCTCACTGATAACTTTTACCTTTTCTTTACTAAATTCCATACGTGACTTTAATTAACCCAACTCGCGTATACACGCGAATATCTTTAAGAAAACTTGCGTATGTCCAGAGATCTTATTATGTAGATAATTCTTTACTTAGATCAGTGAATCATTCATTCATCAGATTTTTAGTAAGCAGTAAACATGTGCAGTAAGAAAAAAATAAATCATCACACATGAACACCAGGATTTAAGGTGGAAACCCAATTCAGGATAAAACCACCACTGTTGTCGTCTCTGTCTTCAATATTTATTATAAAGAAAACTGCTTACAATATTGTAATGGCACAGACTCATACCAGCACGCAGGCACCCACTTGCAGAAGGTTGTAACCTTCTCTCGTTCTCTAGCTACTATTGGAAGGGAGCTCCAACCCCCTGATCTCGTTTACCAACCACTCCTGGAAGGGAGCTACTACCCACTGATCTCGTTTACCAAAAACCACTATAAGGGAGCTATGACCCCCTCACTGAAGTCTCCAACCCTCAGCACCACTACAGACCATGTTTCATCAATTTTCACACTGGATCCAATAGCTTCCACATAACACACCTTGTAGGCCTCTTTTCATCATATTTTTAGACTAGACTCACTCCACATATTTAAGCTCAAAGAGAATACATCAAACTGAAACTTATAACCCCATCAATTCATTCATTGAATCATCAATCAATCAACCAACCACTGATCTTTAATCATAATCAACTAGCAGCATAATTAGTATTCAAACAACCCAGATCTGTATGAAGACATCATTGACAGACAACAGTAATATAGCAAAACACATCAGAAATTTCCTTCCCCATACTGCAGTAAAACCCCAAATTCCATACGCGATTTTGCTAAAACGAACCTGCGTATATACGCACTTTCACAGATACAAACTTGTGTATAGATCTGCAACTATTTCAGGATTGACCTTAGATTCCATATGCGCTTTTGCTGAAACTAACATGCATATATACACACTTTTGCTGAGACAAACATGAGTATAGATCTGAAACTTTTTTAGGACTGTGCAGCTCTTCAAAATAAATAATCAATTCAAATCTTACCCTTCACTTCAACAAACATTCGACAAATCATAGATCTAAACATTCCATAAACAGATCTAGAAAATACATAGTCATTTCAGGTCTAGATATCCTAATCCATCATTTTATTCATAGGTGTATTATTAATTCAGATCTATCAATAAACTGTAATCCATTCCATGCAGATATACTTCAGAGTGAAGTATTCATTCAATACCCAGACACATGAAAACTCTTGCACTATGATCTTCTTCTCCTTATATAGGTTTAGCCTTTAGCAATACCATGAGACAAATCCACACAACTTCCAATGGTATTCTTGTACGGAATCAAATAGAAAATACACTGCTCAATACTGTGGGCTAATACCATGGTAATTCCCCTTGGTATAATAATTTTAGAGCGCAAAAGGCATACGCGACTTTTCTTCTTCTTTTTCGCGTGTATACGCGAAATATCTTCATAAAAACTGCGTATACGCTAATTCTGGATGTATACATGAGTTGCCTTCATAAAAGTAGTGTATACATTGCATCCATACACAGGTTTCCTTCATCAAACCTGCGCATACATTGTGACATATTATATTTATCATTTCTCCGACACTTACTAGAATTCCTTTCTCTGTCACATCTGAACTGACTTGTAGAAACATCATTTTTACATCTTTAACACATAGGTTTCTTATCAAAATGCAACTCATCAAGTGGGTTTCCATCAAGGACAACTTCATCATGTAGGTTGCCATCAAGGACAATGTATTGCATCATATTTCCAACAATCTCCCCCTTTGGACTTGATGGAAACCATGATGGTGTTTGACCACCACAACAGATAGATACATTAATAATAACCATTATTCAAACACCAAGATACTCTCCCCCTTTGACATCAAGGGAAAAGGGAGGATCAAAACCAAAACAAGGTTTCTCTTCCCTTGTAGAAAGATGAGCTCTGTAGATATGATGTGCATTGAATTTACCATGCTCCCCCTGAGTTCATGCTGAATCTTCAGACAGATTTTTCAATGAAGTACATGACTATATAACTCAACCAAGTATGACCTTTCCTATCACTAAGGACTCATACTTACATCAATGATCCAACCAAGTGGAATTACATATTTGACTAAACTACCCAACCAAGTGGGTTTACAAATTTTGACTCAACTACCCAACCAAGTGGGTTTACAATTTGAAAATTTTCTTACATGCCTGAATATAACAATTTTACACCATAGGTCTCATCATGACCTTTTCATAAAAATACATATATGACTTTTTATAACCAAAACCAAACGACCTGAAGAGAGAGAGATCATATTTCAAAACCATCATAATGCCAACAATGCATTATTCACAGTAAGGCTAAATGCTCCCCCTAAGCCTGAGCATCCTGAACATATTCACCAACCAATTCATCAAAGAATCTTAATCAAGTAGATAATCAAAACTTAAAATCATATCAGAAAATATAACCATCAACATCAAATCAAGAAATTTATTACCGTCAGTAGCATAGCATAAACTGTTTTTGAGTCTTCCTCACTGCTTTTCTTATCAGAGAAAAACATACGCAACTATCATCATTGGAACTCGCGTGTATATGCGGCTTTAGTTCATGAAACTCGCGTACAGAAAGTGAAATAAAGAAAATTTCACAACTCCATCTCCCCCTGAACTTATACCACATGTACTTGTGTTCTCTTGTCACATTAGATGCACTGTTAGAAATAAACACAACCAGAATTACCAAACCAACCCTGGGAATCACCATATATTTGTCCCCTTGTGATGATACATTACTGATTCCTATAATGTATCTCACATCACTCCTGTAGTCATTATGAGAATTAAACTTTAGAATCGGATGACTACAGTAGGGTCAATATTCCCTATGTTTTTTACCGGTGCTTATTCTTTTTCCAGCTTTTCTTGAAATTTCTTATTGTGTGTTGGAACTTCTCCAATTTCTCATATCTGTTTATCATACTTAACTTGCAATCAGTGGCCTTATGCCCAAATGAGTTACAAAAGGAACAACATTTACAAAAGCATCCTTTATTTATTGATCTATGCAATAATTCAACAATAGGATCCCTTTATTTTAAGGAATTATCATCATCCATGGTACATGTCATGAGTACTTTCAGATCTTGATCAAAATCTTCTTCTTCATTTAAAAATCCATCATTATCTTCATTTGTATAATAACTCCTTCCTTTTTCAATATGTTTCCTTTTAGCATGATTTTCTTTATAAGTACATTTAGCAACGTAATGACCAACTCTTCCACAAGAAAAACACTTGAAGGGAAGCTTACCTCTGAGTCTTCCAGTACCTGGTTGAAGTCTTCTCACAAAATTTGCTTCTTCTTCTTCTAATATATAACTTGATTCCTTGACAACTTCCTTTTCTTTTCCTTTTGCACATGCCTTAAAGGCATCTTATCTGACTTGTGAGGGACCACCTCTTCTCATTTCAAAAGCAGTCAGGATACCATGTAGTTGAATAACAATAAGAGTTTGCAGATCTTGTTTTTCTTCAATGGCTGACACTTTTGACTTGAACTTTGGAGTTAGAGATCTCAATATATTTTCTACTAAAGTTGAGTCTTTTATATCTTCACCCATATTCCTCATAGAATTCACAATCTCATCTAATCTTAGGAGTAAAATTGCAATACTTTCATCATCATGCATTATGAAATTTTCATATTGCATTCTAAGGGTTTGAAGTTTGACACCTTTTACCTTTGCATCACCTTCATAGCTTTGAATGATCTTGTCCCATATTTCCTTTTTTGAATTGAGCTGCATAACTTTGACAAATTCTATTTCTGACAAGCTTCCTAATAATTCATTGACAACTTTGGCGTTCATTTCATATTTCTTCCTTTTTGCTGCATCTGTAGGAACACTTTCTGGATACTGGTAACCTCCTTCCACAATTCCCCATACATCTGCTCCAAGATTTTGCAAATACACTCTTGTTCATATCTTCCAGAATAATAGATTACTTCCATTGAATAATGGTGGCCTTATAGAAAATACTCCTTCATGACTTCCCATTGTGACAGATCTCCTTCAAGCGATCAAGCTTCTTCTGAAGGGCCTGCTCCGATACCAATTGTTGGGAAAAATACTGAGAGGGGGGGGGGGGGGGGGGGTCGAATCAGTATTTATATCTCACTGATAAATTTTACCTTTTCTTTACTAAATTCCATACGGGAATTTAATTAACCCAACTCGCATATACACGCGGATATCTTTAAGCAAACTTGCGTATGTCCAGAGATCTTATTATGTAGATAATTCTTTACTGTTGGGGCCCTTGTTTTTGTTTAAGTTTTGAACTTTTGGCCAAGACATTTTGAACTTTGACTCTTTTTGAGTTGCGGGATAAATGCACATAGCAACCGTGACCGCGCCGCAGCGACCAGGAGTTGCGGAGCTACCAAGGTGGCGCGGAAGCATTTGATAACTGGAGATCGAACAGAGATAAGTGCAGATGAAAGAAATACAGCAGAAAACAGGAAGTGGAACATGCAGACATCAGAAGAGAAGCTGGGAAAAGCCAGAGTGAAGACACAGAGAAGATGCCAGTCGCGACGAGCGGGTGAATAAAAGGCGACCACCCGGCTGAAGAAGAAGGTTGCTGTTGTTATTGTTATTGTTGAGGGTTGAATGGATGCGAGAGAAGTCGCGAGGATCAAGACCTAAGGAAGGATACGCAGAGCAGCCGAGGAAGAGTCATGCTTGTTCTTCCTATGGGTTCTTACTTTCTATGTTCTTCCTTTCTGTTCTCAAACCCATCTGTATCTGACTTGTGAGTTATCAGAGAAGAAAGCTATGTAACCATGTATTCGGCCAGAAGAATAATATAAGGAAGGATTGCTGTCTTAATGTGTTGTTCATGTGTTCTGATGTGTTTACACTGCTTTAAAAATTTTAAGTTGCGACTGTCTGAATACTTAATTAGTGATCATGCATGTGTAACCTGGTATATGTGATGGATGCACTTTCTTTCTTTGGTTGCGGGTTTATTCCTTACCAGTGATATCATCCCCTTATGCATGTGGTCGTAGCACGCCTCGGGTGAGACGCATTGCTCTCCCAGAGCAGGGTGAAAATGCCGGCGTGTTCCTAGACTACTCCGGACCCCTTGTTGGCCACAACTCTTGAACCTGGGTCTTGCCCGCGAGACTTGACTTTTTGCCAACAAATGGTTCCGTTGCCGGGACCTGCATGTTCTGAGGGGATCTAGATCATGGTCTCGAGGATTTTTGAAGGAGCAATACGGCGATGGTGGGATGATCATCTTGACCATTTCATTACTCAGCAAGCGGAGCTGATCAAGAAAAAGGAAGCGGCGGTCAAGGAGCTTGTTCTTTTCTCTGACTCAGCTAGTGACACGTACGAAATTTTCTAGGGAAGGTTCCCCACAGATCTTTACAACTGGTTGCGGAGGTTACGAGCGACGCTGCCCCAAGAAGGCTTGCGGAAGATAAACCGCAGGTGGGCGCACGAAGATCTGGTAGCGCTGCATCGGGTAGATACTGAACTAACCCGCGCAGTGGATTTTTGGGTAAGGACCACGTTGGAAGGATACGTTGTGGAGTTTGCCGCTGAGTGTTATCAATCCTTCTCGAAGGCTGAGGCTGTTTTTCACTCAGGGCTGAGGGGGAAGCTGTTGAAGGAGATTCCGCTATGGATCAAAGCCCTGATGGTGGACGAAGGGTTGATTGAATTCCACAAAAAGAGTATGGAAGCGTAAACCACCCATACTGGGGGAAGGATTGAGGGGACCGATGCTGTGTAGACTGTAAGAGTGGGGAGCGGGGGATGGACGTTGAGGCCGCATGCAAGTTGCGGGAGTCACGTGCGCATCGGCGGGCACAGATCGCCGATAGGTGGCGAAGAAGGGTAATGAAAGACTTGAAGAGAAGGGAAATCGAGAGGAGAAATCAGAAGGAGGCGCCTCAGAAGACAAGAACCATGGGTTTGGATACCCGGACAGGAGACGGGACAGCAGCGGACGTACAGTGGGTGCATGGGAGCCCAGCGACGCGAGAAAGAGCAGTAACGACTAGCAAGGATAATGGAAAGATGCAGCCCGAAGAAAGTTCCGATGACGAATGGCACGACGTGATGCAGCAGATGTTCCAGGATCAGATGGCACCCACCCCTCCAGGCAGCCCTACGTCCCACCTTCCGCATGGCCAGGATCCCGACCTTCCCCTGGTACTTTATCAACCTTTAAGAAATATTTTTATTCAGTTACAAGCATTAAGCCAGTCATCTAGTAGTTCAGTGGCATCGGTAACGCCCAGTAGCAGCAGCGTTACTAGTAGTAGTATTTTCCCTAGTGGGACCGTTACGCAACCAGGACCCGGAGGTTTTATCCTGGTTAATTCTCCGTAAGTATACATGGTTGGATCTTTCACCCGGTACCCAGAGTTCTCTGGCCGGGGAAATGACGACGTAGAACAACACTGGTATCTGTGCGAAGCCATCTGGAGGGCTCGACAGACACCGGATGCAGGGAAGTTAATAGAGTTCCAAACCACGCTCAGAGAGAGAGCTCTGCGTTGGTTCATCAAGTGGTCCGAGGCGCACCCTAACCCTGTAATTGCGGACGTGAAGCGGGATTTTGTCCGCGAATTCAAGCTTCCCCAGACAGACCAGCAGGGCCTGTCCGAGCTGTGGGAAATCAAACAGAAGGAAGGAGAGACCGCGTGGGAGCTGATGTGGCGCTTTAAGGATGCGATTGGGAAACTGAGCTACCCGATCGATCCAAACCACCAAAGGGACTGGTTCATCAAGGCTCTGCTCCCCTTGACACGAACCCCTCTCACTCAGCAGAAGATTGATAATCTGCAGGACGCTCTGGAGCAGGCCATGAAGATTGAGGCCATGGCGGGATATCCCCAGGAATACAGGGGGGGGCTGGCCCCACAAGACCCTTCTCTGATAGGGTTGCAACACCAGATCGCCAGCTTGACTGAAAAGCTCAAGGAAATTCAGCCAGCAAGACCAGCGCGACCGAATGTTTGGTGCACTCATTGCCTGGTCGAGGGACACGTCGCAACCGAATGTCCTCGATTGCGCGGCGCAGGAGTTGGACCCTCAGTTGCGGCAATCCAGGGGGGTCCACCACCAGGGGGTGGTGCGGCAATGAACCCGCAGGGAGTATACCAGCCGCAACAAACCTTTGCGGGGTTCCCACCACAACCGGGTTCCTCCACCACAGAGTACTGTGAGATTTTCCGGACGATGGGGCATCCACCTCGGATGTGCCTGATCCTACAGAAGTACTCCACGGTGCCGAATAACGTGTATTGCGAATTTTGTGTGTCCACGACGCACAACACTGAGCAGTGCAGGGCGCTTGACGCACTTGCGGATCGACTGGATCGTCCCTCGTACAGGGTGAACGAGGCTACAAGGGGAAGAGGTGGCGGCATGCGGGGAGGCCGAACCGGAGGACGCGGTCCGGTAAAGTGCTACAACTGTGACCAGGAGGGTCATGTGGCTCGAGAATGTCCCCTTCCGCGACGACCATGGTGTTCCTAGTGTCGGGTCAACGTCCATGCTACAGAAGACTGTCCGGAGCTCATCAAGAAGTGGGAAGAACGGGTGCGGCAGAGAGGAGTGAATCTGGTAAACTCAGAACCGCGCAGCATCGCAACCCCCGACATGCAGAACATTGCGATAGTGACAAGGGGCGGGAAGAAGACTGGAGACGATGCCCACGAGAAGGAGCCAGCCCGAGTGGTTCGGCCGGCATCCCCAAAGAAGTTGATCAGGCCCGATGTCCAGAAGAAGTATTTCCAGGAGGCGGTTGAGGCATTCGCCCAGTTGCGGAACGAGGGAGGGCTGGAGGAGCCCTGGCGGCCGGAATCCGGTGCGCAGGACGCCACAGATACTGTGGTCGAGGATTGGCTCCGGCTATTCCTCAGGATTGTTGATAACGCTGGGCTGCGGCAGCAACTCAAACATGCTTTAGACGGAGCGCTGCATGGGCACGCAGAACCCAGAAATCCGGTGGACTCTAGGCCTCAATACGTGCAACGTGTCAAGCGGAACAAGCAACGAACAGGCAAAGAATTTCGGCTTAACACGCAGGTCGCAGGATTCCAAATCAGCGACACCATGTTGGACTTGGGGTCCGACGTCAACATATTGCCACGCAAGACATGGGAGGCTCTTGGAAAGCCACGGCTTGTCTATTCCCCAATCCAACTCAGGATGGCAAACCAGTACTGCATTTTGCCAATTGGCCGACTCGAAGGAGTCGAGGTCGACGTTGCGGGCGTGAAGACATACGCCGACTTTGAGGTTATTGATATCATGGGCGATAAGGATCCCTATCCTGCTTTACTTGGCATTGATTGGGCTTTTGAGAATTATGCGATCATCGACCTCAAAAAGGAGCTGATGATTTTTGAGGATGGGGAGGTACGTGTCACTCAGCCTCTTGACCCGTATCAGGGTCCGCAATATACAGAACCAGTGGATAGTCGAGAGGATGCTCAGATGATGGACCATCTGTATCAGATGACTGCAGGGAAGCGGGACGATTATATTAACCCAACCGCAACTGGCTCTATCAGTTGGCGGAGTGTGCAGAGCTCGGAGCTCGGATCAGAGCTCGCATGGGAAGACTGGCAGCAAGGGGGGTATGAGACCACTACACGGAGGTGTGCCTCCATCGCTCAGGTCCGGTGGGTAGGGACTGAGATCCGCGGATATCCCACATTATCAAACATGCAAGCGGTGAATACTTTTATTGCCAAGGTGGAAGACCGGGTCCCAGAGGAAAGCAGGATACCACTTTTGGATGTGGCCTTGAAGTCAACATCGGGACGATGGTGGAACAATCACCGCAACACTCTGTTGCGATGGGAGCGTGTGGCGGATGCACTACGGGCACGCTTCAAAGAGGATGAAGGGCCCTGCATTACACTTAAACATCATGGAGCTTCCGACCCGCGACAGCATTTGCGGGCGTGCGAGGAACAGTGGCGTAGCGCAAGGTATCCTGAGGAGTTGTGGGTCCACAGGTTTGTCCACTCCCTGGGTACAATACCCCAGGCCTGGTATCTGGAGGAAGAGCGGAAACGGGGAACCTGCTCCTGGCAAGTAGTTGCGGAAAAGTTCGTCCAGAGCTTCTCATTCGAAGGGGAGACGGCGCAAGAATCTCAGGCCCTACAAGCCGTCAAGGAGGTTCTGTTTTTCCGCCATCCTGAGCCCGATGAGGGCCCGATGGCGTCACGCTCCGGGGTCAAGCGCGAAATGGTTTGCCAACGGATTGACGGCGATCCAGAGGATGATAGTTTGGAGGACCTTAGGCATCTCTATTTTGAGGAAAAGGAGGGCGAGCGGAGCGTCCGTGACGAGCCGACGACAGATGGATTCCATTTGCAGCCCCTAAAGACAAAGAAGCTGAACATTGGAACGGAGGAGAAACCTAAGCTGGCAACGGTGGGAGATTACTGGGACGAGGAGACGACAAGAGAAATTTTCAGCCTCCTCCGGGAGTATGAAGATTTATTTCCGTCATCAGTTGCGGATCTGAAAGGGATCAAGGGGGATCTGGGCGAGATGCGCATCACACTGAAACCCGGAGCAAGGCCGGTGAAGCACCGACCCTACCGGTTGAATCCACGTATCAAAGAGAAGGTCAAGATGGAGATCGACAAGATGCTGGCTGCGGGTCTCATCTTTCCTGTAGAAGAAGCTGAGTGGGTAAGTCCCATTGTCATCCAGAACAAGAAGGACAAAGCGGAAATCCGTGTGTGTGTAGATTATCGGAGTTTGAATAATGCTTGTATTCACGATCCGTTTCCCACTCCCTTCAGTGACGAAGTTCTAGATCATGTCGCGGGAAACGAAGCTTATTCCTTCACTGATGGGTTTTCGGGCTACCATCAGGTGCGCATTTCCGAGGAAGACAAAGCAAAGACGACCTTCACAACTGAGTGGGGATCATTCGCATACCACGTTATGCCGTTTGGTCTGAAGAATGCACCGGCTGTGTTTTCCCGGATTGTCATTGCTGCTTTCCGGGAGTACATTCACAAGTTCCTGGAAGTCTATATGGATGATTGGACCGTTTACAGCCTACTGAAGAAACACGCCTCCCTGTTGCGTGTTATGTTCGATCGGTGTCGCCAGCTGCAGATTTCCCTGAACTTGAAGAAATGTATTTTTGCTGTACCATTCGGCACGCTCTTGGGTCACGTGGTGTGTAAGCAAGGGGTCTGCGTTGATCCCGCCAAGGTCGCGGTTATTGTCCACATGGAGGCCCCCGAGAACGTGAAGCAGTTGCGGGCACTGCTCGGGCACACAGGATACTACAGGCGGTTTATCCGCAATTATGCCAAAATCACTGCCCCTTTGGAAAAACTGTTGCGGAAGTCAGAAGCATTCGAGTGGACGGCGGAGTGCAGAAAGGCACTCGACACATTAAAGGAGAAGTTGGCGACGGCACCCATACTTGTTCATCCCAACTGGGATAAGCAGTTCCATGTGAACATTGATGCGTCCGGGATTTCCCTTGGCGCTGTATTGGCGCAACCCGGGGAAACGACAGTTGACCACCCGGTATACTTCGCCAGCCGACGATTATCGAATGCGGAGAAGAATTACACCACGACCGAATGGGAGGCGTTGGCGATGGTGTACTCTCTCCAGAAGTTCCGCCACTACCTTCTGGGCGGCAAATTTACATTTTTCACGGACCATTCGGCATTAAAATATCTGGTCAATAAGCCTGTGTTGGAAGGAAGAATCTGTCGATGGCTTCTACTTTTCCAGGAGTTCACGTTTGAGGTGATTGTCAAGCCTGGCAGGTTGAATGTTGGTCCCGATCACTTATCCAGGTTGGAGTCGGGAGAAAACGAAGGTCCGTTGGATGATCAGCTTCCGGATGCTGATCTATTTCGAGTTGAAGCTGTACCAGACTACCTGGCTGACATTGCCACGTATCTGACCACGGGACAGTGCCCTGAGGATCACACCCCTCTTCAGAAACGCCACTTGGTTGTCCGGGCGGCCGATTATCAATTGATCGCGGGGCAGCTGTACAAACTGGGCCTGGATGAGGTGTTGCGCAAGTGTGTTCTTGACCATGAGCGGGAAGCAGTGATGTGGGAATGTCACAGCGGTGTTGCGGGAGGACATGTGGGAGCTAAACCCACCGCAAGGAAGGTGCTTCAAGCTGGCCTATGGTGGCCGATGGTGCATGCAGACTGTAAGGCCTATGTGAAACGTTGCGACGTGTGCCAGAGGACGGGGAGGCCTTCGCACAGGGACGAGCTTCCGCTACACCCGGTGCATGTGTTGCGGCCATTTGAGAAGTGGGTTGTTGATTTCGTAGGCCCCATTGCACCAATCGCTCACCATTCCAAGGCCCGGTACATTATTACCGCGACGGATTACCTCACACGGTGGGCTGAGGCAGCAGCGGTACGCGACTGCTCGGCAGAGACCGCTGCCCGGTTCATCTTTGAATACATCATCAGCCACTTTGGCTACCCAAGGAGCTTAACCAGCGATCAGGGTACGCATTTCATTAATGCCACGGTCAAGTCGCTACTGGACACATTTATGATTCAGCATCATAAAAGCAGCCCATACCACCCGCAGGCCAATGGAATGGTGGAAGCCTTCAATAAGATTCTTGAGAAGGGCTTGACAAAAATTTGCAACGCTCAGCGGGATGATTGGGATGAGCGGCTACCAGCGACATTATGGGCTTACCGGACCACGGTAAAACGTTTGACCAACCAGACGCCATTCCAGCTGGTGTATGGCTGGGAAGCTGTGATTCCCGCCGAGTTCACCGTACCCAGCCTTTTGATCGCAACGTCCCTTCACTTCTCAGAAGAGGCGTCACTGAAGGAACGACTCCAGGAGCTGCAGGAGCTGGATGAGGCTCGATTTCTTGCGGAATTCCACCAGAAGGTTCAGAAGGCCAGATAGAAAGCATGGCACGACCGCCACATCAAAACTAAAGCTTTCCAAGTTGGCGGCAAAGTTCTCTTATACGACAGCCAGTTCCAGAAGTTTCCAGGCAAGCTCCAGATGCATTGGCTGGGACCGTACTTTGTCATCGAAATCCGCGACTCGGGAGCCGTTCGATTGGCACAATTGGACGGCACAGTTCTTCCAGGATGGGTGAATGGCGCACGCCTGAAGCCCTACCAGGAGTAGGTACTTCTCACTTTTCATTAATAACTCTCGCAACCGAGAGAACCCGTAGAGTAGCGTAGTTGAATAAATCTCCCGCAACCGGGATGAGCATAGTTAGTCTTTTCCGTTCCTTTGCAATCAGTCAGATAAACCGTCAGTTGCGGTATCCATACCGCAACCGCTTGTGGTCGGGGCTGGCCAGTCCAGCGTGTCGCAGCGCTAGTCCCGCATGTCACCGCGTCAGTCCAGCGTGTCGTGCACGAAGGATCCCTCCTCGTGCCAGTGTCAGTCCAGGTCATTTCCGTCAGTCCTTTTGTCAGTCCGTAGGATAGCTCCGATTTGGTCATAAATTCCCTTAATGGACAGTAATCATACCGTAATCATTTGCCATCAACCGCAGTTCCCTCAGCCGTCGGGTCCGCCCATCTCCCCATGACTCCGTCAGCAACTGTCAGATTACACACAGGCCTGCGATCGATCGCACGATTATCGCAGGCAAGAAAGATAGCAAAAATTAATTGCTGTTATGGAGTCTCATCAACTCCGCGCGTGCTAGCAAATGGCCCAAATTGCATGAAGGCTATCAGCAAGAGGATGTCAGACCAGTTCAATTTGGAAGTTGCAGCAACTCAGGAGCATTCGCAGTATCAGAGCACACAGCACCCCGAAGGAAGTTACAGAAGAATCGTCCAAGTCTATCAGAGACGCGCCAAGATGCCGAGAGCTCTTCTCTCAGTTCCTGAACCAGCATTAGATAGCAGAATTCAACGGGTAGAGTCACTGGTCGGCAAGTATGATAATGCACCCTGTATGGACGCCAACTTGTCCGACCCGGCTGAGTTTCCTCACCTCCATTGGCAGGTATTCATGGAACACCATTACACGCCCGGGAGCAGCTCTAACAGTCGAATGCGGGAAGAATTCCGGGGCCTACAGCAGTCGACTTTGATGAATTTGAGGAGTCTTTCCGTCTTCGGAACCACCGGACCAGTTCTGCAATGTACCCGGTTCCTCCTCAGTCGAGTGCAGAGCGGGTCCCTGTGGTTGAACGAGGAAATTCCAATACATGCAGCAGACATTAGTCGGCTTACAGGGCTATCGCAAACTGGTTCCGATGTCTCCTCTGCGGGCCAAACATCCTCCAAGCGAGCCTGGAAGTCGGCTGATGCAGACATCTACACCAAGTATGGCACTCGCCGGGGTGGTAAATGTGCCAAGATAGATTTGATAAATGTATCACAAATCAGGTTCGCTTGCTACCTGATTGCTAGCAAGACCATGCGCCATTACACAAAGGGAGAGTGCACTCTAGACACAATTTCCATTGCAGAGCATTGCGTTCAGGGAGCCAAGTTGAATTGGAGCTCGTTTGTGTTGAAGGAACTCTTCGCGGCTTGCGAAGACAATTACAAACGGACTACCAGCTTCATCTATGGGTACTTGCTTTTAGCGTTTGCCATGTGGAAATGGCATCTTCCCCCGATACGGACACCGGCGGAGATCACCGTGAGCCAGCCGCTCGCGATGAGATATTCCCCCTGGCAGTTGTCCAGGGACCCCAGCAGCAAGCAGGTGAACGCAGCAGTGTTCCGCGAATGGTATGGGATGATGGTCGATGTGGTCACTTACCAGCAACGGGTGCCCCGGAACCTGTTGGATGAATACAGTGAACAGGTGTGGTTTGGCGTCAGCCACAACCACACTTTCATCCGGCCGACTTGTGTACCGCACCATACTTTTCATATGGCGCCCCTGCGCTTCCAGCTGAATGATAATGTCTTCCACAGAGAGGTTTCTACATGGCCGGGGGTTGTCCAGCACGTTAGCAATGGAGTCCTCCGCTACAATTTTGATGGGATGAGGGCCGCACAGCAGCCTGCCGCGACCAGCGCCGGGGGATCTTCCCAAGTTGCGGCAGAGACAACCCCAGATGCAGCGGGGACCACAGCGAACCTGCCTGAATCGCTGGTCCCCATCGTCGAGCATTTCAACGACCAGGCACGGCGGCTCAACGTGGTAACCCAGGTTGTTTCCAGTGGCGCCCCTATATTTCCTTCTTTTAATGAATTTCGTATTAATCGGTCCCTTGGTCTCTCCAACACCGCCCCCCTCACTTCCCCCATTCCCACTACCCTGTTCACTTCTGCCACCCCCCTCATCACGACAATGGGTGAACCGGGCCCCGAACCCGATTCCACTGACCCACCTCCATCCAAGAGGGCCCGCACTACGGCCACAGATCCCGTGGTGGATCTTACGGAGGATGATCCACCAGTCACGCCGCCCACAGCAACCTTGATTCCGGAGGAACCGCTGATTGATCTGGCAGATTTCCTCAACATTCGTCTCCCTCACACCTCGTTCACTCCATCTACCGCCCCCTCCACCAGCCGACCACATGCCACCTCCCCCAATCTGTCCAATTCATCAGCCACTGTGTCCGATTCTTTGATCCGGGAACTTTTCGACGGTGACCACGGGGCGGAGGTCACCTCCAGTACTGCAGCCGTGGTACCACCTGTTGACCCCGTGGCCACATCCCGGGATCCTCTTGCCACTATATCTGTCCAGCCAGCCACAGTTGGGGTTGATTCAGCCACCCCTCCCACAGAGCAAACCACGCAGCAGGACCGGCCAGAGCTTGATATGGCCACTTCGGTGCAGAAGCAGACGCCGGTCCATCCTCCAGAGACTTCAGGCAGAGCAGCAGCCATGGGCCAATCTTCGCAGGAACAGACACCCGAGCAGGGTGTACCCAGCACAACAAATGCAGAACAACTGAGTCCAGCACAGCTGTATCTGCTCATTCAGCGGGCGGCCTTCAAGGCCGAGCAGATTCACACCGAGCTACAGCGGAGGTGCACCGAGCAGCGGAATCAGATCACGGCGCTTACTGAACAGCGCAATCAGTTGCTGCAGGAGAAGACCTACCTCCAGGAGCAGGCCAACATTGTTAATCAGGCGCTCTCCAGCGTATGGCCGGAGGCACGGGCTCAGCATGCCCCACTCCCTGCTCGCATAGAGGAGAACAGTATAGCTGTACAGGCTCACCAGCTCAGGGAAGTTTTCACTACTATTTGCAGGGAGAACCAGGAGTTACAAGCGGCGTTAGCCACACGGCCTACCCTTCCAGATCCACCCGCCGACCATTCAGGACAGGTGACTGCCAAACAGACGCAGGCAGTCAGTATGCAAGCCACTCTTCATTCCACTGCAGCCGCAGCTTCGGCCCTTCTGCGAAGTTTGCAGGAGTGCTCCCTCGCGCTGACTGTCAAGACGCAGCCCATTGCTGCCCAGCTGCAACAAATCTCCAGCGAAATTCGGGCGACCAGGGACCCCGCAAGGTTAGATCAGCTCTACACCCAGTCGGACGAGTTGGAACTTCACATGCAGATGACTGAGGCCGAATCAGCAGCGGCCAAGCACGTCCTCCGGGAGATTCGTCCGGGCATTCGCACCCATGCTGACGCTATGCACCAGCTGGATGCCGAGGCCGATTCCCAGCTCGCCACTCTGTTCGGGGCTGCCCCGACGCCCATAGATGAAGCCGCCGCTAACCGCATCTCCCAAGACGCTGACCTGCTTATGCAGGAATGGCAGCAAGCAGTGGCGACCTTCACAGAGCTTCGAGATTCAGCACTCCGCCGGGTCCCAGATTTGGGGCCCTTGTTTGAACCAGCAAATGGCGGAGCACAGCAGGAAAGGGTGGCGGAAGAAGGAACAGCAGAGCAGGGCACGGAAGCTAGCAGCGGAATGGAAATAGAAACTGTCATTTGTGATTGACTCGCGGACGAGTCAAAGAATTGTGGTCGGGGCCTATTGGGGCCCTTGTTTTTGTTTAAGTTTTGAACTTTTGGCCAAGACATTTTGAACTTTGACTCTTTTTGAGTTGCGGAATAAATGCACATAGCAACCGCGACCGCGCCGCAGTGACCAGGAGTTGCGGAGCTACCAAGGTGGCGCGGAAGCATTTGATAACTGGAGATCGAACAGAGATAAGTGCAGATGAAAGAAATACAGCAGAAAACAGGAAGTGGAACATGCAGACATCAGAAGAGAAGCTGGGAAAAGCCAGAGTGAAGACACAGAGAAGATGCCAGTCGCGACGAGCGGGTGAATAAAAGGCGACCACCTGGCTGAAGAAGAAGGTTGCTGTTGTTATTGTTATTGTTGAGGGTTGAATGGATGCGAGAGAAGTCGCGAGGATCAAGACCTGAGGAAGGATACGCAGAGCAGCCGAGGAAGAGTCATGCTTGTTCTTCCTATGGGTTCTTAGTTTCTATGTTCTTCCTTTCTGTTCTCAAACCCATCTGTATCTGACTTGTGAGTTATCAGAGAAGAAAGCTATGTAACCATGTATTCGGCCAGAAGAATAATATAAGGAAGGATTGCTGTCTTAATGTGTTGTTCATGTGTTCTGATGTGTTTACACTGCTTTAAAAATTTTAAGTTGCGACTGTCTGAATACTTAATTAGTGATCATGCATGTGTAACTTGGTATATGTGATGGATGCACTTTCTTTCTTTGGTTGCGGGTTTATTCCTTACCAGTGATCTCATCCCCTTATGCATGTGGTCGCGGCACGCCTCGGGTGAGACGCACTGCTCTCCCAGAGCAGGGTGAAAATGCCGGCGTGTTCCTAGACTACTCCGGACCCCTTGTTGGCCACAACTCTTGAACCTGGGTCTTGCTCGCGAGACCTGACTTTTCGCCAACATTTACTTAGATCAATGCATCATTCATTCATCACATGTTTAGTAAGAAGTAAACATGCGTAGTAAGAACAGAATAAATCATCACACATGAACACCAGGATTTAAGGTGGAAACCCAATTCGGGAGAAAACCATCGCTGCTATCGTCTATGTCTTCAATATTTATTATAAAGAAAACTGCTTACAATATTGTACTGGCGCAAACTCATACCATTATAGAGGCACCCACCTGCAGAAGGCTACAACCTTCTCTCATTCTCCAGCTACTACTGGAAGGGAGCTCCAACCCCCTGATCTCGTTTACCAGCCACTCCTGGAAGGAAGCTACTACCCCCTGATCTTGTTTACCAGCAACCACTGGAAGGGAGCTATGACCCCCTCACTGAAGGCTCCAACCCTCAACACCATTGCATACCACGTTTTATCAATTTTCACACTGGATCCAACAACTTCCACATAACACATCTTATAGGCCTCTTTTCATCATATTTTCAGACTGGACCCACCCCACACATTTAAGCTCAAAGAACGTACATCAAAATGAAACTTATAACCCCATCAATTCATTCTTTTAATCTTCAATCAATCAACCAACCACTGATCTTTAATCATAATCAACTAGCAGCATAATCAGTATTCAAACAACCCAGATCTATATGAAGACATCATTGACAGACAACAGTAATATAGAAAAACACATCAGAAATTTCCTTCCGCATACTTCAACAAAACCCTAGATTCCATATGTGGTTTTGCTAAAATGAACCTACGTATATACGTGAGACAAACCTGCGTATAGATCTGCAACTATTTCAGGACTGACCTTAGATTCCATACGCGCTTTTGCTGAAACTAACCTGTGTATTTACGCGCTTTTGCTGAGACAAACATGCGTATAGATCTGCAACTTTTTCAGGACTATGCATCTCTTCAGAATAAATAATTAGTTCAGATCTTACCCTTCACTTCAGCGAACATTCGACAGATCATAGATCTAAACATTCCATAAACAGATCTAGAGAATACATAGTCATTTTAGGTCTAGATATCTTGATCCATAATTTTACTCATAGGTGCATTATTAATTCAGATCTATCAATAAATTGTAACCCATTCCATGCAGATATACTTCAGAGTGAAGTATTCATTCAATACCCAGACACATGCACACTCTTGCACTATGATCTTCTTCTCCTTATATAGGTTTAGCCTTTAGCAATACCATGAGCAAAAACCACACAACTTCTGATGGTATTCTTGGACGGAATCAAATAGGCAATACAACGCTCAATATTGTGGGCTAATACCATGGTAATTCCCCTTGGTATCATAATTTTAGAGCGCAAAAGGCATACGCGAATTTGCTTCTTTTTTCCCGCGTGTATACACGACTTCTCTTCATAAAAACTACGTATATGCTAATTCTGGATATATACGCGGGTTGCCTTCATAAAAGTAGTGTATACATTGCTTCCATACGCAGGTTTCCTTCATCAAACCTATGTATACATTGTGACATATTATATTTATCATTTCTCTGGCACTTACTGGAATTCATTTCTTTGTCACATCTGAACTGACCTGTAGAAACATCATTTTTACGTCTTTAACACATAGGTTTCTTATCAAAAGGAAAATCATCAAGTAAGTTTCCATCAAGGACAACTTCATTATGTACGTTGCCATCAAGGACAACGTATTGCATCATATTTCCAACATCATCAACCCTTGAAATGTAGAAGGTGCATTGGTAAGGCCAAAATGAATGACCAGAAATTCATAATGACCCTCATGAGTTCAAAATGTTGTTTTAAAAATATCTTTAGTCTTCATTCTAATTTGATGATATCCTAAACGAAGATCCAACTTGGTAAAATAAGTTTCCATGTAATTAATCCAATAATTCATCAATCATAGGAATTGGAAATTTATCTTTAATATTGAGATTATTTAGCTCCCTATAATTTGGACACATGCACCATGATCCATCCTTATTGTGCACCAATACCACTGGAGTAGAGAAAGAACTTTAACTAGGTTGAATTATACCAGCCTCTAACATTTCTGCAATCATACATTCAATTTCGCTCTTTTAGACATGAGGATATTTTTAAGGCCTTATGTTTGGGGGAACACTTTCTGGGATCAAATGAATAGCATGATCATGATCACGAATAGGTGGGAGTCCTTTGGGAATTTCAAACACCTTGGAATGATTGTCTAAGAATTTTTGGAGATCTAGAGAAATAGATAATTTTGATGTTGGAACTTCTAGTGAGCATAATTGTGCAATTATACCTCGTTGTTCTTTCTTTAGAATCTTTTTCATAAAATTAGTGCTTATTGTCTTTCCTGGCTTCCCTGCGATACCCCGTAATTTGACTTCCTTTCCTTCCGAAAAAAATAAAAAATAAAACATAAAATTAAATTAAATTAAATTAAATTTAAAAAAAAAAAATCAAGAAAAGTTCTTGAAAATTAAATATTGTAACCATTGTACTCCTAGTACAACATCAGCACCTCCCATTGGAATGGAAAGAATTTTACTATTCAATATATATTCCCCCATGGTTAGCTTGATATTATGGTATTTTCCAGAGAAATTTATAGTTCCTCCATTTGCAACCATCACTTGACATTCTGGTGTTGGGTATAGGAAGCAATTTAATTCCTTGGCTACCATACAATGAATAAAATTATGGGTACTACGCGAATAAATCAACACTATTTCCTTTTTCTTCTTGATATGTCCTTCTATCTTGAAATTTTTAGGAGTGGTAATTCCTACCAATGCTTTACATGATATGGTCGGACTCATTTCTTCTTTTTATAGGGTTGGTTTCTGGTGTATATCCTCTTCTTTTGAAGTTTCTTGTTCGTTTTCTTCCTCCTCTTCACAATCTGTGTAAAATAATTTCTCAGCACACTTCTGACCTTTAGTGTATTTTCTATCACAACTGTGTCAAATCCCTTTTGCTCTTTTTTATTCCTGTTGTCACACAAAATGTATAGGTACCGCGACAACTGCTCAGATCGGGGGCTGTCACCCTGATCCTCAATCTCTCTATTTAAGTTGTCTCCTTATATCAGACTAAGGGGGGTAGATCCTTTGGAAATGGAATGAAGGAGAACCAGTTGGAAACCAACCAGTTCGGGAGACACAGTTAAATGACCAAATACTTGTAAAAGATCTAGCAAGATTAAATGATTCGATTGAATTGGAAAGATTGATACCAGTGCCTTATGGAGTCAACTATCCTGCTAAGAAAATTACAACCAATTACTTGATGAGAAATTGCTGCTATGCAATGTTAATTTAGAATTCAGAATGCAAGGAAAATGATTTGAAGAAGGAGCAAGATGAAGCAAGCTTCGAAGATGAGAGTTAATGTTAAAAAGCCAAAAACACTTAGATTATAAATAATCTGATCTAACCACTAAGTACTTAAGGGAGAGTGTCAATTATGAAGATGCCCAAAAGATTGCTTGATTAAAAGATATACAGATCCACAATAGAGCTCTCAAAATCAGATATCAATCACACTTACTTGAAAATATTTCCCAAACATTAGTATTCAATAAACATCCAATATCCAAGTAAATGAAACAAGACTTAATTACACATTTTAATCGATAGATAATGTTCCAGAAAACTTAGATTCCAATTATTATTAAACCCAACTGAAGCATATGAAATTTACTAGCACTTAAATCTCAATAATCACTTCATCAAGTAATTTATGGATTAAATGATATTCTTAAAGTAATGCAAATCCAAAAAAAAAAAAATTTCTCCTATAGTCAAGCTTAGGACATATTCTTTAGCAAGATTTCAGATCTGAAAAATAAATCGCAGCAATAATTTAAACCATAGATCAGCAAACAAACGATACTGGCACCAATGCCCAATATGACTAAAATTAGTAAAAATTGTTGAACTTGAAGAAAAATCAATTTTTAGGGCTTGATTTAGAGGAATTTTAGATCTGATATTTTTATTTCAACAATGAAACAGTGACAGATCAGCAAGATAAACTGCCAAAAATAGCTGTCAAATATTTTTAGAAATAGACAAAAATATATTAAAACCCGAAATTTTCAATTTTAAGGCTTTAAGAGAGTTGGATTCAATAATTTTCAGAACTGATAAGTTTGTAACAGCAGTAAATTGATAATAGATCAACAAACTGAAAATGTTGAAATTAATCCCCACTATGACTAAAAATAGTAAGTTTTGCCGAAAAACTGAAAATTTAGATTTTATGGACCTTATTAAAAATATGCATCAGAAATGTTCAAATCTGATTTTTCACAGTTATGCAGAATTTCCAGCAAGATTCAAAATCAGATCTAGGCAAAATTAAAGATGTCCAAATGGTCAAAATTTCTGAAAATGAATATTTTTCAATTCCAAACAATTTTGACCATATAAAATGTGTTTTTAGGGCCTAATTATTTGAGATTTGTTGCTGTAAAATTTTTTTTAGAAAATAAGGGTTTAGAGATCAAACCCTTAGCCTAAGGCTTTGAAGATTCCACAGTTGAAAATTCTTGAAAATTTGGGATAATGTTGTCACTTGAAAATTAGAATTTTGGAGACCAAAATCCTGTAAAAATAGCCTCAAAAGCCTATACGTCCTCAAGGATCTAGATTTGGCTCAGATCTGAAGTTTTCCTTGGCTAATTTTTCAGATCTATTTCTACAAACAAATATTAAGCCCAGATCTGACCCTCCAGGGTCTAGATCTAGCTCAGACCTGAAGATTTCCTTGGCTGATTTTTCAGATCTAATCCTGCACAAGTGAAAAAAGAAACCCAATACCCAATATGTACAAAAATAGCGAAAATCCTAAAAACCCAAATGTTAGAATTCAAAATTATGTTACAAAACTTCAGATATACACATGTAAATTACAGATCTATACAATATATTTACATATCTATGCACAAGAGTTGCAGATCTATCAGATCTGAGGAGTATATGTCTGAATTCACTCCCAGATCTAAATATCTAAGGCTCTTACTAGCCAGATCTAACTTTAAACTAAAAAAAATTAAGATAAATTTTTTTTTTTAAGCCACAAGCTCTAGAAAGACCTTGCAAAAAATATTCCGTAAGATAACCTTAGAAATTAGTAAACAATGGCCTTTTTCAAATTTTCTGAAATATGAGAGTCGGCTGATTTAACTGAAGATTTCCCCAAATGCTCAAATCTTTAATAATGATCTATGCACACTTAGATCTAAATTTTAGATTGATAGAGATTTAAAAAATAGCCATGAGACCTTTCAGAAATATAGATAACTAATATTTCTGTCAAATCAAAATGCAATTTAAGAAAACCCAAAAAACTGCACAAGATACTTGTATGCAAATCAATCCATAACGGCCATCAACCATGAACTGCCAATAAAAGTAGTAGAGTTTAGAGACAATATCACCACATAGATCTGGAAAATGAACACCAAAGTTTGTCACCCCACAGTATTTATGCTTTATTGATAAAAAATTTACAAGAGATTCTGAGAATAAGTGCACGATCCAAAGATCGGATGATTGAAACACTAACAAAGACCTTTAATTTATAAGATAAAATCTCCAATGGCTAGTTCAGTTGATCCACATCAAAATAATCTCGATCGTCGAAAGATTTAATTATCTTTTAATCTGGACTGTCGAAATTATAATTTTGAGGAAATTCGAATTTATCATTTAATTCCATTTTAATTAACTCAAAAAATAATAATTTTTAATTAATTACCTCAAAATTTTGACTTTGACTTAACCACCCAAGCCCAAGGGTCCAAAATTTCTTGAAATTCTCAATATTCCCTTGGCTTGGGCTGGGACCTTTAAAAATTTAATTTTTAAGGACCAACGAATTTTGCCTTTGAAGAATTTTAACTCACCTAGGACTTAAAATTAATTAAATTTATGGCTTAGGATTTTTAATTAATTTGGCCAACCTTCTTTACATAAGATAAATACATTTAGACACATAAAAAGGGGATACCCATTCGTATAGACCCTCAAATAGCTACCAAATTCTTCGACTCAAAATATGATCTAGTAGACCAAGCAACTTGTAATAAAATAATCTAGCCAATTAGCTAGGATTATTCCCAAACTAATTTTACAAAGAATCGATAGAAAACACTATGACTCACTTAGCATCTTGATGACAAAATCCTCTCTAGCTTTGGGGTGAGGCTGGAAGGGAAAACTCTGTCGATCACTTGTGTCTAAAAACACAAGCAAATCAGTGAGACAAAAAACCTCCTAGGATAGAAATCATCACCAAAATACTAGGCTTACCTAGGTTGTTACATACATGATGGTCTTACTTAGATTATTTACATCATAAATATGCAGAATGGGTTTACATTGTTTATAAAATTGTCGACTGATGATGAAATCTGAATGGCGTGAACACGTCGAACATGATGAATCCCATTTGAAAAAATGGGGGTGTACTGCTATACTTAACATGAAAATTAAATCTACTCTAACTACAAAATGAAATGCTGAAAGGACAAGGATTAGGGTTAGAAATACAATACAAAGGATGCCCAATGGCATCGAATGTGTTCAATATAGTGCATGCTGAGCATTTACCTGCTTTCAGGCAAGTCTGTAGGTTGCTTTTCAGATGTGACATGCACAATCTTGCATATTGTAGGACTCTGTCTTATCTGAATGTCAAGCTGCTCTCGGTCATTAGATGAATCAAACCGCTTACTTCTTCTTTTCTGCTTTTTTCTCTTCTTCTTAGTGGGTTGTGATGTCAGTAATGAGACCACTGTAGATTTCTTGTCCTTATCTTGAAAATGCTTGTACAAAACATCTGATGAACTTGGAGCGTGACCAATCTTATTCTGAATATACCCTGTCAATGGTGACACATAAGCTTGGTCTTTCTTAACGTCCTTTGTAACCATTGTTCATTTTTCCTTAATGGGAAAAGTGACCTCCGTGTGATGAGATGGAAATTGCTTCAGCAAACTAGGAGGCCTATGATCTTTTGGAAAATCTAACTTGGGTTGGAAATTTTGCATGTGTGATCTTTCCATTTTTTCCAACTTATTTTAAATATCAGTCATTTTATTAGAATGTTTAACATTAACAACAGTAATTTCCTTCACATGACTCTCTTCAATAGTCAACAAATTGTGTTGAAGATACATCTGATTAGAATGATTAACTTCCATCATCTCTAACCTGTTTTCCATGACATTTATTTCTTGTGCATGACTTGCTTCAATGACATTTATCCTATTTTGAAGATTGATCTGGTTAGCTTCTATGTTTTGAATCATTTTATCATTATCTGCTTTCATGGCCATGAAGAAATTTTGCATATAGTTCATCTCATTCTCATGATTTTCTACCATGATCGTCATTTCCTTGATATGTTTTTCTTCCATGAATTTCATGATCGTCATCTTTTCCTCTAAGGCTAACAACTTTTTCTGTATAGCATCAATTTCCCTGGTATGATCAGCTGTTAATCTTGCTTGGTTAAGTTCCATAACCTTATTAGGTTGAGCTTGATTAACCTCTGAATTCTTGATTATTTGAGCTTGATTCAATTGTATATCCTTAACCATATTAATAAATTCCTTGATAAAATCATTTTCAAGTTCTATAGTTTCATTTACTTCGACTTTTGCCTTTACCTTTTCTTTATTTCCATATTCATTTTCAATTGCCTCAATAAGTGATTGGAGAGAATCAAAAGTGTTTTTTTGGAAGTCAGCGAACCACTCCACAGCATCACCAGTTAAGGTGAGAATGAAAATCCGCATCTTCACATTTTCATGATCAGAATATGGGCGACACTTACTCATACATAGGTTGAAATTCTGAATGTCAGCCTCGGCAGAAAAAGCATTATTGTCACTAAAAGGTGGCATGTCATCGATAGTCAAACTAACTGAAATCGGGAAATTGTGTGGAGCACCCTGAAAGTTAGTAAAGTCAAGAGGATCAAAAAAATCATCCATGATGACTTGCTTGAATGGAACGACAAATGGATGTTAGAGAAATAGATCCCTGTTCAAGAAAAGTCAAGAGGTCCTCAAGAAGCGAGCTTTTTGGCAGGGACTCTTGTAAGAAATAAAAGAATTGGAGTCGCCACTTGAACATGAACCTAATTCTAAAATAGAATAAATAATCGAGAGTAACATATGGATATCAGGGGGGGATTCTTGTCTGGGAGTAAAATAGATGAATAAGTGGAGCCGCCACCCAAACAAGAAGCCAACCGAAATGCCCAAGTGTTAAATGTGAAAATTATGAAATGACTAGTGAGATGAAAAAAGATAAGATGATGAAAAAGATGAAGAGATGAAGATATGAAATGACGCCAGAAAATGCTCTGTCATGTGACAGATTAATGAATGGTGAAAAACGATTCGAAGATTAGAAAATGTCGTTAAGACCAAGGACAGAAAAAACTTTGTCCCAGCAACGGCGCCAAAAAATGTTGTCTCACAAAATGTCTAGGCACTGCGACAATTGCTCAGATCAGAGGTTGTCACCCTGATCCCCAATCTTTCTATTTAAGTTGTCTTCTTATAGCAAACTAAGGGGGGTAGACCCTATGGAAATGGAATGAAGGAGAACCAGTTAGAAACCAACCAGTTCGGGAGACACAGTTAAACGACCAAATACTTGTAAAAGATCTAGCAAGATTAAATGATTCGATTGAATTGGAAATATTGATACCAGTGCCTTATAGAGTCAACTATCCTGCTAAGGAAATGACAACCAAGTACTTGATGATAAACTGCTGCTATGCAATGTTAATTTAGAATTAAAAATGCAAGGAAAACGATTTGAAGAAGGAGCGATATGAAGCAAGCTTCGAAGATGAGAGTTAATGTTAAAAAAGTCAAAAGCACTTAGATTGTAAATAATCTGATCTAACCACTAAGTACTTAAGCGAGAGTGTCAATTATGAAGATGCCCAAAATATTTCTCGATTAAAAGATATACAGATCCACAATAGAGCTCTCAAAATCAGATATCGATCACACATACTTGAAAATATTTCCCAAACATTAGTATTCAATAAACATCCAATATTCAAGTAAATGAAACAAGACTTAATTACACATTTTAATCGATAGATAACGTTCCAAAAAATTCAGATGCCAATGATTATTAAACCCAACTAAAGCATATGAAATTTACTAGCACTTAAATCTTAGTAATCACTTCATCAAGTAATTTATGGATTAAATGATATTCTTAAAATAATGCAAATCCAAAAATATTAAATTTTCTCCTATAGTCAAGCTTAGAATATATTCTTCTACAAGATTTCAGATCTAAAAAATAAATCACAGCAGTAATTTAAACCATAGATCAGCAAACAAACGATACCGGCACCACTGCCCAAAATGACTAAAAATAGTAAAAATTGTTGAACTTGAAGAAAAATCAATTTTTAGGGCTTGATTTAGAGAAATTTCAGATCTTATATTTTTATTTCAACAGTGAAACAGTGACAGATCAGCAAGATAAAACTGCCAAAAATAGTTGTCAAATATTTCCAGAAATGGAAAAAAAATATATTTAAACCCGAAATTTTCAATTTTAAGGCTTTAAGAGAGTTGGATTCAGTAATTTTCAGAAATGATAAGTTTGTAACAACAGTAAATTGATAATAGATCAGCAAACTGAAAATGTTGAAAATGATCCCCACTATGTCTAAAAATAGTAAGTTTTGTCGAAAAATTAAAAATTCAGATTTTATGGACCTTATTAAAAATATGCATCAGAAATGTTTAGATCTGATTTTTCACAGTTATGCAGAATTTCCAGCAAGCTTCAAAATCAGATCTAGGCAAAATTAAAGATGCCCAAATGGTCAAAAATTCTGAAAATGAAGATTTTGCAATTCTAAAAAATTTTGACCATATAAAATGTGTTTTTAGGGCCTAATTATTTGAGATTTGCTTGCTATAATAAAATTTGCAGAAAATAAGGATTTAGAAATCAAACCCTTAGCCCAAGGCTTTGAAGATCCCACCATTGAAAATTCTTGAAAATTTGGGATAATGTTGCTGCTTGAAAATTAGAATTTTGGAGACCAAAATCCTATAAAAATAGCCTCAAAAGCCTCTACGTCCTAAAGGGTCTAGATCTGGCTCAGATCTGAAGTTTTCCTTGACTAATTTTTCAGATCTATTCCTGCAAACAAATATTGAGCCCAGATCTTGCCCTCCAAGGTCTAGATATGGCTCAGATATGAAGATTTCCTTGGCTAATTTTTCAGATCTGAAGATTTCCTTGGCTGATTTTTCAGATCTAATCCTGCACAAGTGAAAAAAGAAACCCAATACCCAATACGTACAAAAATAGCGAAAATTCTAAAAACCCAAATGTTAGAATTCAAAATTATGTTAAAAAACTTTAGATCTACACATGTAAATTACAGATCTATACAATATATTTAAATATCTATACACAAGTGTTGCAGATCTATCAGATCTGAGGAGTATAAGTCTGGTTTCACTCCCAAATCTAAAGATCTAAGGCTCTTATTAGCCAGATATAACTTTAAACTCAAAAAAATTAAGATAATTTTTTTTATTTAGTCACAACCTCTAGAAAGACCCTGCAAAAAATATTCCGTAAGATAACCTTAGAAATTAGGAAACAACAGGCTTTTTCAGATTTTCTGAAATCTAAGAGTCGGTTGATCTAACTGAAGATTTCCCCAAACGCTCAAATCTTGAATAATGATCTCTACACACTTAGATCTGAATTTTATATTGATAGAAATTTAAAAAAAAACCATGAGACCTTTCAGAAATATAGATAACTAATATTTCTGTCAAATCAAAATACAATTTAAGAAAACTCAGAAAATTGCACAAGATACCTGTATGCAGATCAATCCATAACGATCATCAACCATCAAATGCCAATAAAAGTAGCAGAGTTTAGAGACAATATCACCACATAGATCTGGAAAATGAACACCAAAGTTTGTCACCCCAAAGTCTTTATGCTTTATTGATAAAAAAATTACAAGAGCTTCTGAGAACAAGTGCACAATCCAAAGATCGGATGATTGAAACACTGACAAAGACCTCTAATTTATAAAATAAAATCTCCAACGGCTAGTTCAGTTGATCCATGTCAAAATAATCTCGACCGTCAAAAAGATTTAATCATCTTTTAATCTGGACCATCAAAATTATGATTTTGAGGAAATTCAATTTTATCATTTAATTACATTTTAATTAACTCAAAAATAATATTTTTTAGTTAATTACCTCAAAATTTTGACTTTGACTTAACCATCTAGATCCAAGGGTCCAAAATTTCTTGAAATTCTCAATATTCCCTTGGCCTAGGCTGAGACCTTTAAAAAATTATTTTTTAAGGACCAACAAATTTTGCCTTTGAAGAATTTTAACTCACCTAGGACTTAAAATTAATTAAATTTCTGGCTTAGGATTTATAATTAATTTGGCCAGAAAATTTAATTAATTGACTGAGAGAGAATTTAATTATTTTTTCCAACCCTCTTTACATAAGATAAATACATTTAGACACATAAAATGGGGATACCCATTCGTATAAACCCTCAAATAGCTACTCAATTCTGCGACTCAAAACATGATCTAGTAGACGAGGCATCTTGTAATAAAATAATCTAGCCAATTAGCTAGGATTATTCCCAAATTACTTTTACAAAGACTCGATAGAAAACACTAAGACTCACTTAGCATCTTGATGAAAAAATCCTTCCTAGCTTTGGAGTAAGGCTGGAGGGGAAAACTCTGCCGATCACTTGTGTCGAAAAACACAAGCAAATCAGTGAGACAAAAAACCTCCTAGGATAGAAATCATCACCAAAATACTACGTTTACCTAGGTTTTTACATACATGATGGTCTTACTTAGATCATTTACATCATAAACATGCAGAATGAGTTTACATTGTTTATAAAGCAATTGACTGATGATGAAATCTGAATGGCATGAACACGTCGAACATGATGAATCCCATTTAAAAAAATGGGAGTGTACTGCTATGGAGTCATTGACAAAGTGTGGTCAACACTTAAAATTGTTGTGGTGTCAACCTTGTAGGTTGTGGAATTCTAGGAGTAGAAACACTTCCATCTTTATGTATAAATTATACAACATGCATATATATCTTGGATTCACCCGATCTAATAATGTACTAAAGTTAAATATTGAATCGCTTCTACAAATATTTTGTAGAAATAAAAACACAATCGCTAATCACATGAACATGAAGAAAGATCAATCACACACAACACAGATAATTTCCCGGAGAAATATTACAGCTAAAAACCCCACTATCTTCTATTGTATATTAAGCATGGATCATGAAACAATTACATACAAACTCTTCTCACAAGAACCCTCCAGTACTCAGCTAATTGTCTCACACTGTCATATGTAAAACTAACCAACACATAGCCAATTCTCAGCCTCCAGACATCATGCCTTGCTTGCACAATCCCTGATGGTAAATATCCCTAAAATATAGGAATTATTGCCTACCTTGACTACGCAAGTATCATGGGCTCCAATGGGTGTTTGGTTGCATGTGTGCAACCCAATAATCCTGCAACTGGTAGTCAACTTCCCTTTCACCTAGAACTCAACTAAGTCTCCATTGGATTTGACATGCATGTAGCTAATAATAGTGAATCCTCAATTGCATGTGAGATCACTGATTGTGAATTAATTAATATTTAATTCACTTGATCTCTCACTAGTGTATATTCAGTTACAACTAGCACAACTGAGTTTAACTCACTTAACTTAGTTAAACTATTTAGAACTTGCATTAACTAATGCACCACTACACTTCTAACTCGAAATCCACTAGCTAACTGAATTTATCACTTTCAGTTAACTGAATTGAGAATAGATTACAGCTTAATGTCCATATTAAGTAAGTGATAACCAAAATAAACATGCACCCAAAAATAGTATTGTGGGCTCCAACCTAGTCTGGGTTCTTAATGCAACCAGGTGCTTAATGCACTAGGTGTGAGTACTAAATTTTCTTGTTGAATCTAAAAACTCCCTCTCAAAAAGAAATGGATTATCCTTCACCCTAATCTTGTCTCTATGTTATTCGAATTTGCTCCTAATGAGCGCCTTCGTCAGAATATCTGCATCCTGATCTTCCGTGGGAATGTACTGAAGCAAAATTATCCTTCTTTGCACACAATCTCTTAGATGATGGTACCAGATATATATATATGCTTGGACCTATCATGAAACACAAAATTAATCAATAGTTTCATGCAACTCTGATTATCACAATGAGTCAATATCAGATCCATCTGACAACCAAACAAACCAGCCAAGATCTTTCTCATCCCCATAACCTCACATGCAATTTGACTTGCTGCCATGTATTATGCTTCCACTGAAATGATTGTGATGCAGGGGCATTAGACACTAGCCAGCAATGTAGGAAGTTTTGTCCACATGTTGTGGCTTGGAGGGTTCAAAACATTTGAGTTGTAATAGCTAGGTGTCAATACCCCAGCTGACTGTATCATTTAGAATTGTTAGAGTTAGTAGAAGTCGAATAGTTAGCCATCTGTCATATTTCAGTTATTTGAATAATTGTAATTAGACCTTTGATTTCTAGAACGGTCCTCACAGAGGAACCGAAGAGTCATATGTTGATGTATATAAATGTAATCCCTCAGACCTAATAAGAGAGGAAGAGAAGAGAGACTTTTGCAATAACTCCGTGTGTTAACAATTGTTTCCAGTTAAATTATTTCAAAGCTTATTTTCCATAGAATTGTCTCGGATCCTTTATTTGTGAGGAGATTATTTAGTTGTGAAGCAATTGAATTCTTTGCATATATAATTATTGAGTCGAACCATTGTATCGATTCCGCATCCCTCTGTCTGTTGTTTCTCTTAAATTTATTCAAACAAACCCTGTTGAATTAATACTACCCGTAGGCGAGGTCTATGTAGAGGAATTGTGGTCGTTGAACACTGTTAATAGAATTCTCACTTTATAAAGAGATAGAATTGTTTGCTATCGGAAACCTGACCCGAGGTTAGACGTGAGTTAATGAACTAGAAGGACATTGCAACCGGCATGAACCGTAGTTAAGCACTGTACCAAAACCACAAGTGGATTTGCAAAGGTGGATTGCCCATATCGCACCACTTTTGCGGAGTAGGCGGTATTTTCTGAACGTGAGCGATTCCATAGAGTAATTGACGCGTGGTGAGGTGGACCCGCGGAAAACCACCGTTCAAACTGCACCATCGCACGTTATAGTCCGTACCGGGACGTTGATCGATATTGCCGTGCGCCGTTGATTTGGGAAGGAGCCATCGAACGGTGATCACACGTTGGACTTGCCCGGAGTTTAACTAAGGTGCGCGGAGGATAGCCAGGTACGATACGAGCGTTTGATTGGGCGATTGGACAGAGAGGTGGGGTCCAGAGCCAATGGTTTATTATAAGTCATTTGTTTAAAAGGGGAGGAATACTAATATAAAGTTCGGAAGGTATAAACGTTGGTTATAAGGTTGGTGGCATAATATAAAGCCGGGAGATATATTTAATTTTTCAAAGGTTGTCGATCGTATTTATTTATCAAATTCCTCGAATTTGATAAATAAATTCCATAAAAAAAAAAATAGACCACGTGGAGTAAAGAACGAGGTTTCAAAGGAAAACGAAGACAGAGCCACATTATAGTTGACCGGCTCTCCTTGGGGCGGACTTTCAGGTTTTTTGCGTCATTTGTGGTATCAGAGCGTTGTTTGAAGTTTTTTTGCTGACATGGCAGTCTGAGTTGGTAGAGGTGCTGGAAGAAGGAGACCTATTTCCAACGCTGAGGTGTTGGGGATGTTGCAGAGGGCCGAGGCCAGAATGGATGCCATGGAGCGAAGACAACCCGCAGATCCTGAAGACATCAGCGAACCTGACACAGAAGAAGCAAAAGAAAATGTTGAGATTCCTCCTGACTTGAGGCTCCTTAGAACTGTTCTGGGGTCTGCAGTTAAGCCTAGAATTGAAGTGTCGAGTTATGCAGGGGGACTAAATCCAGAAGAACTAGTAGACTGGATAAACGAAATGAATAATTGCTTCGATTTTGAAGAAATAAGCGAGGATAAAAAGGTTAAGTTTGCGGTGACAAAGCTGAAAGGACATGCTGCACTTTGGTGGGATGGAATGCAGGCAGAAAGGAGGAGAGTTGGCAAGCAACCTATCAAGAGCTGGACAAGAATGATGGCTAAATTAAAAGGTAAATTCTTGCCTAGTGATTACCAGATGACGTTGTATAGGAAAATGCAGAACCTGAGATAGAGGTTGCTGACAGTAAAATAATACACCGAGGAATTCTATAGAGTAAGCATAAGAGCTGGGCAATTTCAGGACACACCGAAAAAAACTGCCAGATATGTGAATGGTCTCAAGCTGGAGATCCAAGATGAGATTGATCTTATGTCTCCTAAGACAGTGGAAGAGGCCTTCCAGATGGCCTTGAAAGCAGAGGAGAAAATCCTGAGGAAACAGTCTGCCAAGAAGAGAGTTATTTTCCGTGGAAAGGGAAGTCAGGGTGGTAGAGGAAAGCCTACTACACCCAGGGATGGAGCTAATAGTAGCTCACCTCAGAATGCATCTACAGAGGATGATGTAAAGGGCAGAAGGGGTTCTTATAGAGGAAAAGGAAGAGGAGGCAGAGACAAACGCAGAGGTAGAGAGTTGAGGTGTTATAGATGTCAGCAAGTGGGACATAAGCACTATGAGTGTCCAGAGAATGTGGGTGCTGGTCCAAGAAATGTTGTTGTTGCCCAGGCTGGGGAAGAGGCAGAAATTGAAGAAGAAATTCTTCCAGAGAGGGGAGAGTCCTTGGTGGTAAATAAGGTCCTGTTGAAGCAAGCCAAAGAGGTCACTGAGCCTGCATAAAGGAAGACTTTGTTTAGGAGCATATGCAAAGTCCAAGGGAAATGCTGTCAGCTAGTCATTGATAGTGGCAGCATAGACAATCTGGTTTCCACTGAGGTGATAGAGAAGTTGAAGTTGAAGACAAGGGAGCATCCAACTCCCTACAAGGTGTCCTGGCTGCACAAAGGGCACTAGCTGGTTGTAAAAGAGCAGTGTGAGATAGAGCTGCAAATGGGAAAATATAAAGATAAGGTCCTATGTGATGTAATGCCCATGGATGTGTGTCATATACTGATAGGTAGACCTTGGCAGTTTGACAGAGTAGTAGTGCATGATGGCAAGAAGAACACTTACAAGTTCTTCAAGGATGGGGTACATCATACATTGATACCCATGGAAGAAGGAGAGCCATCCAGCAGAGTGATTGATCCAAAGACCTTGTTGCTGAGCGGGAAGGAATATCTGCAGCAGATAGAAGATGAAGAGGTAATTTTTGCTTTATTTTGAAAGCCTAAGGTAGTTCTTACTTCTACAAATATTTTTGATTTACCAATAGAGATACAAGAGATGTTAGACAATTATTGTGACATTGTTATGGATGATTTACCTGATGAGCTGCCACCTGTGAGAAAGATCAGCCATCAGATAGATTTTATCCCCGGTTCAAATATGCCAAATAAGGTAGCCTACAGAATGACTCCCAAGGAAAATGAGGAAATCAGGAGACAAGTACAGGAGTTGGTGGACAAGGGGCTGATTAGAGAAAGTTTGAGTCCATGTGCAGTACCAGCAGTATTGAGCCCAAAGAAAGATGGAGGCTAGAGAATGTGTACTGATTCCAGAGCAATCAATAAGATCACAATCAGGTACAGATTCCCTCTGCCCAGAATGGAGGATTTAATGGACTGTTTGAGTGGTGCTAAATATTTTTCAAAGATAGATTTAAAAAGTGGGTACCATCATATTAGAATAAGAGAGGGTGATGAGTGGAAAACTGCCTTTAAAACAAATGAAGGACTATATGAATGGATGGTAATGCATTTTGGGTTGTAAAATGCACCTAGCACTTTCATGAGACTTATGAATGAATTATTGAAAGAATTCATTGGGAAATTTGTGATAGTATATTTGGATGATATATTAGTTTTCAATAGAACTAAAGAAGAACATTTAAGGCATCTTAATCATGTCTTGAAGAAGCTGCACCAAGAGAAACTGCTGATAAATTTGAAGAAATGCTCATTCATGAAAGAGGGGTTGGTGTATTTGGGTTTTTTTGTTTCTGCAGAAGGATTGAAGATGGACCCAGAAAAGGTTAAGGCAATTGTGGAGTGGCCTTCACCCAGGAATGTCTTTGAGGTAAGAAGTTTCCATGGACTTGCTAGTTTTTATAGAAATTTTATAAGAAACTTTAGTAAGATTAATGCACCCATAATTGAGACAATAAAGAAGAGAAAACAGCCATTTAAGTGGACTGCTGAAGCAGAAAGAAACTTTAAATTGTTGAAGCAAAAGATAACAGAGAAGCTTGTTTTGATTCTGCCTGATTTTACTAAACCATTTCAAGTGAAGTGTGATGCCAGTGGTGAGGCCATTGGAGCTGTGTTGAGTCAGGATGATAGGCCTGTAGCATATTTCAGTGAGAAGCTGAATGACACCAGGAGAAATTATTCCTCTTATGAGAAGGAATTTTATGCAATTGTTCAGGCACTGAAGAAGTGGAGACATTATTTGATGTCCAGGGAATTTGTATTGTATTCTGACAATCATGCTTTGCAGTATATTGTACAGCAACCCAAATTGAAACATAAGCATGCCAAATGGGTTGAGTATCTCCAAGGTTTTAATTTTTTTTTGAAACATATAAGTGGCCAAGCCAATAAAGCAGTCATGTTGAGCAAAGAGTGCACATGCTTTGGTTTTCAAGAAACTAATTTCAGTCGGGGCAGATTTTGATTTTCAAAGAATCAGATAAAACTATCCGCATTTTTAAAGAAGCATTTCAGCAGGTTGTAACCTCGTTTTAACGCATGTCAATGCACGTTTTTTTCACAGAGGACTTTCCATTATTCAAAAAGAACTAAATCGTGTGTACCAAAATGTTCCATGAGAGAAAATTTGATCAAAGAAAAGCATAGTGGTGGACTTGCTGGACACTTTGGTACTGATAAAACTTATGAGCAGCTGAGTCACTTCTATTACTAGCCCAAGATGAGAGCAGAAGTGGATAAGTTTGTGAAGAATTGCAAAATCTGTCAATATGCCAAAGGAAGGAGCCAGAATGCAGGATTGTACACTCCCTTGCCTATTCCAGACAGGCCTTGGGACATGGTGAGTATGGATTTTGTTCTAGGATTTCCAAAGACTCAGAGAGGGAATGATGCAGTATTTTTTGTAGTGGACAGATTCTCCAAAATGGCTCATTTTATTCCATGTTATAAAACTAGTGATGCAACCCATGTTGCTAACTTGTTTTTCAAAGAAGTTGTTAGGTTGCATGGGTTGCCCAAAAGTATTGTTTTAGACAGAGACACCAGATTTGTGGGCCATTTTTTGAGGACACTGTGGAAGAAACTTGGTACCAAAATGAGTTTCAGCTCAGCTTATCATCCCCAGACTGATGGACAAACTGAGGTAGTGAACAGGATTCTGGGAAATTTGTTGAGAAGTCTTGCAGGAGAGCATCCCAAGCAGTGGGATCATATTTTGCCCCAGGAAGAGTATGCATATAATGACTCCCCAAACAGAAGCACAGGGCAGAGTTCATTTCATATTTTTTATGGAATGCACCCCAGAGGAATATCAGAGTTAAGAAATCTGGGGAGAGCAGAGCTGAGAAGTGTAGATGGTGAGGAATTTGCTTCAGAGATCCAGGCCATACATGAACAAGTGAAACAGCAACTACAAGGCAGCAGCATCAGATACAAAAGTAGAGAAAACTTGAGCAAAAAAGAAGTTCATTTTGAAGTAGGAGATTTGGTTTTGGCACACTTGAGAAAGGAGAGATTCCCAAAGAAGCAGTACAACAAATTGAAGTTCAAAAAGATTGGGCCATGCAAGATACTTAGAAAGTTTTCTGCAAATGCTTATGAGATTGAATTGCCACCTGATGTTGGAATATCTCCCATTTTTAATGTTGCAGATTTGTACAAATATGAAGATGATGGTGCAGAAGAAAGATCAGCAGACAAGGAACAGATTGAATGGAAGGAACAACTACCTCCAGCACAGTCGTTACAACCAGAGAAGATATTGGATAAAAGACCATTCAGAAGGACCATAGGACAAGAGTACTTTCAGTACTTGATCAAATGGAAGGATAAACCAGAGGAAGATGCCACTTGGATGACTGAAGGAATGTTGCAGAAGATAGGAAGATCAGTGGAAGAGCTCATGGACAGGAGCCCATGAAGAAAATTGCCCTCGGGAGTCTGATGCAAGGGCATTAAACACTAGCCAGCAATGTAGGAAGTTTTGTCCACATGTTGTGGCTAGGAGCGTTCAAAACATTTGATTTGTAACAGCTAGGTGTCAATACCCCAGCTGACTGTATCATTTAGAATTGTTAGAGTTAGTAGAAGTCGAATAGTTAGCCATCTGTCATATTTCAGTTATTTGAATAATTGTAATTAGAACTTTGATTTCTAGAATGGTCCTCATAGAGGAACCGAAGAGTCATATGTTGATGTATATAAATGTAATCCCTCGGATGTATTAAGAGAGGAAGAGAAGAGAGACTTCTGCAATAACTCCGTGTGTTAACAATTGTTTCCAATTAAATGATTTCAAATCTTATTTGCCATAGAATTGTCTCAGATCCTTTATTTGTGAGGAGATTGTTTAATTGTGAAGCAATTGAATTCTGTGCATATATAATTATTGAGTCGAACCATTTTATCGATTCTGCATCCCTCTGTCTATTGTTTCTCTTAAATTTATTCAAACAAACCCTGTTGAATTAATACTACCCACAGGCGAGGTTTGTGTAGAGGAATTGTGGTCGTTGAACACTATTAATAGAATTCCAACTTTATAAAGAGATAGAATTGTTTTCTATCAGAAACCTGACCTGAGGTTAGACATGAGTTAATGAACTAGAAGGACAGTGCAACCGGCGTGAACCGTAGTTAAGCACTATACCAAAACCACAAGCGGATTTGCAAAGGTGGATTGCCCATATCGCACCGCTTTTGCGGAGTAGGCGGTATTTTCTGAATGCGAGCGATTCCATAGAGTAATTGACGCATGGCGAGGTGGACCCGCGAAAAACCACCGTTCAAACTACACCATCGCACGTTATAGTCCGTACCGGGACGCTGAGCAATATTTCCGTGCACCATTGATTTGGGAAGGAGCCATCGAACGGTGATCGCACGTTGGACTTACCCGGAGTTTAACTAAGGTGCGCGGAGGATAGCTAGGTACGATACGAGCGTTTGATTGGTTGATTGGATGGAGAGGTGGGGTCCATAGCCAATGGTTTATTATAATTCATTTGTTTAAAAGGCGAGGAATACTAATATAAAGTTCGGAAGGTATAAACGTTGGTTATAAGGTTGGTGGCATAATATAAAGCCGGGAGATATATTTAATTTTTCAAAGGTTGTCGATCGTATTTATTTATCAAATTCCTCAAATTTGATAAATAAATTCCATAAAAAATAAAATAGACCACGTGGAGTAAAGAACGAGGTTTCAAAGGAAAACGAAGACAGAGCCACACTATAGTTGACCGGCTCTCCTTGGGGCGGACTTTCAGGTTTGTTGCGTCAGATTTCCACTGATCATTGTCTCTTTTCATACCAAGAAACTATTTTCAATCCAATGCTAAAGATCCCTCTTGATGTGCTTTTTATGTCCGATGGACTGCCAGCCCAATCTGCATCCGTGAAGCCATGCATCTTCACTCCCTCTGTCCATTTGTACCATAGACCATACTCTAATGTGCCCCTCAGGTATCTTAGGACATGCTTCCCCGCCTTCAAAAAGAGCTTGGTAGGCTTAACCATAGCTTGACTCAGCTGGTTAACTGCGTAGAAAATTTCTGGTCTCGTTTTCACCAAATACAGTAGCGAACCCACTAACTGTCGGTAGACAGTAACATCCACTACCTCTCAAGAAGTAGCATCGTCTTTCCTCCAATTTCCTAGAAGAGGAGTATTCATGGGTTTGCAGCTCTCCATGTTAAACTTACCCGGTATCTCCTTTGTATACTTACCTTGAGACACAAAAATTTCACCATCTCGTTGCCATATTTCCAATCCAAGGAAATAATGAAGGAGTCCCATGTGCTTCATTTTGAACTCCCTTGAAATATCCTCCTTGCATGAGTGTATCAGTTACTCATCACCAGTCAAAATTATATCATCAACATAAAGAAAAATGGTCAATAGCTTACCCTCAACCACAATCTGGTACATGTTTGCATCTGCTTCACTTTTAGTTAAGCCCGGTCTAGTGAAATAGATGTCTATTCGAGTGTACCAAGCACGGGGTGCTTGCTTCAACACATACAGTGCTCTTTTAAGTTTGCACGCATACAACTCACCATTGAAGATTTCGAAACCTTCAGGCTACTCTATGTACACCTCTTCCTCAATGATCCCATTAACAAACACATTTTTCACATCCATATGATGAATGCGCCAGCCCATCTGCGCTGAGAGTGCAAGGATGGATCTTATGGAAGAGTACCTTGCTATAGGTGAAAAATTATCATCATAATCTATCCCCTCAATTTGTGAGAATCCACGGGCCACAAATTTGGCCTTGTATTTCTCCACACTCACATCAGTAGTTTGATTTACCTTGTAGATACATCTCGATCCAACCACTGATTTGTCGACTGGTCTTGGACTATCTCCCATGAACTGTTCTTTACAATGGAGTCATACTCCTCCACCATTGCATCAACCCAAGTTGGTTGTTGCACTACATCCTGAAAGAAAGATGCTTTAGTCACAATACATTTGCTCATAAGAGCCATGTATCTAGTAAATCAGCCAGGAGACTGTCTCTGTATGTGCTGTGAAGTAGGGGCTCCTACATTCTCTGTAGCATCAAGTCTCAATATATCAGCTTCTATGGTGTGCCTTCTGTCATTTCTGATAGATGGATCTGCATGAGTGTTTTCCTCCACTCCATGAACCTCCTCATGTGGTTGATCCACATCTTGAGACTCATCCTTTGGAACCAGTAGTTCCTCCTCTACATGCAAGTCCAACTCCCTCTCAAGGTACAACCGCATGGCTTTATCCTCATCAACATTGATATCCCATCGCACAACTTTCATTTTGTTGTTTGGAAAATACACATGATAATTGTGCGGTGTTTCAGTGTACCCCACAAAAATTCCAACCTTAGTTGTTGGTTCCAACTTCTTCCTGGCGTCCTTGTTCACATGCACATACACAGATGAGCCAAAAATCTTAAAGTGTGAAACATCAGGTTTCTTACCAGTGAAAGCCTCTTCAGGTGTATTCATGCCAAGTACTCTATGAGGACAACGGTTTTGCACATGTACTGTTGTATTCCATGCTTTCACCCACAGATGCATCGTTAGGACTTGATCATGAAACATCGCTTGTGTTGCTCCCACAATAGTTTTTTTCTTCCTCTCTGAGACCCCATTCTATTGTGGGTTATGACGCGCTATGAGTTCTCTTCGAATTCCTTCTTTGCTACAGAAGTTCTTGAATTCGTTAGAGATGTATTCTCCACCATTATCGCTCCTAAGAGCCTTCACTTGCTTCCCCAACTCTTTCTCCACCAGTGCCTTAAACTCACAGAACTTAGAGAATGTTTGATACTTATTCTTCATGAAGAAGATCCAACACTTACGAGAAAAGTCAACAACAAATATTACATAGTACTTATGTTTTGTTGTTGAAGCAACCGAGAAAGGACCACACACATCTGTGTGAACTCTCTCAAGGATCCCCGAAACTCGTTTTTCCTTCTCATGAAAGGTGGCCTTTACATATTTTCCCATAGTACATCCCTTGCATGTTTCTAACTGCGCAAGTGTACCCCTGGGAAAACTAGTAGAAATTTGTTGCATGACTTTCAAGGCTCCATGGTGAAGATGGCTCAATCGTCTGTGCCATAATTCTCCCTCATCCCAGCTCACCACTTGATCTACCTTGCCCATAATTTCTATGCAACCATCTACCTCCAGCTTGTAGAGATTATTAACTTGAATCCCTATCTTCTTGGCTTGTCCCATTGTTTTATGTCGCTGGAAAAATTTTCCGTCACTAAAAACAACATCATAGCCTCTATCCTCCAACATTGCAACTGAGACCAAATTTTTCTTCAAACCTGGTACATGCATTACATATTTTAATTGAAAGAGTTTACCTGACACCCTATGATAGGTAATGGTACTAATCCCCATAGCATTGTATCGTATGTCGTCACCCATTTCAATATGCTCTGGAGATCTTTCTCCTACAAGTCACTGAAAAGTTCCTTATCTCCCATCATGTGAAAGGAAGTGGCACTATCTAAATAACACACAGATCCCAATGCACTGGACACCATGCATGCGATCAATGAGAATTCAAGCTCAAATTGCAAGGCAAGGGCCTCATTAGCTCCAAATCCTCCAGCCTTCTTGTTCTTCTTCTTTTGTGGACATTTATTAACAAAATGCCCATCCTCGTGACAGTGAAAACACTTCACCTTGGACATGTCCTACTTCTTTCCATTCTTGGACTCAGATTTAGAATGAAATTTCTTCCCCTTCCCCTTCCTTTCCTTGGAATCCAAAGCACAATCTTCTTCATCCTCATTCTTAGATGAAGATCCATCTCTGGTGTTCCGTCTAAACTCCTCCTGTACCAAATCCGACCACAGTCTTTCCCATTCTGGCAATTTTTCCCTTCCATTGACAGAGTCTTGATAACTGTGCCAACTCTTGGGAAGTCCTAGGAGAGCCAATCTCACCAAATCATCATCAGAAACTGTTATTCCAATGCTCCCTAGTTCATCCCGAAATTGGACAAACTTTGTTAGATATTTTGGAATGGTGTCGCCCTTTTCCACCTTGATCTTCTTGAGTTTATCTTTGAGCGCCAATTTCCTATGGTCGCTGCTGCTTTGGAATAGATCCATCAAAGCCTTCCACATTGCATATGGTGTGGAATTCCCATGGAGGCTTGAGACAATGTGGTCTCATACTCCCTCCAACAGGATCCTTCTCGCGTTTGCCACTTTATTTTTCCATGCATCAAGATTTGCAGCATCTACAGCATCGAGTTGAGGAACATCTTTGTCAATGAATTCCTTCAAACCATTATCTTCGAGTACTGCCTCTAGCATATCCTTCCAAGAAATGTGGTTCGATCTGCCCTCGAGTGCATGCTCTAAAATCAAGCCATAGAAAGCCATTTCGATCTTGAATCATTTGTAGCACCAAGAAAATCTTTTTGCAAATTCGAATTCTATCTAATCACAAACTCAGCTCCTGATTCACTTCTGCAATTTTCTGTGCTCTGATACCATGTAGAAATTATACAACATGCATGTATATCTTGGATTAACCCGATCTAACAATATACTAAAGTTAAATACTGAATCTCTTCTACAAATCTTTTGTGGAATTAAAAACACAATCGCTAGTAACATGAACATGAAGAAAGGTCAATCACACACAACACAGATAATTTCCCACAGAAAGCTTACAGCTAAAAACCCCACTATCTTCTATTGTATATTAAACATGGATCATGAAACAATTACATACAAAACTCTTCTCACAAGAGCCCTCCAGTACTCAGTTAATTGTCTCACACTGTCATATGCAAAATTGACCAACACATAGCCAATTCTTAGCCTCTAGACATCCTACATTGCTTCTACAATCCTTGATGGTAAATATCCCTAAAAGATAGGAATTCTTGCCTGCCTTGACTATGCAAGTATCATGGGCACTCCAATGGGTTTTTGGTTGTGTGTGTGCAACCCAATAATCCTGCAACTGATAGTCAACTTCCCTTTCACCTAGAACTCAATTGGGTCTCCACTGGATCTGACATGCATGCAGCTAATAATAGTAAATCCTCAGTTGCATGTGAGATCACTGATTACGAATTAATTAATATTTAATTCACTTGATCTCTCACTAATGTATCTTCAATTACAACTAGCACAACTGAGTTTAACTCACTTAACTGAGTTAAACTATTTACAACTTGTATTAACTAATGCACCACTACACTTTGAACTCTGTTACAACTAGAATTACTCTTCATGCCTCACCAACTACCTCTAACTCGAAATCCACTAGCTAACTGAATTTATCACTTTCAGTTAACTGATTCAAGTCCACATTGAGAATAGATTACAGTTTAATGTCCATATTAATTAAGGGATAACCAAAATATACATGCACCCAAAAAATAGCACTCTGGGCCCCACCCTAGTCTGGGTGCTTAATGCAACCAGGTTCTTAACGCACAAGACGTGGGTGCTGAATTTTCTTGTTTAATCTCAACACTTTATAGATGTGAGTGGTAGGTTTCCTTGTCGCCATAATTTTACATTCAATTTTTCTTGCCAACCTGAATGCCTTCTCCAATGAATCAGGTTCCAAAGGCGAACCTCATGTTGGATGCTATACTTTAAAGTCCCTATGAAGACATCAATCATGTGTTCCTCTGGAATATCAGTGACCCTTATATTCAATTTTTAGAAGTCCTCAATGTGCTCCACCATTGAACCCTTTTGTTTTATATTTATCAATTGGCTAAAGAAGGTGTTGCTCTTTGTATCCTCAATGTGCTATCGTTTCCTCCATAAAAATTGACCAAGTGAAAAACAATTTACGGGAGCAAAGCCATCGATACCATACAAATGTATTTTTTCCTAAATTTAAAGTTGCAATGCGTACCTTTTGTGTGTTTTGCACATTATTGAGATCAAAATATTGCTGCATCTGTAGTATCCATGTTACGGGATCCTTGCCATCAAACTTCCTCATATCGATCTTTGGAATATGTTGGGCCTTTCATCCTACATTTGAGTTTATGAAATCACGATTAAAATTATTTTGATCTCATCATAAGTTTCCTCTACTATATTTTCGCCATTAGGAATTATTTCTTGTATCAACTTTGTCAAACCTTCCTTCAAACCTTCCATTTTTTCTTCCATACCATTCTTCAAACCATCCATCGTATCTTACGCGTCTTTCTTCAAACCATCCATATTAGCTTCCAAACCTTTCTTCAAAACATCCATTTCATTTTTTGTTGCTCTTTGCGAGAGCAAAATTCGGTGCTCTTGCTCTTGTAATTTTGATATATCATGTTGCACTTCTTCATCTTCATGAGTCATACTAGATTATTATGAGGGCTTAATGGGTGTTGAATTCTTTTTAGGGGGGATTTTTGAATCCAATACTAATATATATACTTCAATATGCCCTTGGAATCACTTCAAACTGATTTTTCAAACAAGATTTATGCAATTTGAAAAATAAATATACACTTTTTTCTTGCTTTTGAGGATTTCAATATTTAAACTGAATTATCTCAGTAATTTCAGATCTTCAATATCTTAAACTCAGTCCTATCGTATCCCTCTGAATCTTCTTTTGAATGCCATGGGTTTGACCTAATTTGGATTCTTCAAGACAAAGTTATGCACAATCTCCCACAATGACCTAATTATGGATTGGTTCAGTAGAGCGAACTTGTACGGCATGCCACATTTCATTGTTTCCTCCTTCGACACTAAAATTGATACACATAAAACTGCAGTCCATGTACTTACATCCACTTTTTACAGAATTCAAATATGATGCTGAGAGAGAGAGTTATGACAATTTTCCCAAGGTCACCTCTTTTATATGAAATTTGGGAGCCTACACAAACCCTAACTTCCACAGATCATATCTCCAAAAATATTGTGAACCAAGATCTAAAATTTTTATACGACATTCCTCGGGATCTCTGCTTCGCGTGATAAACATTTCAGCTTCTTAACCTTTGTAGAAAAATTTTTATAGCAAAATTCTGTGATGACCTGTTTGGAGCAACAAACCCTAGAATCCAAAGCTCTGATACCAAATGTTATGAAACCAACTCCAAAAATAGAATAAAAGAGAGATCAACATCTTAGAAATAAGCCACTTCGAGGGGGAAACCTCATTTACATTGCATAAATGAACAATTATTGTATGATACAAATGAAAAAACCTCCTTCTATATATAGGAGTCCATGGGGTCACAATATAATCCTAGACGACCTAACAATAATAATGTAAGGGCACAATAATAACAATATGGGGGTTACAGGGGTACAAAAATAACAATAATGGTGCTACAATAACAACAATAAGGGACTACACTAGTAATATAGGGACCTAACAGAAATACATCGCAATACTGCATCATATACCTCCACTTTTGGTGATGGACGAAATATTCAAAGCTCAGCCACTAAAATAGACTGCACCACCGAATTCTTGGTGATGAATGGTGAAAAATCAACTGTAAACTTTTCCAATTCTGACACCATCAAATTTTGGATCCTCGAGAATCTTGAAGATTCCCTAAAGATTCCTTCTTGAAGATGGTCAGAAAATCCTATGCTCTGATGAAGATTCTGACTACACAGCTGTACTCTTGGCGAGAAAACGTGCAAAAATGACTATCCATGTGTCAAATTTTTTCACTTGCATCATTCACCCTCAAGGAAATATTTTCAACATCTTAATATTCTCAGGTTCATGGTTTTTCATCTCTATTTGGGCAAGGTTCCACCCTGGTCATGGTTCCATAGGCTCTTGATTCTGTACCTCTATGTTTTATTGATCGAAACTTCACTGCTCTCTCTCTCTCCTTTCGTCTGTTGGCTCTCCCCATGCAAATGAAATGTTAAAGTATTTATAATCACAGGTAGGCAGACTTAACAACATTGGCCCGATTGGCGCGTTGGTTAAGTCGTGAAGGTTGAGTCAGGTTCTCGGGGGTTCTAACCCCGCTAACCCCCCCATCCTTGGAAAATTGTTTTAACCACCATGTTAAATTGGCATGGTCATGGGATTTATTTAACCTTTAAAAAAAAAATTAGACTGTTGTCTGTGGCTGTCAAGATCCCTGTGGTTTTTTCTTATGGTTTGTTGTTGGGTGGAGGTTTTCGCACCTCCCGGTGGGGGCTGACCACGTTGGTCGGACATGTTCAAGCCCTGTTGGTCCCGACACTTTGTTGGTGTTTGGTGTCTATTTGGTGAGTAGGTTCCGCAACACGTGACCCCGACCCAACCACTATATACAACATTATGTGCCATATATAATATGCAGAGCGGGGATGGCGAGGGTGGAAGCCCGCCCACCCCATAATTATATTTTTTTGGTTTTTAATACCAACCACACATTTATTTTTGTTGAAATTAAGGGGTCATAGAAAAATTAATCATCCCATAAATTCGTCCGTCTGGTGGCCGCATTTCGTGCATTGGGTCTTTGCCAATTTGTTTTCTCGTTAAGCCTGCCACTTGGCAAATTTTGACCTAAAATTTTACCCTGAATAACTTGACTATACTAACTCGGATTTCAGTGACATTCACACCATTGGAATCAGGGAACCGAGCACTATGATATGGTTCTGGGTTCACTTCCATCTAACCACCTTGATTTTTGAGATATTCTGAGCCACTGTTGAGTTCTATGCATCTCTGGAGCCACCTGGATCATTCATCTCCACTGAGGAGATTTTGGTCCTCCAAAAGCATGAACATAATCCGCAATTTTTGTGTAGATCGTCTAGACCACAAGTGTCCTGACAGGTTACCCTTACTTCTCCTTCACCTTTGTTCTTCAGAGCCATAAGTAATGAGTTGACACATGCATCCTCTGCAAACCTATAGTACAATATTTGCAAACCACATGCTAAATTACATGGTCATCATACTTTCGAAGAGTTTATAAGACATAATCTTTGGTCAAGTCTACATCAGAATAGAAACAATGCCCCAATTATCAATACAAGGCCAAAACATCATTGTTGTTTTAACAAGCAATGGAAAACACCTCATCATGTTTACATTTATATTGCAAAATGTGATTTTACAAAATGAGGCCATGAAAAGCTACCACATCTAGAAAAACAATCTCTCACTTATCAAAGTGAATGGGTCATCTCCCTGTGGCGGTTTCGCTTGTCGAACAAATTTTTCAACTGGTTCATGCACGGGCGCTTTGTTCTTGAGATGTTGCTCTGGATGGAGCCTCCAACATGTGTCTCTTTGATGACCACCTCTATTGCAATGACTACAATAAGTCTTCTTCCTCGAGACCTACTTAGCATGCTTCCTTCCATGATGTGGAGAAGGCCTTTCATGCCTCATACTCTTTCTTATTATCGATATCTTCCAACATGCAACAACCACATGGTTATGTAAACCACAAAAAATACACAGTTTTCTATGCCATGATTTATGTTCATCTTTAACAACATGCTTGTAATAAAAATGAAATTTAGAATACTGAGACTTGTTATACCTCTCTTGGTTGTCTCTAGTACAATTATGTCGATGAGAGATTGCCTCAGATCTTCCTCTACAATGTGCACTACCATGGGAGGATGGTGATGTGTTCCCATCATTCTTTTTCCTTAACAGTTTCAACAATGTATTGGAAGCTTTTGACACCTTTGAGCACTCTCCTTCCGTGTACCCCAAACCTGCAAATCAAGGTTTTTTCACAACCTCTAATGGATGAGTCATGCCTTAGCCATTAACACCAAGTCCTCCTCTTTTATACCCCATCTTGGTAAGGAGTCTCACGCTAGTTCCTGTATTGGGTACCTCCATGTTTCCAACAGAGATAGTGTCATGTGAAAATGAAACTAAAAAACAATCAACACTGTTTACCTCATTTATCGATATTTAAATAGGTGAAGATGGCTTTGATGAGCCTTCGTTGCATTTCAATTCTTCCAAGGCCTCTTCTATGGCTCATAGCTGAATTTGTATTCTTTGCTTCTCCTCTTTTTCTTCTCGTAGGAGTCTCTTCAATTCAAAATTCTATGCTTGAAGGTTCTGATTGATCTCCTCATCTGTATGATGAGAAGGCGATGAATAAGATGAATTTTTACTTGAGGGGGTATATGGAGCATTTTCCTCTGCCCTTCATTTATCTCGTTCCTCTATTTTCTTCTCATAATATCCATACATTATCTCCACCATTTTTGATATCCTGAGGAAGGCCTCATACATATTTCTGTCATCCTCCATTTTCTTTCTTTTTCCACGTTCAATCATGTAATTCACATTAGTGAGAAGACCGCTCTGATACCAAACTTGATTCGTATCTCTTTAGCTACCAGAATTAACCAAGATCTTTTACTTCTGTTATGTTAGAAAATTTTCATTTAAAAGATAATGAAAAACCACATGTGCATACTATGAAGAAGATGAAACATGACGACAATCATCAAATCAAATTACACAAAACACAATCATGAACACGAGACACATTGATAACGGAGTTCACCCAGTGTGCGTTACGTCTCCTAGTCGAGTGTCAAGAGAGTGGAGGTTGCTTCATTTAATGTTGCAAATTATGATGGTGCACATGGCATGTTCTTTTTAATTACAAGGAAAAATACCCTCAACCTGAGTGGTGTCTCTCTCCACGAGACGTTATCCCTACAGGAACTCTCACTCAAATGGGCTTCCCTTCAGCATGATAGAATAATGAAATCTCGGATAATATGGCAAGAAGTATCCTTCAACATAATTGTAAGAAGGGATATCAACAACAAAGACATCGTCTCATCAAATCAATAAGAAATACATTGCATAATTGTATCATATACCTCCACTTTCGTTTATGGTCTAAAAATGAAAAGCTCGGCTGCTGAAATCGACTGTAAACTTGTCCACTTCTGACACCTTCAAATTTTGGACCCTCGAGAATCCTAAAGCTTCCCCAAAGATTTGTTCTCTAAGATGGACAGAAATTCTGCTACTTGGATGAAGATTCGGACAGTACAGTTGGAATCCTAGCTAGAAAACATGAAAAATTACTATCCACATGTAAAATTATATCATTGGCATCTTTAGCCCTCAAGGGAACCTTTCCAGCATCTTAAGATTCTCAGGTTCATGGTTCCGCATCTCACAGTTTCATAGGCGCATGGTTTCGCACCTCCAAGTTATGTTGATCAGAACTTCACTGTTTTTTCTCTCTGCTAGTCCGCTAGCTCTTCCTATGTAAATGAAATGTCGAAATTTTTATAACCATGGGTCGGCAGACTTACCAACATTGGCTCAGTTGGTGCGTTGGTTAAGTCATGAAGATTGATGCGGGGAGGTCGAGGGTTCCAACCTCGTTGACCCCTCATCCTTGGCAAATTATTTTAACCACCGCGTTGAATTGGCATGGGCACGAACTTTCTTTAACCGTTAACATTTGTTTTAGACTACCCTTGGTAACGGTTTGGATCCCCGTGGTTTTGACTTATGGTCCGTTGTTGGGTGGAGGTTTTTGGATTGCCCAGTGGAGGTCGGCCACGTGGGTTGGGCAGATTCGAGCCCCGCTGGTCCCAATACTTAGTTGGTGTTTGGTGTATGTTTGGTGTCAGGGTCAACACCACCTGGCCTTGACCCAGCCACTATATACAATATTATGTAGCATATATAATATGCGGTGCACGGGTGATAGCCTGCGCCCACATAATTATATTTTTTTAGTTTTTAATACCAACCATACATTTTAATTTTTTTCAAAATTAATGGGTCATAGAAAAATTAAGCATCCCACAAATTCGATCGTCCGGTGGTCGGATTCGTGCGCCGGGTCTCGGCCAATTTTTTGCCTCGTTAAGCTTGCCACTTGGCCAAGTTTGACCCAAACTAGGACCGTGAATAACTTGACCATACAAACTAGGATTTTAGTGAAGTTCGCACCGTTGGAATACAAACAACGAGCACTACGATATAGTTATGGTTTCGCTTCCATCTAACCACTTTGAGTTTTGAGCTATTCTGGGCTATTATTGAGTTTTGTGTATATAAAGCAACCTGGATCAAATGAAAATCCTAAATAATACCTTAAAATATGAAACCCTAAATAAGAAAACCATACTCTTGATGTAAACTATGCTTGGTATTTTCTAAACCCTAAACCTATAAATGCATATTTCCTTATAAACAGAGATCCCATAAATAGAAAATAAGTAAATAAGCACCCAGAGAAGAGTTAAAATAAAGGGGAAAAAAGTGAACCAAAGGAAAGTTAAAAAACAGGAACCCACATATGCCAAACATAACACAAAATAAATAATAATAATTATTATTTATAAAAAAATAAACATGACTCTTTTTAAACGATGTTTTTGTCATATAAAAAAAAACGCAAACGTTACATGATGGACACGACATACTCAAACATATAACATTGGACGCTAAGCATATGCAAGTCAGCTTCTGGTAAATTCAAGTAGACTCTTCTGTGTCGGAATTCAGCCCAACGATATTATGACAAGCTATTATATATATATAACTTGTCGATTTCGGGGATAAAGAACCAGCGTATAGAAATAACTCGAGAAAGGGAAGCTAGGAATTTAAAATAATAAAATTGTAATGATTCGTTTAAGATTGCAACAGGAGCTAGGTTTGGTTCTGCAAGACGCAGTATAGAAAGAAGACCTCTTTTTTACCTGTAGCTTGCAAAAATTTCGTGTTTCAACCCTTCTTGCAGATTTGTGGAAATTTTTTTGCAGACATATAACAACTCTTCTTTTGTGGATCTATAAAAATATCTTATTGCAGACCTGAAGTCGCAGCTCTTGAAATTTGTGGTGGATCTTTCTTTTTCTTCGTCCCATAGTGACTGCTTTGTGGAAATTTAAAGCACAATGAAGTTACCTTGAAATAGAGACCTATCAAACATATGTATTGACCTGAGAAGACTGAACATTTGCATACATGTGAAGATCTGAAGTGTTTGCGGACCTGTGGAAGGGTATTGTGACAGATTTGGAGACCTACAACCATTCATTGCAGAACACTCTTGCAATTTTTATTGTGATATACTTTGGAGAAAACCTACAGTCATTGACTAAATACTTATTGTGATATTTGGACATACTGTACAACTATTGCATAACTCATTAGAAACTTGTGATGGCAGCCTTGAAGACTACACTCCAATTTTGAAGATTGCAGTGTTTTGGATCAGAGTACAAACAGTCACATCTTGAAGGAATTCCTGAAGATAACCATTGTTGAAAAGTATCTCTTGTACAAGAGTCCAAGCATATGTGACAAGAAACACTTTTTACCGACCCTTTAATGATATTCTGAAGTAGTGCTTTAGAGCAGACCTTGGAGCTTGTTTAGAGAAAACTTTAAGAAGTGAACTTGTTTGGAGAAAACTTTGAGAATCGAACTTGTTTGGAGCAAATTTTGAGAACAAAGACTTTGAAGCAAACTTTCAAGAATCCATTTAAGACTTCTGGAGCAGTTTTGACACCATTCTAAAGCAAACTTTGGACCAGACCTTGAGGTTTCTTTAGAAGAATATGTGAAGAGTTTTTTGACCTAAGAAGATATTGTTACACAATATTTTGTCACATTCCTCAGTTATTATCCAAAGTGTCTTCTTTTGTGTCACTCATGTCAAAAAATTCACAAAGTGATAAACATTGTATAAACTTGTTCATCCTCGATAACATGATTGAGATATCCCTGAAGACCTAAAAGATAAATTCCTTGAAGATTTTTTTCAAAAGTTTGTAAAAAACCTTATTTTACAACCCCAGTGTGGTTCTTCTCGTAATAGCCTCATGCTTGTCATCTTGTCCCTAACTTGTGAAAATCACTGCCAATGCGGGAATTCAACAGTAAAGTCACGTTGGTCCTCTTTAGGTAGGTTCTCCAAAAATGGAGCAGAAGCTTCGACCTCTAGAATTCTCGAGAACAGATTTATGGTACTTTTTTATTAAGGATATGATCGAATACTCCCATTTTTGACCCTTGATCGTATCTCCAAATATCTTCCCCTTTCAGATAATGCCTTTCCCCCTCATTAGTGAATGCTTAACCTCCTCAACTCTACTATAAAATAGTGCCATGCTAGTGATTCTTGGTTTGTCATTGTTGGTTGCCTTAATTATGCCTGATTGCGCCTATATGTTGTCGATTTGATGAGGAAGGAGAAGAGATTGAAAAGCATGGCTTGGACTTGGATTTCCACTCTGAAGGGGGCCTCCAACATCAAGGCACTGGTTGTAAGCTTCCCTTTGTTTTTTTAATAATAAAAAGTATGCTTTGCTTCCCATGAATCTGTTAATATTAATGGATTTAGAATGATACTCCTTGATTTGTCATGTGGTTTTCTTTGAAATATATATATATATATATATATATATATATATATATATATATATATGTTATGAATCTTTCATATGTTTTCATGTGATCTTCCTTAAAGGTATTCAGACGTAGAAGGCATAGTGAGGAAAGTGCATGGAAGCGAAAGGATCAAAATTGACATTGAGGAAACGACTTCATGAGTGAGGTAGGTCATCTCCCTCTCTCGTATTACTTTCAATGTTAAACTAGGAAAGTTTGTATCCTTTGTCATGGTTGTTACTATACCCACTCATTTGGCTAGAGGGATCACTTATTTCCAATGAAGGGATTTTCCTGCATAACAAATTGGTGGCTCCTATGCTTCCAGTACCCCTTTGCCTCATTATGACTTGTTAATTGAAATTTTTAATTTCTCGAAAAAAATTCATCTATCCTTTGATTGATCTTGTCAAAAGGTCATTGTGGATGAATCTCTGAATTCACCTCACTCATCCCCTGAAGGAACTCAAGGAGCCCATCCTAAGATTCTGTTATTTCCACATAGGCCTCTTGAAGCTCAAGGTTTCAAACTTGTAATTTTCCCAACTATCCAACCGCTCTCTTCGTGACCACCGCCTGACGATTTGTCTTCACCATCTGAGTCTTGAACCGGAAATTTGTGAACCCTTTTCACAGTTTCTGGTCTTTCCTCCTAATCTGCTCTACGATCCATTGGTGTTATCTCATGAGCGTCCATATATTCCTTTCGATAAACCCAACGTTCCTTTTGGTGCTTCTCTTGTAGCGACTCGAACTACTGTTCGATAGTTTTTTCCACCACACATGGCATTGAATGCATACAATGCTTTGTTTGTGAGCACTCCTCAAAGTATTCCTATGGAAAATTCTGCGACCCACACCCTAGAAGTTGATATCGAATCCATGTTCCCTTCGGAAGGTTTTCCTTATGTTTTCGCTTCTCACGATGTAGGAAGTGGAACGATTGTACCCTCTAGCCATGTTGCGTCTTCACTTCCACTAGGTTATACTTCTCTTGAAAACCTTGTTTCGAGAGCTTATGGGGTTACATCCCTTTTTCATAATCCCCTTTGGTCAAATGGTATTCCTCCCTCTTCTAGCTCATTTGTTTCAAATGAAGCCATCGTTTCACAACCTGCTACTCAACCTATGGTTTCTGTGGGTCAAATGATTGTTGCACTAGGGTCCTCTACTCCTTTTTCGTTATCTACGATCACTATAGTTCCACCTTTAAGTTGAAAATATACGGTTTCATCTGTGCCTTGGGCGCAATCACATCCCTTAAATGTACCTCCCCTTTTGGGTGGGGGCAATCTGAACTATGGAACTGTATAGGGTGTGAGACAACCCATATCTAATCTTGGTGGAATTTTGGTTTCATCCATAACAAGTTATGTTGTGGGTACCTCTCTACTGGGTGGCTACCCTATCTCAACTCAATTTTTTTATCAATAGCCCCATGTTTAGCAACCTCATTTTCAATAACCGCATATCCAAAATCCATGTGTTTAGCAACCAAATGTATAATATCAATATGTTCAACAGTCGAACATTTCACAGTAGTATGTCCAACATCCCCAAAATCCATCGGTGGGTGTCATGACTAATCCATAGTTTGGTCCTCAAATGAAATATGATCCAAACCCTTCTTTGGACAAGCTGGAACTTACCCCATTTGACCTGGTGTTCAATACCATCAAATTATATAAGGTCAGTACTAGCAAACCTAGCAAGGACCCTATGTCCAACAAGGACCTATCCCTCAAGAAAAGTTACAGCAGGGGCCTCATCAACGGCCCTAACAGGGGCCTATCAATAGCCCCAACAGGGACCTTATGTTCGGCAACAGCTGCAACAAGGAACCTATCAACAATACTAGCCTCAACAAGGTCGTGACCAGCAATAATGGGGAAAATACGGTTATTATGTTCAAAATCAACCCCAATGGGGGAAGAACCCATACCAGCAGGGTTGGACACCTCAAATTCCTAACTACCAGAGACCTTTTACTCCTTATAATCCTCAGTTATCGTTCTTTGCTACGGCAGAACTTTCGGATGTGTCAAGGCTTATGAATGACCCAATACAACATATGTTGCATTGGCCTCTGGTTCTGACTAAAATTCTTGGGGATTGTCCTAAATGTGAAGGTAAATCTAGATAATACCCCCAAGCTCACGTTATGACGTACCATTTATGGTGCTCTTCTAACTCTTGGGTCGACGATTCGGTTTGATTACATCTTTTCTAGCGCACATTAATGGGCGCAGCCACTAAGTGATACATTGAACTACCCTACAACATTTTTCAATACTTCAACTCGTTAGCTATGGCCTTCCTTACACATTTCTAGTTACTTGTATGGTATGACATCAGAACTCAACTCTTAACATCTTTGGAATAGTCAACTGATACCCATATCTCCGATCACATTCATGAGTGGAGATGCAGGCAACGTCTAATCAAGTTTAAAATTCCTGATCAAATTACGACTAAATGGTTTAAAAAATCATTCATTCCACAAATTGCCAAAGATATTACTATGGGTGGTTGTATAACTAAGTAACATACCATCGCCTATGCTCAAAATCTAGATCTTGTTTATTCCCATTCTGGGACATTATACGATCTTTTACCGAACACCCCGCGACCTTTAACAGACTCGTCATCTTCGAAATATAATGATATGCCACCAGTTGATGGCGTTATCGGGTCAGTGGATCAAACTGCTAATAGTATTCTGAAAGCTTCCTCGAAGCCTAAGCCGACTTCGACCACTGCACCTTCCACTCGTGTGAATGATTCTAAAAATCCTGGTAAAACCTTTTTGGTTAACGTCGTTCAGTCTGACACAATGGATAAATCTTCAAAAGGTGAGAAGAAGGGGAAAGGAAAAGCCAAATCTGATTCCCCTAAATAGGATTCCTCTAAGTCTCCTACTGACGATGCATCCAAAGTAAGCCCAAATATCCTTGTCTAATATGTGATGACAATCATTACACCAAGGATTTCCTTCAATGTGCCAAGGTTAATTTTCTTTTAAAAGGCACACAAGGAATGTTGGTTGTTTTGAAAGAACCCTTTCAATATCAGCAAACACAAATGGTAGACCAACCTCAATCTTCTGCATCTGGAAGCTCTCAAGGTTTCATGAGTGGTACAAAACCCATTTCTGTCGCCACTTGATCAAAAGAATATCTGAATCCTTCCAAATATGTTGTGGAAAAATATGCCACTGATTTTACTTCTTCTTCCACTCTACCATGTTCTGGTCCTCTTCATATTGAATGAACTAGTAATAACTCCATTATCTAACCACCTCCCAAAGGTGTTCTCTGGAAATCCTCGTATAATCTGAATGCACGAGCTACTCAGCATTATAATATTGTGGAATATTTAGCTAAAGCACCTTTAGCATTGTCGTATTTGGAAGTCCTTCAATCCTTCCCATCACAAAGGAAGGAATTAATATCCAATATCAGAGGAATTGATCCTTTAGATTCAAATTTAATTACTTTTTACCTTGAAAATCGCGTTCCTCATCTCCCGTCACAAATGGATTTTCTTATATAAGCTCTGGTGATGGGTAATAATATTCATAGGGTTTTCATTGATGAATATGCCTCCACCCTGCATCATGCCTATTGCATGTCGAAAATCCATCGACTCTCCTCCATTAAGTCAGTCTCCTAATACGCTAGAAGATTTTGATGGCAGAGGTTCTCAGCCTTATGGTATTCTTAAATCTATACCAATACAGTTGGAGGGAAAAATAGTGGATATGGAAGTAGAATTTTTCGATTTGAATCTCAACTATAATATCCTACTTGGTCGTAGTTGGACCCATGAAATGTTTTGTGTGGTATCTACCCTTTTCCATGTTCTTTGTTTTCCCCATTAGGGAAAAATCGCTACGGTTGATCAACTTTCCTTTTTCTCTCCTGATTATTCAACTAGAAATGTATTGTATATTTGGAATACCATTGTTCCTTATGAGAGTGTCGGAATGGGTCTCTTTAAAGACTCTTCATTAATGGGAATATTATCCCTTCCACCTCCCAATGTCACTACAATCAATATGATTTCATATGGTCACAACCCCTGGAACATTCCCAACGCTGACTAGATTGATAATTTTGGCGGCATTATGCTGCTTAGCCATGTCAAACAAATGTATCAAAGCATCCTTCTGGCTTCTATGGTTGCATCTGATTCCAACGATAAATTGGTTTCATCTCTAGACACGTACTCAGAAAATCCTTGGTTTGGTTCATGGGATTCATATGATCCTTTAAGTGAGACATTTCCGACTGATGAGAGTATATTATAAGTTATTTCTCTTGAAGATGTTGAGATTGCAACAAGATGATGAGCTTAGTGGAAAGAATTCTCCTTCACTAAGTGGGCCCGCAGGCTATTTTTGGTGCAAAGTCTATTTTTAGACTATGTCTATTTTTGTGCAGGACACATTGAAAGGATCAAGGTTCTTAGAGTTTGAGATGTTCTATTTGTGGATATTAGTCAATGAAAAAAGGATGGACTTCTATTTTTAGACATACTGGGTGGAATGTATTTTTAGATTGCCAGTCTAAAAATAGATATGTCGAATATTATTAGCTCTTAATAATATTTTGACTCTAAACATTATCTTATTCTCTTGGAGCACTTCAGTTAAGTGCACAGATGTGGCACAGGAGCTGACAGAAGGAATTACGCTATTCCTGAGGGTTAAGTGGAGCTATTGCATGGATACTTCAGTTAGAACTCATGTGACAGAGTTTGGTGGAGTTGATCGAGGAAGTTAGTGGAGTTGTATTCAGTTTAACTAATCTAAACATAGTTGAGCTATTTGTATTCAGTTTAACTAATTGATACAATTAGTGAGAGTGGTGTGAATTAATTATTAATTAATTCACTAATTATGAACTCATAAATCAACTAAAGAATACACTCAAGAACTCTGGTAATGGACGCTTCGTGATACTAGTGAAGAGTGGGCAGAGCAACAAACTATCATTTGTGACTATATCGTGCATGTAGCCACCTACACATTGATGGAGATGCCAATGAGGATTACAGATAACCGTGTGATTCGAATCCTTCCACAATGCAGGCTAAGATTCATCGTGGATTGCTAGAGAGGCAGCTAGAACGTGGAGTGGATTGACATGTGTTTTGTTAGATCTGAGCTTGTGTAGTGTGTAACAATTGGAGATTGTACTGAGAGCTTGTGAGGAGTTTGTACAATGATTGTTACATGATCTCTATCATTATAATATACAATAGTTTGGGGTTTTGACTTTAAGCTTTCCCATAATGTAGACCCATATGTGTGAATTTTTATGGATGGAGATTCTTGTCGATTGTTTCTATTTCCGCATATTGATGATCAATTGTAGAAGAGGTTATGTATTATGCATGAAGCTCAAATAGTTTGTGATCAGGATAATCTCGGTGAATAAGTTATCTATTATTCAAATTTCTACATGGTATCATAGCAATATTGATCATTGGAGCAATTGCAGACATTGAAGCGGTTGAGTTTTGTGCTGGTGGAATTCGAATTTGCAGTAGTGTTTTCTTGGTGTCGAAGTTGAGATGTCTTTCAACGGATTGTGATTGGAGTATGCCCTTGAGGGCAGCTCGAATTATATTGCATGGAAGGACGGGATGGAGGTGGTGCTGGATGACAATGGGTTGAAGGAGTTCATAGATGCAGAAATTCCAAAACCTGCTTCTAGCGATGCTGCCGCACTTGACGCATGGCAAAAGAAGATAGCAAAGTGTCGAAGGATTATGTTGGAGGGCGTGAAGGATCACATAGTGTCCAGATTTCATGGTAAGGCTTCTCCATTCTTGATGTGGAAAGCCTTGACAGATTTATTCCAAAGCAAGAGTGACCAGAGGAAGTTGGCGCTCAAGGATAAACTCAGAAACATAAAGATGGAGAAAGGTGATAGTATGCCCAAGTACCTCACGAAGTTCACCCAATGCAGGGATGAGCTGGGAAGTGTGGGGGTGACTGTAGATGATGAGGACTTGGTGAGCTTGGCTCTCTTTGGGCTTTCGAAGAGTTGGCATTCCTATCAGGACTTTGTCAATGGTCAGGAGAAATTGCCAGGATGGGAGCGACTTTGGTCGGATCTTGTGCAAGAGGAGATAAGGCGAAGTACCAGGGACGGATCTTCATCAAAGAACTCTGATGAAGAGAATTGTGCTTTGGCTGCCAAAGAAAATAAGGGGAAGAGAAAGAAAGCTTCTCATTCCGGTGCGAAAGGCAAGAAGCAGGACATGTCCAAGGTGAAGTGCTTCCACTGTCACCAACATGGACATTACGCCACTAATTGTCCACAGAAGAAGAAAAATAAGCAAGTTGTTGGGACTGCAGCTGGAGAGGCCTTAGCCTCACAGTTTGAGTTGGATTTTTCATTCATCGCATGCTTGGTCTCGAGTGTGATGGGTTCAGTTTGGTTTCTGGACAGTGGTGCGTCTTTTCACATGACAGGAGATCGAGATTTGTTTACTGATCTGGATGAGAATGATCTTGGAGTGCACATCGAGATGGGCGATGATGGTAGATACAGTGCGACCGATATCAGTACCATTTCCTTTGAGAGGGAGTCTGGTAAACCCTTCGTATTGAAGGAAGTGATGCATGTTCCAGGATTGAAGAATAATCTTATCTCTATGGCGATGTTAGAAGACAAGGGATATGATGTTGTCTTTAGCGAGGGAAAGGCTTTCCTGCGCAGTAAGGCAACTGGTGAGACCCGGAGGATAGGGGTACGAGTTAAGAACCTTTATCAATTGAAGGTAGATGGCTACGCAGCAATGGCAGGCAAGGCAGAAGGAGTGGTGAGCTGGGATGATGGCGAGTTGTGGCACCGGAGATTGGGCCACCTTCACCATGGAGCTTTGAAGATACTGCAGCAGATTTCTACTGGGCTTCCTAAGGGTACTCTTGCGCAGTCAGATCAGTGCAAGGGATGTACCTTGGGAAATTTTGTGAAAGCCACCTTTCACGAGAAGGATAGTCGCGCCCCGCGATCCTTGAGAGAATTCACACAGACGTGTGTGGACCTTTCTCAGTAGCTTCGATAGCAAAGCACAGGTACTATGTGATATTTGTTGATGATTTTTCTTGTAAGTGCTGGATCTTCTTCATGCAGAAGAAGAGCGAGACATACTCAAAGTTCTGTGAGTTCAAGGCACTGGTTGAGAAAGAATCAGGGAAGCAGGTGAAGGCTCTTAGGAGCGACAATGGTGGTGAATTCATCTCTGGCGAATTCAAGGACTTTTGCAGTGCAGAAGGAATTCGAAGAGAGCTCATAGCACCTCATAACCCACAGCAGTAACCAGGTTGCCGAGCGAAGAACGTAACGATCGTGGTGCTGGTATGGAACATGTTGCATGATCGTGGCCTACCCATTCACTTGTATGCGGAGGCATGACCGTTAGAAAGAGGCGGGTGTAACCGTTATCCTCACAGGATACTTGGCATGAGTACACCCGAGGAGGCGTTTTCTGCTAAGAAGCCTGATATTTCCCATTTGAGGATTTTTGGTTCACCTGTTTACATTCATGTGACGAAGGATGCCAGGAAGAAGCTGGAGCCGACCGCAGAGGTTGGGATAATTGTGGGGTACACTGATACGCCCCACAACAATCGTGTGTATTTTCCAGATAGTTGCAAGACTGTTGTGCGACGGGATATCAAATTTCAGGAGGAGAAAGCCATGAAGTGTTCGCTTGAGAGGGAACCACACTTGCATGCAGATGATGAGCTATTAGTTCCTAAGGATGAGTCTCAGGATGTGGATCAGCCACAAGATGAGGTTCATGGAGTGGAATAGACCACTCATGCAGCGCCAACCATCAGAGGGCGGAAACGCACTACAGAAGCTGAGCGACTGGCTCAAGATGCAGAGAAGGTTGTAGGAGCACCTACATCACAGCGCAGACAGAGACAGTCACCTGACCAGTATATTCGATACATGGCTCTTATGAGCAAGTGAATCGTGAAAAATCCATCCTCTTTCGAGGAAGCTGTGGAGGATCCCGAATGGGTAGATGCCATGGTGGAAGAGTATGATTTGATTGTCAGAAATAGTGCATGGGAGATTGTCCCGAGACCGGAAGGGAAATCAGTGGTGGGTTCGAGATGGATCTACAAAGTGAAGCAGGCAGCTGACGGGAGTGTGGAGAAGTACAAGGCAAGATTTGTTGCCAGAGGCTTCTCACAGATAGAGGGGATCGATTATGAGGAGACCTTTGCACCTGTCGCAAGGTATTCTTCCATACGGACGATTCTTGCTCTCTCAGCGCAGATGGGGTGGCACATTCATCATATGGATGTGAAGACTGTGTTCCTCAATGGGGTGATTGAGGAGGAGGTGTACATAGAGTATCCCGAAGGTTTCGAGATCTTCAGCAGCGAGTCGCATGTGTGCAGGCTCAAGAGAGCGTTGTATGGGTTGAAACAAGCACCTCGTGCTTGGTACACACGGATAGACAGTTATTTCACCGGACTTGGATTCTCCAAGAGTGAGGCGGATCCTAACCTATACCATATTGTGGTGGAGGTTAAGTTGATGATCATTGTACTTTATGTAGATGATTTGATTTTGACAGGTGATGAGCTATTGATACTCTCATGCAAGGAGGATCTTGCAAAAGAGTTTGAGATAAAGGACTTGGGCCTACTTCATTATTTCCCGGGATTGGAAATTTGGCAGCACAGTGATGGACTGTTTGTTTCTCAGGGTAAGTATGCCCGGGAGATACTGGAGAAGTTCAACATGCATAGCTGCAAGCCTATTGATACTCCTCTTCCTGGTGGTTGGAGGAAGGAGGATGCTACTTCGGCGGAGGTAGTGGATGCCACTGTTTATCAACAGTTGGTGGGGTCACTTATGTATCTGGTCAATACACGACCCGACATATGCTATGATGTTAACCAAATTTCACAAGCTATGGTTAAGCCAACCAAGCTCTTTTGGAAGGCGGGGAAGCATGTATTGAGATATATCAGAGGCACATCGGGATATGGATTGTGGTACAGACAGTCAGATGAGGTGAAGCTGTGTGGCTTCACGGATGCAGATTGGGCAGGGAGCCCAATGGACAGAAAGAGCACATCTGGAGGGATTTTCAGTATTAGGTCGACATCAGTTTCTTGGTACAAGAGGAAGCAGAGATCCGTGGCACTCAGTTCAGCAGAGGCCGAGTATATGGCAGCGAGTTTGGCTACATGCGAGGCTATATGGATGAGGAAGATCCTGGTTGGGTTGTTCGGTTCACGCTTAGAGCCTACTGTGATTTATTGTGATAATCAGAGTTGCATCAAACTCTCGGTTAATCCAGTATTTCATGATAGATCTAAACACATTGACATCTGGTATCATCATATCAGAGATTGTGTGTAGCGGAGAATCATGTTACTTTCATACATTCCTACGAAGGATCAGGAGTGGATGCTTTCATATCTTGGACGGGCGCACCTACCAGGAGCAAATTGGAACACTGGCGTAGGGCAAGTGATAGGGGTTGCATAACTTATCTTGCCAGAGAGGGAGTGTTGAGATTCAACAAGATGATGAGCTTAGTGAAAAGAGTCGCCTTCACTAAGTGGGCCCGGAGGCTATTTTTGGCGAAAGTCTATTTTTAGACATGTCGATCATATTCTATGAGTTGCAGGATGCTATTTGTGGATGGTTGGTCAAGTTGGAAAAATAGATGGACTTCTATTTTTAGACATATTGGGCGGAATCTATTTTTAGATTGCTAGTCTAAAAACAGATATGTCGAATATTATTAGCTCTTAATAATATTTGGACTATAAACATTATCTTATTCTCTTGGAGCACTTCAGTTAAGTGCACAGATGTGGCACAGGGGCTGACAAAAGGAATTATGCTATTCCCGAGGGTTAAGTGGAGCTATTGCATGGAGACTTCAGTTAGAACTCATGTGACAGAGTTTGGTGGAGTTATTGAGGTAGTTGGTGGAGTTGTGTTCAGTTTAACTGAGTTAAACATAGTTGAGCTAGTTGTATCTAGTCTAACTGATTGATACACTAGTGAGATTGGTGTGAATTAATTATTAATTAATTCACTAATTATAAACTCATTAATCAACTAAAGAATACATCAGTTAACTTCAGTGCATGGACAGTTTCAGTGGAGACCAGTGAAGAGGTAGGTGAAAGAGCAGTGTGACTATCAATTGTGACTATACCGGTGCATGAGTTTGCACCACACATTGATGGAGATGCCAATGAGTGTTGCTAAAGACACAATGTGAAACGAATTCAAATGGGCCAAGGATTCACTCAGTGATTTATGCAAAAGAGAGGCAAAAGTAACGTGGTTGCATCGGCATGTGTTTTGTTAGATCTGAGCTTTCTGTAGTTGCAATAACTGGAGATTGTACCGAGAGCTTGTGAGGAGTTTGTACAATGATTGTTACATGATTCTATCATTATAATATACAGATAGTTTGGGTTTTTCTACTTTAAGCATTCCCATAACACGGTTTATATGTGTGATTGTTTATGGTTTTGACGTGCGCATGCGATTGTTTATATTTCCGCAATTAATGATCAATAGTAGAAGAGGTTATGTATTATGCATGAAGCTCAAATAGTGTGTGATCAGGATAATCTCGGTGAATAATTTAACAGTTATTCAAATTTCTACAGAAGAAACTCCCTAGGATGATGGCCATCATCGTTCCTCGTTTTTTCCAAGCCTTGGTGAAATTTCTACCTATCTGGAAACCTGTGTTTCCGTTGAATCGACTGGTCAACTTTAGAATCCCATCTTGGTTCATTAAGTCTTTTCTAATGGAAACATGGGAAAATTTTTAGCTACCATTCCGATCAACATCTCTCTCAAACTAGGGATTGTCGTGAATATCCATATTGGGGATTTTTGTTCTCCCGAAATAATTCCTTGATGTATTCACTTGGTCATAATAATAAATTCCAGGCATCGATCATAGTATCGTGGTGCATGATATTCCTAACTATCCGGACACGAAACCTATTCATTAGCATCTCCGTCCAGTGCACCCTAGAAAGGCAGCTGCCATAAAGGGAAAAGTTGAAAAACTTCTCAAAGCTAGATTCATTTATCTCGTACCTTTGACAGAATGGATATCTAATATTGTTCTTGCTACCCAAAAACAAGGAAATTTTCGCGTTTGTGTTAATTACTGTGATATCAATCGGGCTTGTCCTAAAGATAACTACCCCACTCCCTTTATTGATTAGATAATTGATGAATGTGCGAGAAGTGAAACTTTTTCTTTTATGGACGGTTTCTCTGGCTATAACTAGATTAACATTCTCCCCATCAATCAACATAAAACCGCCTTTATCTGTCCTTGGGGGATGTTTGCATACAAAAATATCCCTTTTGGCTTGAAAAATGTTGGTTCTACCTTCTAGTGGGATATTTCTTACGCATTTCATGATATTAAGTACATAGTCCAACCATATCTTAACAATCTTCCTATTCATTCTACGAAACGTCAAGACCATCCTGCTCACCTTCGAGCGATCTTTCTTCGCTATCGACACTACAAAATTTGGTTGAATCCTCATAAGTGTGTCTTCTGTTTTGAATCTGGATGTCTCTTAGGATTTGTGGCTACTAAGGAAGGAATTCAGATTGATCCACTGAAAGTTGAGGCTATCATCAATTTGCCTCCCCCCTCTTCTATTCATCAATTGCAGAGCTTGTAGGGGAAAGCGAACTTTCTCCTTCGTTTCATCCTGAATTATGTAGATCTTGCTAAAGGACTTACTCATTTGTTGAAAAAATGGGTCCCATTCATTTGGGATGAAATCTCTCAATCTTCTTTCGATGCTTTGAAGGCACCTCTCGTTAGTGATCCTTTACTGAATCCCCTTGATTATCGGTGTGATTATTTCCTATATTTAGTCGTTGTCAATGGCACCATTGGCATGGTTCTTGTTCAGGATGATGATGATGGGAATTAGAATGTTATATACTACTCAAGTCATATCTCTTTGATGTTCAGACACGTTATGCTCACGTAGAGAAGCTCACTTTGGAAATTTTTCATGTTGTTGAACACTTTTTCCATTACATTCTCCTGTGCAAAACTATTGTGATTTCTAATTGTAACCACATGAATTACATCCTGACTCATCATTTTCTTGGTGGAAAATACTCCAAATGGAATTTTATCCTCCAAGAGTTCTATTTAGAGTTTTCTAAAGCTAAATCGAAGAAATCACTAGTTTTCTCTGAGTTAATCTATGATCTTCCATATATAGTTCCTCCCACTCCTTTTACTGATTTGATTCTAGATGAATCACTCTTTATCATTGGAGTTGTCTTTAGTGCGAATTTTTGGAGTTTCTGGTAGAGGAATCCAGTGAAAAAAATTGAGGTAAAATATTCATTTCTGTTATTTAAACTGGTTTTTTGACTGTATATATGGATTCAACACCCTGAAAAACCTCTAGGGCACTTCTATTGTGCAATATTACCCATTAAACTTTTGTTTTCAATAAATTCTTGCCGGATTTTAGAGAGATTAGACCGGAAAAATCCACCAGAAAAACCTTCAAAAAGTCGCATTAAAGACTACTCGTTTATCACTAGCACTCTCTATCAGTGGTATGGCGATATCATTATCTATCTATATACCCAAAATTTTCGACCAGAGCTATCTCACTCTAAGTGACACTGAATCCATCACCAGTCCCAACCTGATCGCATTATTGGGGATACTCTCTATCGTACTTGTGTCGAATTTGTCCTTCATCGATGTTTGAATCTTGAGGAAGCTAAGAAAGTTTTGAATGACTGTCACTCTGGGGCATGTGGCGGTCATATGTTAGGTTACGCTACTGTTCAAACAATTTTGCACGCGGGTTATTTATGGCTTTTCATTTTCAAAGATTGCATTTTTGTTGTTAAAAATTTCATGGTTGCCAAATTTATTCTCGCAAATAACGCGCCCCACCCAGACCCTTGCACCCAATTGTTACCGTCGGACCCTTTGTGAAATGGGGTATTGATTTCATGACATGTAACCCTCGCTCGGCCAGGGGGCATGGTTATATTATCGTTGTCATTGATTATTTCACTAAGTGGACCGAGGCGATGCCTACACGATATTGAAGGTAAAATTGTGACACAATTTCTTTTTAATCATGTCATAGCTAGATTCGATGTCCCAAAGGTCATCGTCACTAACCATAGTTCTCATTTTCGAAATTATATGATGACAAAAATTATTGCTCAATTGGGTTTGCATTGCGACAACTCAAATCCTTACTATCCACAGGCTAATAGCCAATTTTAATTCATTAACAAAGTTTTGGTCGCAATGCTTCAGTGAACCATTGGGATGCATAAATGAAATTGGCATCTTATGTTATTCTCAACTCCGTGGGCATACTGAAATTTAGCTAAGACAATGATTGGATTCACACCATTTCAATTGGTGTATGGCCTGGAAGCCACGCTCTCGATCAAGTGTGAAATTCATTCTTTGAAGCTAGTTTTCGAGTTACTCTGTAGTACTTCACTGGAAGAGGAAAAATTGCTTTATCTCAAACGTCTCAATGAGACTCGGTGAATTGCTACTTTGGTTATTGAAGCCCAAAAGAAACGAGTTAAAGCACAATATGATAAATATGTCACTTCACGTGTTTTTACTGAAGGTGACTTGGTCATGTTATATGATCAAGCTAATGATAAACTGGAGGTTGGGAAACTTGAATCAATGTGGCATGGTCCCTTTATCATTAAATGAGTATTGGAAAAAGGCACCTATGAGATGGTCAATTATGAAGGGAATCAATTGGGTGAGCCCCGAAATGGGATCTATCTCAAAAAATTATTATTCTTGATTTGGTGTAAATACTCTTTTACATTAGTGTGTTTGATTGATTAGTGTATAGTGAAATTTTGGTGTGATTGTTTGCTTTTGCAAACATGTTTTCCTCTTCTTACCCTATGTTTCACTTCGTTTGCAGATGTCATCGAACCATTATGTTGGTTTTGATGATGGCACTTTTCATAGTACACACAACTTGTCTTCCACATCATGGGCATTGTTTTCTCCTAATGGCGAGTTACTAAATTTACAAGGTGTATGCTTGGGTCGAACAACTAACAACATTGTCGAGTATAATGTGGTTATCGAACTATTATCGGAAGTTGTTTCTCTTGGTGTTAGGGCTTTGGTTGTTAAAATAAATTCACAGCTCGTTGTGCTACAATTGAATGGACATTATTCAGTAAGAAACCCTCAAATATTACGCATGTATCTATGTGTTCGATTATTGGAACGGAATTTTGATTACATTACTTATAAACATATTCCAATACATTCGAATACATTAACTTATACATTAGCTAATTATGTGTTAGATAGACATTTGCATCATATGTAAAAACCAAAAACATCATCATGATAAAGAACATTATATAGTAGTAGAAACATGTATACATGTATATATATCGAGTCTGTCAAAATTGTGCTACATCAAAATGTCAAAAATTTGTATCCTAAGGCACATGCCTTCTTGAGCCTACATAAGTGCAGTCAAAAGGAATAAATGAGGCATAGCTATCCTCTAGCATGTTTTTGGTGTTAATATGTGACAACTCTGACCACTCGACCTAATAGGCGATGAAGTCGAGTTGAAACCCCCATCATGTTTCTAAGATACCGCATAGGGATATCATCGACTGAGGTATAGTTTGGTATGCTTCTCATCAAAGATGTGAGGTTATGATCCACCTCAACTATAGGGTTAGCACCCTCATTGTAAAAACTGCCTCAATCTATTGAACCACCCATCGCGCTACCTGAGATAACCTTGGAGGCCTCACTACTCAACCATATACAAACAATAATCATAATTTAAACTCTTGGTACAAATATAAAAAATAAAATATTGAAAAACTTCAAAAAACAAGTTCTTACTGAGGTCATCCCACTTTCCTCCCGGTAGGAGAGGAATATCCGGATCTCCCCTGAAATATGTCCCTCCATATGGCTAATCATAAATCATGATGAGTTGATTGCATATACACCTGAAGAATGCAGGAAGGAATGAAATTTGTTTCCCGCCACCACGGCGAGGCATCATTTTGCTCCATATCTGAAGTCGTGGATCCCTCAGCACAGGAGGTCTCGCCTCTATCCTCTGACATCGAAACATTGGCACCCTCTCTAGGAAGAGAGTCACTCGGATCAATCCATATCCGAACTGCTTCAACTTCACCATTTTTCACTTGGTGAGTTGATCCTTCAGGTTGAGGAGCAATCCCTCACATGAATTAAATATTGTTGGTCTCATGCAGTCCATGACATACTGAAATTAAGACTTGCTCATCTCATGAAGGGTCTGTACCCCTGCCACCCGAGAAATGGTGTAAAGGACTATCCAAAGAGTTGGGTCATTGATGGTCTTGATGTAAATTCTCCCACTCATGGTCTTTGCGGACCCACCACTGCAATGTCTGGAGATTAGCATATCTTCACTCTCGCCACCTGGTCTAAACCCTGCTAGCAAGACCGACAATCCCCTCCTAAACAGATCAGTGATGAAATAGATATCGGATATGTCCAATATCTAAGTCTTGATCACCAATGACAAAAACTTGGTGGTCTATATCCCACCATCTCACCAAATACTATAATAAGTCGACTTGGGACCTCATCCCATGTGTCCAGAATAATTTATGCAACCGCAATTACAAAGTTCTCTTATGAAATTTGGACCCTAAGCCACTTCTCAGTCCTCGGCCTCATGACCCGTCTCTTTCCACTCAATTTCCATAATTTTCTTGCAAAACATCAATTAAAAAGGATTAAACATCTTCCATGGAGAAAATTTTGCAAAAAAATGAGTTAAAATTGGGCATTTATCAATTGAAATTTTCTCACGGTGCTAGCGCGACTGTCTAGCAATTTTCATGCATTGGCATCAAGCTGGTGTGTTAAGGGTCTGGGCGATCAACGCGGACCCGACAGGTCAAACCCACGTTGGTCGCCCATGTGCCCCATTGTTTTCAAGGGCTCCTTAACCAAGCAAAAAATTGCTAAAAATGCTTAAAAATAAAGGGGAAATACAAGCTAAGGATAGATCTATTACCTATAACAAACGAAACTCCAAACGGTGGCCTGGATTGGTAGAATGGTGCACCGGAAGTTCGAATAAAAATGGAGGGAAAATTCCCTGTCAAATTCCAAATGTTAAAAGTAAATTTTATTTTTACTTTTTGTTATTAAAAGACATTTACCAAATAATTTTGATTATAAAATGATTTTTTTATTGTTTTATGAGTACTTTTACCTGTATGTGTATATATTTTCTCGATCAATGTGACGTTTGATTGCATGTGTAGAAGCAAGTCATTATGAGTTAAATTCTATCAATGGTGAACAACGAGTTGTCTTTTATCACTTTTTCGGACTCGTGAAAACAAATGGAAAAGGAACCCCCCTGGGGTCAACTTTAAGCTCTTTTCTGACTCTCGAAACATGAAAATGTTTCCAAGCACTTGTGTTTATTCAATTTAATGTTCTTAAATTGCTATCATAAATTATCGAGGAGAGTTGCTAATCTTGTGAAGTTCAAGTGCACTATATATGATAGAAGCCTTTCTTACTTAGTTTATTGTGATGATTGTATTTGTGAAGGTTTATTTTTGAATAAAAGTCCTAAATGATTTATCTATTAGTATCTAAGAATTCTGAGAATATAATATAAGAAAATTAGAAAAAGAACTCTGATATTTTTGTATTTTTAGAAATGAAATGTTATGTAACTAAGACTGAGAAAAGAAATGAATAAATTACTTAGTGTTTTGGCCATAAATAACTATAAAACTAGAAAGCATTCTAATCCTTGTGCCAAAAAGATAAATCATCAAATCACCACTCCTTGGAAGGAACTTACTGAAGCTGGAAATGGAATATTTCAATGTTACTAAAATGAATCGCACGAGAAAAAATAATCTACCATAAACCATTGCTGCAAGGAAAGAAAACTAAGATTATTTCTGCAGTTTAACCCTTCAAAAAGAAAGACGACCCTACATCAAATGAACAAAAAAAATCATTTAAACATTTGTTCTAACAAGATGCAATTCTGGAAATGACTACAATACAGTAAAAAATAAATTAAAACTACATCAAAGGATAAAAACAAATCATGCATCTACTTTAAATAACACTACAGAATTCTGGAAATAACACAGTGAAAGCATAAACTCAAGGTTGTATCAACTGATAAAAAAATGAAGCTATGGAAAATATCTAAATGCATAACATAAACAAAAATAGAACCTTATCTATTCTAGGGGCTCTCCACAACAGATGGCTTCGTATCTACTCCAACACAAGTTGTGCATTGAAGCTTTGAAATACTTCATCATTCAAACAAGGAATAAAATAGAGTTTTGAAAAGTTCACAATCACGTCATATTTCGCACATTAATAAATTTGATGGCCATGTATTTATAAAAACCTGTCATTAATTTTCTTGAGCCTTTTACACCTATTTGGACTAACAAAATCTATCTTAAATTCAGAAAAGAAAGTAGAATTTCATTGCTTCGTGATTTACTACTTGGCAGAGAAAATTGCGAAGTGTGATGTCTTTGAACTCTTCGCTTGCTTGTTCCGGCACTTGGTTGACCGTCCCTTTGACTATGCATATGGGAGATTTCATGCCTAATTCATATCAGATGGATAGGAGGAAATCCATGAGAGGGTCATTCTCCAACTGCCAACATACTTCGACGCTCAGTTGGCAACTTAGAATACATCAAACCATGGAGGTGGCTACAAAAATGTGGATCAGTTGGGGAATTGTGTTAATTTTGTAGCTAAATAAAAATTTTAATCTAATAATAAGGAACATTTCAAAATATGAAAAACGGGTCATTAAAATACCTGACCAAATCAAAATTTTCATTTTGATGCTTATTTGAGCATATGGTGATGACAAAAGAAGGAAAGATAAGCAAAAGGAAATGCAAAGAAATGAGGCAATCATGAGGCTCTACAACTTGTATTTTTGAGCTCGTTAAATTAAATGAATTGATGTCATCTCACTATAAGTTTACCCCTTTTGAGGCTGAGTTGACTAATTGCGAAAAAGGAATACCTTGGTCAAACCTGATCAGAAGATTCTCTCGGATATTGTTTTCTACCCTTTCGGATTCAAGAGAATATTTATGAAAAGGGACCTTTTAGAGTTTTCTTTTCCATCTCTTTTTCAAACTCCCTAAACAAGAAAAATATATTGAGTTATCCCTATGTCGGACTTGTAAAATATAAACAATGAAGGACTTATTGCTATGATGAGACCGAGCTACTCCTTCCTAGGGCTCGTTTAACTTACTAGGATGGATTCATCCGAAGGGTGAACTTATACGCTAAGCATATGGTATCCTATTCAAGCTTGCTATCAAAATAAAGAGGTTCCTGTTAGAAATAACAGGGGAAAATGGAAGTGAATCATGTTTTGTGTTATGTACCAAAGGCAACATGTCACTCTTGAACATGAAACTCATCTGCATTTTGTGTCGGGTTGGGGATATCCTTCATTTTTCACTTGCCTTCCTGGGTTTGGGAAATCCATTTTCCTCTCATTCGATCATCATTTGCCGTCATCATGAAATTTTTTATTCAAATGTTGCCAAACTCCGGAGTCGTGTCACCGATGTGTTCAAGAGAAGTCATATCTGTAAAATTCAAATATCCTCCGCTTATTTGACGCTCTCTAAAACAATCCTTAATCGCTCCTATCATCTCGAGAAATACTTTGTTTCATGTCGATGATGTGGGAATCATTATGGCCCTCCTTCAATGGATCACTTCCTATCGAATTCAGTTCATTATCCAGGAAGATGATTTAGAAACTCCTTTTCAGTACCTTGGAGCTTGCATGCCTCAATGGCAAGTTCTTCGCATTCGATGATAGGTTCACATCATTGGCCTTCGATCGGATGATTATGCAAGTGTTCAACTTCAGCTCATTCATTCACACTTTTCAATTTTGTTGTCATACCTTGAGGGTCATCATCACTATTGGTGGTTTCTCTCGTGCAAGTTAACAGTTTACATCATCGACCGGTAGTCAGGTGGTTTCTACCATGTTCGACATCAGTATATTTATTCGCATGGTTATATTTTTATAGTGGGTAGATCGAGATAGAGATGAATACGCTGGACAACATATGGTATTATCCAGGATGCGTAGGAGTTATTGAGTTTTCATGATTGTACACAAGATCCTTTCTATACGGATGGTTGTGGCCATATCGTGGATCCATTTCCATGATCTCGAGTCATACGAATGGTTGTGCCCATACCATGGGTTTATGTGGTATTTAATGCCTATTCAGAGATATTTTATTATGAATGTTTGTATCAGAGATGTCATATATTGTATTGTATTTGATTGGTAGGTCTCCTGATGGTGGTTTTCCAAAGTCCTTGCCATGCTTGATAAATGGATTTGACCATCACTTCTGGTTCCACTTTCATTCTTTAGGGGGCAGATGTTACACAGTATTTTATCGCATTCCTTGGTTCTTATCCCAAGTGTCTTATTTTGTGTCGTTCATGTCACAAATGTCACAAAGCAACAAAAGCTATATAAACTTGTTCATCCTGGACAACATGCTTAAGATATCCCTGAAGACCTAAAAGATAAATGCCTTGAAGCTTTTCTGGAAAATTTTGTAAAAAAACTTATTTTACAAGCCCAATGCGGTTCTTCCTGTAATTGCCTCGTGATTTTTATCATGTCCCTAACTTGTGAGCAGTGATTCCATCATGGGAATTCAGCAGTAAATTCATGTTGGTCCTATTCATGCAGGTTCTCTAAAAATGGAGCAGAAGCTTCGACCTCTATAATTCTCGAGAACGGAGTTCTGGTACTTGTTGATTGAGGATATGGTCAAATGCTCCCACTTTTTACCCTTGATATTATCTCCAAATATCTTCCCCTTTGAGATAATTCCTTTCCCCCTCATTGGTGGATCCTTAACCTCCGCAACTCTGTTATAAAAGAGTGTCATGCTAGTGAGTCTTGGTTGGTCATTTTTGGTTGCCTTAATTTTTCCTGATTTTTCCTATATGATGTCGATTTGATGAGAAAGGACAAGAGATTGAAAAGTGTGGCTTGGACTTGGATTTCCACTCCGAAGGAGGCCATCAACATCAAGGCACTGGTTGTAAGCTTCCCTTTATTTATTAAATAATACAAAGTATGTTTTTCTTCCCATGAATCTATTAATATTAATTTATTTATCATGATACTCCTTGATCTTTCATGTGGTTTTCTTTGAAATATATATATGTTATGTATCTTTCATCTTTTTTCGTGTGATATTCCTTACAAGTATTCATACGTAGAAGGCATATCAAGGAACGAGCCTAGAAGTAAAAGGATTAGAATCGACACTAAGGAAATGATTGCATAGGGAGTGAGGTGGGTCATCTCCCTCTCTCGTATTACTTTCAAAGTTAAACTAGGAAAGCTTGTATCCTTTGTCACGGTTGTTACTAGACCCACTCATTGGGCTAGAGGGGTCGCTTCTTTATGAAGAAGGGGTTTTCCTACATAACAGATAAAGAATATTGAATATATATAGTGAAAAATCCCTTGAAGATATTTATTTTGAAGACTACTTAGGACTGAAGGATTCAAGGAAAAAATTTAAAGAAGATTGATTTCTAGCTTTAGGACCTTATTGACAACAACTTGGTGAAACACTTTTGGACACCTATTGGAGTTATCTTTTATTTTCATTTGAAGATAATTTGAACACCTTGGAGAATATATTGGAGCAGCTCAGTGAATACATCTGGAAGCATTGTTGAAGATTTGTAGAGGTTGATCTTGGAGACAATTTTGGAAACATGATGCATTATTGAAGCCCTCATGATGTGATCTTGAAGGAAACTATTTGGGAAACATGAAGAGTTGTGGAGACACATTCTACAATTGATAAAGTTGGAATTTAGGAATGAAGGGTTATTGAAGGTATTTTGAGGGAATTTTTGAAAAGGAATATCATGGCTTGTTGCATAGGACATAGGAAGTCTTGAAGAGTTACAACAGAGAGTTAGAGCCCTAGAGGATAGGAGTCCTCAAGAATATTAGGTTGGAGTCTGTGCCAATGGAGAGGTTTGGAGCCTCATAAAGGCAAGGTTGGAGCCTTGTGGAATATAGGGTTGGATCCTCATAAATATGAAGTTGGAGCTTGGCATCATACAGGTCAAAGCTTGGTATCATACAGGTCAAAGCTTGGTTGATTTAAGATTGTTGTCTTCATATATGTTTGGAGCCCTAAACATTATTGCATTTGATTTATTATAAAAAGAGGATTGGAGTCCTAGATATTTCTCATTAATAAAATAAATATTTTTCATTTTTCATTTTGTGTTCTATTTATAAGTGATCTAAAACTGGTAAAGTAACAATTGTAAAAGAAATATTGATTCAACCTCCCTCTCAGTATTTCCAAAATTTAACTGGGAAAGTCAATTTGACTTTTGTACTCTCTATCTCTGTTGAACATTTTGATATAATAATAAGAATAATGGATCAAACGGCTTTCCCCACATTGGTGTTTTCCTTGGAATCTGCCAAATATGGTGTCCTCATGTCTTGTCTTGTCTTATTCATTTTGTTTCATGTTCTGTCTACCTTTATTGTCAATGTGATTAATGGTTAATGTGATTGCTATTGGAAATCTAAATTGGAAATTGTCATTGGGATGTTAAAGTAACATTGAAGTAATTATGCTAAGCAAATAAAATACCACTGTTAACTAAAATTAACACTGACGTTGGGCAAGAGTAGCTTGGATTCGGGCTCGGGAGGCTTAAAAATTAAAGCACTCATTTCAGAATTTTTTTTCCTTCCCGGATCTCAAATTTTCTGCAAAATATTCAGTGGGTAGCCCTGCAAAATTATCTAGAGACTAGATATTACCCTCAAGGGCCTAGATCTAGCTCTCCTTCCACTTGATCTCTTAATTCAACCTGCAAAAATTGAAATAAAACACCCAAACCAAAAATATATAAAAAAAATACTTAAATATCCAAAACCCACTTTAGCAAAATAATTTACAGAATTATTCACAATATCTACAAATATACATGGGTTTCGAAATTTAAATTTTTGAAAAAATAATTTTATGGATTTTTATTTGATGAATGGCTAAAAACACTTGAGAAACCCAAATGCACACTATAGCCTTAGTCAATATATAATCGACCACAAAAATATTTGGGAATCAAGCAAAATGATTCCTGCCTGAATTTGTGAACTTGGAGGCCAAGGGTTAAAGTACTTGCAAACACTATGTATTTATCTCAAAATAATATTTCAATCATATAGAGATTCACACCACCTAATATTAGCCCAAAAATATCAATAATATGATTTTATCTCTATCCAAATAAAACATGTCTTGCCAGTATTCAGCACAACATAGGAAAGCTTGTAGTTAGTAAGTACCACAAATCAATAAGCATGGAACATCTCAAGTTGGACCCCAATTTTTTTTATTACGATAGAAAAAATAGTTCCCATCAGGACAATAGTTTACAAACATGCTTCCGTAGAAATTTTCTAGCTAGAGATTGTAGGAATTTACAGGGTAAGTTCCGTAGATCAAAAACCAAAGGTCACTGCTCACAAACAAATCACAAATAATTACACCATTATTAACATGTGGTTAAAACCCTCGAAGAGGGAAACAGTCCATGGCTTGAGCCAACGCGGCCACTTCAGGCAATTTATTAATATAAAAAGAAAAGTTACATATGTTTCTCTCATAAATGGTTATCACAAAAATGACCCTCCATGCTCTTTAAATAGAGATCATGGACCAATCAGGTGTTAAGCCACGAATCAAGTGTCGTTAATACCGAGGAGAGAGTGAACCGTCGGATCACTACAAATTGTGACTGTTGGATTATAAGTTACAAATGTACATAGTAAAGAAACACACTTTACCTAACTCTACACTAGACTAAGTTATTCTTAACTATTTCCTATGTGTCGAAATATCCTAACATCCCCCCTTAAGAACAAATTGGGATAGGATTGAAGGATTTACAAAGGTGACACAATAAGAGAAGGAAGGAGGCATTAGAACCTAGGAGAAGGAAGGAGGCACTAGAGCGTATCCCCCCTTAATGATAACTTTCATGAACTCCAAGCATGGATCGAATTTTGGTAAACTTTGCTTCTATGAGATCCTTTGTAAAGATATTGGATACTTGATCATTGGTTGGACAGTACTGCACTTCAAGAACACGATCATGAATGAGCTTTCTGATGAAGTGTATGTGGAGCTCAATGTGTGTCATACGTTGATGTTGAACTGGATATTTACATAGCTAAATGGCGCTCTGATTATCACACCAAAGTGTAGTTGGATGCTGCTGATGAAGACCAAATTTAGACAGGATCTGACAAAGCCACATGGCTTCCTTGCTAGCTTCAACTACACCACAATACTCTACTTCAGCCGAAGAAAGAGAGATGGCACTTTGTCTCTTACAAGACCATGTAATCGGTCCTGAACCAAGAGTGAATACATATCCTGCAGTAGACTTTTGATCATCAGGGTCACCAACCCATTCAAAATCAGTGAAACCAATCAACAATGGAGATGCTCTTGCACTGTAATCAATCCCGAACTGAATTGTACCTCTAGTATATCTAAGTATTCTTTTAGCTGATTTCTAGTGACTTTCATGAGGTTGGTGCATAAACCAAGCAACAAGACCAACGGCAAAGGAAAGGTCAGGATGGGTATGGGTTAGATACAGAAGTTTACCAACAATTTGACGGTATAAGGTAGCATCAAATTCAGGGGGAGTACAAGTGACTGAAAGCTTGACTCCAGACTAAAAGGGAGAAGGGGCTAGCTTAAAGTCTTCCATGTGAAAGTGGCATAGAAGATCACAAGAATACTTGGACTGAGAGAGGGTAATACCTTCTTTGGATTGCAAGACTTGAAGACGAAGGAAATAATGCAAGTGTCCTTAGTCTGTCATTTCAAACTTCTTTTTGAGGGTAGACTTCACATGGTTTATATGGTTGGGATCACTACCAGTAAGGATAAGATCATCAACATAAAGAACAAGGATGGTGGAGGACTTACCCACTTTCTTGGTGTAGACAACACTAAGAGATCTATCATCACCAACATAAATATGTTTGGTGTTACAAACACTTAAAGAAGAAAACATGGCTTTATTTTTTGCCATGTGGTAAGAAGCGCCAGAATCAATGAGCCACTCATGAGAATGAGAGGAAGAAGATACATTTAATGCATAACTAGATCTTGATGCTTGACAAGCACAAGTAGAAAGTGCCATTCCTAAAGATGAAGGTGAAGAGTGCTCCAAATTGATGTTGTGCTTTTTCATTGTTGCTTCTAAGGCTTCCATATTCTTAAAACATTTGGACTCTATATGACCATCACGATTACAAAAGTTGGAATGTTTATTTGTCTTCTTCCCTTTTTTTTTATTTGCCTTATCATTTTGGTGAGTTGCTTTTTCAGTTTGCGGCTGAAATTTCTTAGGACCCTTGTTTGGTTTCGGACAATACTTTTTAGGATACTGCTTCTTTGGATTATTTTGATATGATTGTTGTTGGGCTGCTAAGGCTTTCTTAGAAGCATTTCCAGAAGTGATAAGACCAAAGTGTAAGAGTTTTTCTTGTTCTCTTATCAAAGAATTGCAAAAGGCATCAAAAGAGGGGTTATTGTAGGTGGTTCCTGAAGAAATGATGGCTTCTTTAGTGGAATGGAAGGTGGAAACAAATACAAAGTATGCAGCACCAAGCTTAGCAAGAATGCAATAGATGAGGCTACCATATTCCCTTTTGACCTTACAACCTTCTAAAAGAAGTCTAAGGGTCTTGAATTTGGACAAAAAATCTTCAATAGAGGAGAAATTATTGGGGTCCAAAGTAAGCGACTCATTTTCAAGCTAGTGGACCCTGATTTAATTTTGAATGCCAAAGACAGTATTTAGCTTTCCCAGGGTTTCATTAGGGGTGTCAATGTCAAGGATATGAAAACGAAGATCTTGAGAAATGGACATTCCTATCAACCCTCATGCTTAATCTTGTTTATTTTTCCATTTAGCAACTTTATTATCATCGGAAGGTTTAGTTTCTTGTCCTGTGGATATTCTATAAAGCCCTTTACTTCTAATTATATCTACCATGTGAGGTAGCCATTGGAAATAATTGGTGCTATTAAGAATAATCGGGCATGCACTTTCCATTTTTTTTAAAACTCAAGCTGAAAAAAACTGAAAGTAACTGCTCCAATGGAAAGATCTCGAACAATTAGGCAGATTAAAAAAAAGGCTCGAAAAATGGCTTCCGAACGAAGAATTTATGACTTTTGAACAAAAATTGAGTTGAAGATGCCGAATAGTTACGAGAACGGTTTGAAATTTGATGATGAAGTTCAACTTTTAAAAAATCCCGCCCCTTAACAAAAAATTTTTACAAAAAGAAGCTTCAGAAAGAGACTTGAACCCAAGACCTCTATTCTCATTAACTAACTTCTCACCAAGTGAGATAGTAAAATGATTATGTAATTGCTTGAAAGGGTTCTGTAGTCTTTGGTGTGCATGTTTTTTTCCTACATAGAAAAAAAAAAAAACCAAATGCAAGTCTTATGGTAGAAAATTACATTTTCAATTAACGTTACTGGCAACTATCTATTTTTTGACTATTTCTGATTTCCTGAGATCGCACAAAGACGCGAGGAAAGAGCATACGTAGCAAAAAAATTCCCTTCTTCCTGTTTCTAATTTGTCGAGATCGCACACAGCACAGAGCAAAGAGCGTACACAAGGAAGACAGTATAGGTCTGGAAAATAAATAAAACCTAAAAACCGAAATAAACAGAGGGAACCGAAATAAGCAAAACTATTAACAAATATAACTACAAAACAGATACTTTATACCTCCAAATTTAAACTGACATAACTTGGGCAATTGGAAACCTTTTCGCATGAAACGAAAGGTGTTCCTCACTGTAACAGATGATTCGGACACAAAAAAGCAGTTCTATAGGCCTGAAAATGTTTAAAAATAGTATATCTAGAAAACGACAGTCGCATGCAGTCAAACCGGCTTCGGATTTGGATCAACAACGGATGCGGCCCTCAAAATAGCTATGATACCATGTAGGAATTTACAGGGTAACTTCCATAGATCAAAAACCAAAGGTCACCACTCACAAAAAGATCACAAATCAGTACACCAATATTATCATGTGGTCAAGACCCTCGAAGAGGGAAACAGTCCATGGCCTGAGTCAATGCGGCCACTTCAGGAAATTTATTAATATAAAAAAAAAAAAGTTACATATGTTTCTCTCATAAACGGTTACCGAACAAATGACCCTCCATGCTCTTTAAATAGATATCATGGACCAATTGGGTGTTAAGCCACGGATCAAGTGTCGTTAATACAGAGGAGAGAGTGAACCGTCGGATCACTACAAATCGTGACCGTCGGATTATAAGTTACAAATGTACATAGTAAAGAAACACACTTTACCTAACTCTACACTAGACTAAGTTATTCTTAACTATTTCCTATGTGTCGGAATATCTTAACAGATATCAACATGTTAGAGACTCAAATGACTCTCTAATTTATAGATAAATTCTCCAGGTGAAAAAATAACAGCTAGTTCCTTTGATCATTGTCAAAATAATCTCGGTCGTTGATAAATATTTGAAGATTTTTTAATCTTAGCTTTTGATTTTTTATTTTTGAGGAATTTTTTAATTTATCATTTAATTCCATTTTTATTGGCTCAAAATTAATTATTTTGAGATAATTTCCTCAAAAATATGACTTTGACTTAACCACCAAGGTCTAAGGGTCAAAATTTTCTTTAAATGTGCAATATTCCATTGGTGGGGGACCTTCAGGAATTAATTGCTTTAATACCTACAAATTTTTCCACTATGAGAATTAATTTTCCTAAGACAAATTAATTTGACTCTAATTAATTAAATTTTGGACTTAGGATTTAATTTTATTTTGCGAGAAAAATTAATTAATTTACCCATGAGGGGATTTAATAATTTTCCACCCTCATTTACATTATATTTTTACATTTACAACCCTCAAAGTGGGAATACACATTTGGCCTATACACTCAAGACACATACCCAATTTTGCGACATAATATGATCTAGTAGACCAAGTGATTTGTAATAAAATAATTTAGCCAAATAGCTTAAATTATTTCCAAACCACTTTTACATTAGACTCGACTAGAACACTAGGAATCACCTAAAAATTTGACGAAGAATTCCACCCTAGGTTTGGGGTGAGGCTGGAGGGGAAGTCCTTGCCGACCATCTGTGTTTAGAAACAAAAATGATTCAGTGAGACGAAAAACCTCCTAGGATGAAACTTTTTGCCAAAATAATATGCTTACCTAGGTTGTTACAAACATTCAAAGGTCTTACTAGCATCATTTACATTGCATCACTTGCATAATGGGCAGAACATGACACATTGGACTGTTGAAATATGATGTGATTCTGTTGAAAAGTTTTGTACTTTTTTTCCTTAGAACTTTGACAAATGTTGTGACATACGCTCCATATGGGGACACGTCGCTTCCATGAAGTAATGTGAGAACACCATAATCTTGCTTCCAAGAAAGAAAGAAAAAAATCCATTAAATATATATCCATTCAAAATCGAAATCATCGTGCATATATATAAAATATCACTGGAATATAAAAATCTACTTTAATAAACTGAAATAAAAAATACATAATATAAATGCGGAAAGTAAAACTATATAATGACATGAAATAAAAGGGAGTAGGGTTATATATATTATGAAAAACAACGCCCTATGGCATCAAATGTCATATATGTAGTACAACTTTAGAATATTCTCATTCACTGGCAGGCCCATAGGATCACCATCCAAATTGTTAAGAGAGAAATAATTTTCTCCAGGGATCTATCTGATAATATATGGTCCCAGCCATAGACTTTTGAACTTTTCATGGTTCCCAGGATTCTCATTTATGTGATCCCATAATACTACCATATCACCAATTTGTAGAGACCTGTTATGTGCAGATTTGTAGAATCCTTCTTTAGTTTTAGCCTCCAAACCATAAACAAGCTCAACAGGACTTTTCCTGGTAGCCCTCTTCTTTGTGATCATGTTTTCCCATAATTCATATTTGATCTTACTCTCCCAATATCGCTTATTATCACTCACAATGTTCTTAATGATGGTGATTAAATTTTTATTTCTTGATTTAGCGAGACCATTTCCTTGAGGATAATAATTTGAATAATGTGACATAATAATCATGCCATACTTGAAGCAAAAAGAAGAAAACTCATAAGAGTTGAAAGCTTTGGCGTTGTCAGTTGTGATTTTGACTAGAATGCCAAATGGGGTGATGATATGATTTTTAATTAAATACATGGCAACTTTCTCTGTAGCATTCTTTGTTGTAATGGTGTCAACCCACTTTGTGAAGTAATATGTTGTTGTCAAAATCCATGAATAACCATTAAATAGGTTTTTGGATAAATTTACCAATGAAATACAACCCCCACTGCTGAAAAGGGGTTTCTGCTATAACAAGTTGGAGAGGCAAGGTTTTTAATTTTGGTTTCCCTGTGAAAACCTGGCACTCTTGAAAATTTCTGACAAATTTATGCACATCTGAAAAAAATGGTAGCTCAATAATATCCTGCAAACAGAATCTTGTGGTTCGTTGTCTTTTCTGCAAAATGAATCTTGCATGGAATTCGGTGATAATATTCTTATCTTCATTCTCATCAATGCATCTTAGTATTATCCCATCCATGTTCCTCCATCCAAGGCCATATTTCAAGATACAATATTTAGATACCTTCAGTCTGAGAGCTCTCCTTTTATGAGAAATCAAGTGATCAAGACAAGTTATATTTGTCAAATAATAGATTATATCTTTTTACCACTCAATATTTTCTAGCTTTTGAAGTTCGAGGCAAATAGAAGACTCAATAACTTCATTTTGGAAAACCATATCTAGAAATTTTTCATTACCCTTTGTCAAAATTTGAGCTAACCACTGGCCCTTGACAAGCTTGGTGGGCCTAATCAAGATCATACTCCTGAATTTTGGTCACCCTTCTGGCACGAATCCCCAAGAAATCAATTTAAGTTAATATATCTTTAATGGCTTCATGTGGGAAAAAATAAATAATCTTTGAATATCCCACATACGTCCTAAAATTTTGAAGGTATTTTACTGATGCATAATCTTTCTTTTCCATAATGTTATGCTTAAGTTATGAGTTTTGAAATGATTTACTCGTGACAAAAATTGGTTGCTCATGACCATATTTGTTTTTTTTCTGCAATATAACACTTGTTATAGTCTCTTCAGAAGAAAATGAAAATACCATATAATATTTTGAATAATCTGGGCTAACCAAGACAGGAGCTTTGGCTATGGCATCCTTGATACCCTAAAATCATTTTTCACCCTCTTCTTTGCAAATAAATTTTTCACCTTTCTTTAAGAGGCATTGTATAGGTTTATCAATCTCAACATAATTTGGAATGAATCTCCTCAAGAAGTTTGTCTTACCCAAAAAGGATTGCAAGGATTTGAGATTGTGAGGTAATGAAATTTTATGAATAGATTCAACCCTTTCCGGGTCAATTTTGATACCATCCCTGGAAATGATGTGACCCAAAAAAATTCCTTTGGTTACCTGTTGGGTGATTTAATGGTTAGTTAAATCCTTGTCATTTAATTTTCAACCTAGGGTTTCATAAAATGACGAGGTATACATGTACTATATGTACTAGGTTGTTATCATATAGATTATATTAATATAATGCAATTAAACTAATTACAAAACAAATTAAATCAATCCAATTCAAGTCAAACCAAATATAAATAAATTGAAATCACACTTGCATTAAATTGAAATCACTCTTGTAGAATTGAAATCACACCACGCTTGCATAAATAAAATCACACCACACTTTCATAATTGAAATCACTCCACTCTTGCATAATTGAAATCACACCACGCTTGCATAAATGAAATTTTGAATTTAAATCACACCACACTTGCATAAATGAAATGTTGAATTGAAATCACACTCACACCTGCTGAAAAGTAAATCACACTTTGCTGAAAGGAAAAATTCACTTGCATAAAATGGAAATACACTTGTTGAAAAGAAATTAAATAACATAACTAAACTATGTTACCAATATATACAAAGGTATGCAAATTGGGGTTGATGGGGGCCCTCCATTCATCAACAAGAACATTGAACAACTATCACATCTTGGAGATAAAAGTGGCAGTATGTATTTCATAAAATTATTATAAGATATTACAAGAATTCTCTCTCCTCACTTTACAAATCACATCTTGAATGGAACTTGGAACCTCCAACTATCAACTAGCAACTAGCTACCTCTAATATCTAACAACTAACAATTTACAACCAACCATTTACAACCCTTTGTATGAATTGTGCACTCCTATTTATACAAAAATTGAAGATAACTACAGATCCTCAAATCTCTCCTAAATCCACATTTATCTCATGTGATTACAACCAATCTCCTAGAAATACAAGATACAAATCCTCTCCAAATTCTCTCATATTTTTAATAAGGACACATATAACCATGATTATTCTCCTTTCAATGTTCTTCGCCTAATGATCCATTTCTTCTTCAAATCCTCATGAATTGGAGTTTGAAATTCGAATTTGCAGTTAGGAAGCCAAGTAGGACCCTTCTAGAATCTCCAAGTGGGCCTACAATATCACAAAACTTATACCACTTTTTTGCATATATGAAAACATGTTAATTTTATAATATTTAATCACAAATTCACTTAAAATACTTAAAATAAATGACTTTGGAAAATATAATGCTAAACCCATATGATCATGAAAATGGTTACTTAATGTAGGGTTATGTAGCTACGGAATAAGGGATGAGCTACAGAATGAGGATGAAATAATGGAAATTTGGGTAGAAGTGGATGACATTTTGGAGACTCAGCGTACCCCCAACTAAAGATGTTGCATGTCATCATGCAACTATTGCATTGATTCCCTTAGTCATAAGTTAATATTCTTGAAATGTTTTGTTTTTTATATGAGCTTTGGCTTTGTATTGATTCTCTATTAACTTTGCATTATCATGTCATTTGATAAATTTATTATTTTTGCAAAGTGTACTTCAAAATCATTTTATTGTAACATATTTTTTATGGTTAGTTCTTGTGTGACAACCAAAATTGTTTTTGAGTATTGCTTCTTGTGTAACAATAGTTCTCTTATTTTTGTTGCATCAAAATACTTGGAAACATTGAGAATTCTTTTTTAAGTTCTCATAGTGGATGTGAGCCATTTAATGTGTTCATCAATTGATCATTGCAAAACATATAAAAAATTTTGAATCAAAATGAAATAATAGTTGATTTGGGAAAAATATGTTGGTGAGGATGAAATGAAATGTGACATGTGGCATGAAATGTGAATATCCCTTCCCCCGAAATTAAGGTGTTTTCAATTTTTGTGCAAATGAGAAATGGAATATGAATGTGGTGAGGGATTTTCCAAAATCACAATTTTAGAATTTAAGGAATTACATGATTAAAGATTAGAAAATAACATACCTTCACTTAAGTGAAAGTGGACAAGCTATGTATATCGAGAAGAGTGTGGTTGCTGCTGCTAGATAATGGAATATGAAATAAAAGGATCTGATCTACTTCTTATTTCTCTTGTTTGTATGAATTTAGGATGAGATTGGAATCTTTTTGCTATGGCTGTTGAATTGAGTCCTGCTGTAAATTGTTGAAATCATGTAGTCTCCATTTGTTCTCGCTCAGTGGAATAATTCTTATCTATGTGAATTTATGTGTTGATGTCGAGCATAGAAAATAAATTGTTGGATTATTGGCCATTAATGAATTCCATTAATCAACACGAGACTACTCACCATTGATGTCAATGAGAGTCAATATGCCTAAGTACATCTTACTAGGTATGAATAGATGTGTCGAAGTCGAGTCACCTAGAAGATCTGACAAACAAGGGACATTGATGTATTCTCATTGTTTATTGATGTATTCATGCAAGCCTCAAGGTACTTGAAATATCTCTAGTCTTTATTTCATATGATGTGTCAGAGTGGATGGGTCAAAACTTGTTAGAAGGAAGGCCTTAATGAATCCTCCATCATCTAACATGAGTGTACAATAATATTTTGAAGGACTATGGATGAAAAAATTGCATTAAAGTGGGATTTATTTGACAAAGAGGAAAATGAAAATGGGGTGACTCAGCTTTGTAAGGGAGTTCAATGACTTTATTTTTTTGGAAAAGATGAGTGAAAATGATGTAGGAAAGTATGATGACTGTGAACGAAAATGAGTTTTTGGTAGTAGGGAGATGGACAATTATGTATTGACTACAAGCTTGTAATTATTAGCGCTGGTAAAATTGGTATTTTTTTAGTAGCAACGGTGCAATGGATCTGATTTTACATGAAAAGATCATGCTCTTCTTCTGAAAGAAACTTGGTTTTTGAAAGGCACTCGTACATATAGTTATCTTCTTTCATCGTCCTGGAACCTACAAAAACTTAGCATTTTTTTTTCTACAATAAAATGTAAGTCTATCGAGAGAGAGAGAGGTGATAAGTCTCTTTTCATCTTGATATATACACAAAAAACTCAGAAATAGTACTAATAAAACAAAATCAAGAAGAACTAAATGCACTTTTACCTGTTTCTTACCAATTTTGAGCTTGAGACCTTTTCTCCATACACTTAATGCTTCATCAATTGATCCAGGTGGATATCGATGGCCACTCACCTATTCCATTTGAACCCCCACCATCAGTTCTTTCAGTTTTCAAGTTGCAACAAAACTTACTATTTTTAGCAGTTTTTCGGGTCCTGAACTTCCGGAGCCGTTTTGAGGCCCTAAACGACGTTTTTTGGGAAAATGGAGAGCAACATGGGTCCATGGACGGATGTTGCTCATTCAAAATTGTACTCCTCCAATAAATCTTTCTAACAAAGGTGACAGGTGGCAGTTGGGATGCCAAAGTTACGCTTCGAAATTGAACCACGGTGCAAACGGAGAGCGCCCACGGTTTAGCGCCTCATCTCTATGGTTGGATTTTGGACGTTTCGGATTCTACATTATTTCTCCACAATAAATAAAATTTTCAAAATTTTCATTTCTTTGAATTTGAAGTGTGTGCCCATCTCTTCTCAAATATTAGCGCACCACCGGCTACAGCTATTTTATTTCCATTATGCCTGTAAGCATATTTCTGTTATTTGATATCAATGAAATGAAGCATTATTTCCGTTGCATCTCTATGTTCATGGTTATTTCTATATTTTGTTGCGTTCCTGCATAAATCCGGATCAGTGGTATTAGAGGGGGTCTGCTCTTTCTTTGTTTTTCTTTGCATGTCCCCAACGCGGTCAGGGTATAAGGAGTTAGGGCTCGATCTGGTTGAACCCTTGCAAGATCAACCTCGCAAACCCCGACGACCTCCCATGGCGGAAGAAAAGAAAGACGAGGGAGCAGGAGATCCTATCAAAATACTGCTCGAGGAGGCTCTCGAGAAACAAAGGAACGTGATGATGGATAACTTTGCTCAAATCCTTCAACGGCTGCCCACATATGGCGCATCTGCATCCAACAGCCACTCTGGAGGCGCCACTCCCTTCAAGGTACAGGTAAACTTTGACATTCCTATATTTGAAGGAAAAATAGATGCAGACGCTGTAGACAGATGGTTAAATTTTTTGGAAGGGTATTTCTCGGTCCATGACTTCTCTGACCGAGAAAAGATTATTTTTGCACTCCTCAAAGCCGCCCCCCATGTCAAAGACTGGTGGGAAACCTACCGTGAGCAAGAGGGCGAAGGGGAACCTTCTCTGTTCTCGGCCACACCCACTTGGAATTCATTCCGAGATGGCATCAAGGAACAATATTACCCCGTGGGGAGCTATGAGGACAAATACATCCAATGGACCACGCTACGGCAACAAAAGGATCAAGATGTGCACGAACTGACGAATCTGTTCCATACCCTGCGCACAAAGTTGGGTATTAAAGATTCAGAGAGACATTTGGTGCTCAAGTACCGCGGCTGTTTGCACAAACACATTCAGGAGGAAATGGAGTTCCTCGACATTACATCGCTTGGCATGGCATATCGCTATGCCGCCAAGATCGAGCATAAATTTAAGCAAAAGAAGCGAGACTTTGGATCTGCGAATCCGAAAGGTGCCCCCGAACCGAAGAACAAGGGGCAAGGCCAAAGCAATGCGACTCAGAACAATACCACAAATCCAAAGAAGGACATAGGGAAGTGGTGTGAATTTCATAATAGCCCCACTCACAGCACAAACGAGTGTCGGGCCAAACAATCTTTGGTGGCTGAACTAAAGGCACCCGAATCAGATGCATTTTCTGATCCTGAGTTAGAACCAGACAAAGGCAATGACAAAGGGAAGTAGATCATTGATGCGGATCCTAGTGCCATTGTTGCCACCACCAAGATCCAGAAGGAGGGTCCAGAGGATCCAGAGGAGGGGGAGCGCCTCTTCCAGTCGCAGATGTGGGTGAAGGGTTCTCCGCTGCAGTTTCTCGTCGATAGCGGAAGCCAAAAGAACCTCATTTCAGCAGACGTCGTGAAGCAGCTCGGCCTACCAACCATAGCACACCCACAGCCGTATACCATCGGGTGGCTCCACCCAGGGAGAGATCTTCGCATCCGCCAGCAGTGCCGACTTCCATACAGTATCAAGCCATTCACGGATGAGGTATTGTGTGATGTTGCTCCTCTTGATGTAGCTGATGTATTATTGGGCCAACCATACTTGTGGAGGCGACATGCTGTGTATGAGTCTAGGCCTCGTGCTGTTATTATTACTTTGGGAAATAACTTGTACATGATACCGGAGGTAGTACCGCCTCCTGCCATCTCTTTGACTACTGCAAAACAACGCAGTAAGATTGTTTCCCAAACCAGGAAATTCATTTTCCTTACGACTCACTCACAGGGAAAGAAGAATGTTGTGGCCACAACCTCGAAACAGGGCTCCCTTGCACGGCTGCAGCAGATGGACAAAGTCATGGAGGAATACGAGGACATTTTATCCTCACTCATAGAGGTTCCGCTACACTGTCAGGACAACCACTCCAGTGATCTGACTCCCAACGCACCACCGCCTGATGTTGCCATGCATCCTGCAACTACAGATACAGAATCCAAACATGTACTATATGAGGCTGATAAAGAAACCAAATTTACTAAATGCATCCAGCATGTCCACCCGCAGGTCCTTGACATCTTTAACACATCTAATACTCAGTTCAACAGAATTTGCCTCATCTCATGGAGGATCTCAACACAATGGGGACCATTGCTTCCTAAGGAGGGAGGAATGATCCAGGTGGATATCGGTGGCCACCCACCTATTCCATTTGGACCAGCACCATCAATTCTTGCAGCTTTTCACATTCAGCACAACTTACTATTTTTAGCAGTTTTTCGGGTCCTGAACTTCCGGAGCCGTTTTAAGGCCCTAAACAACATTTTTTTGGGAAAACGGAGAGCAACATGGGTCCATGGACTAATGTTGCTTGTTCAAAAAATTGTACTCCTTGGATAGATCTTTCTAACGAGGTATTGAGCGCGTCGAACGAGGGATCGGATGCCAAGTTACGCCCTGGGAAGTTGAGCTACCAATTTACCCAAACGAACGCCCACCGGTTTTCGCGCCTCATCTCCTATGGTTAGGTTTTTGGACGTTTCGGATTCTACATTGTTTCTCAACAATAAATAGGCCCTCGAGCCTCATTGTAACACAGTTCAGAGGTCTGTAGCCATCACATCTCTTCTCAGAGATTCGCTACCAGCACCCTGGCTATTTTATTTCCATTATGCCTGTAAGCATATTTCTGTTATTTGATATTAATGAAATGAAGTGTTATTTCATTTTTATCTCTATTTAATTATTTATAATACTGGCTACATTCATAAATGCGGATAAATTCTTAGTATGGTAGTGCTCACTGCTTTGTACTACTGTACCTGCCAACCAGCGGTGGGGGTAACAAAATTCAGAAACAATTAGTTGGACATGTGAAATCAGCCTATGAAGCAAAAACGACATACGTAGGCGGAAGAAAAGAAAGACGAGGTAGCAGGAGATCCTATCAAAATACTGCTCGAGGAGGCCCTCGAGAAACAAAGGAACGCGATGATGGATAACTTTGCTCAAATCCTTCAACGACTGCCCACATATGGCGCATCTGCATCCAACAGCCACTCTGGAGGCGCCACTCCCTTCAAGGTACAGGTAAACTTTGAAATTCCTATATTTGAAGGAAAAATAGATGCAGACACTGTAGACAGATGGTTAAATTTGCTGGAAGGGTATTTCTCGGTCCATGACTTCTCTGACCGAGAAAAGATTATTTTTGCACTCCTCAAAGCCGCCCCCCATGTCAAAGACTGGTGGGAAACCTACCGTGAGCAAGAGGGCAAAGGGGAACCCTCTCTGTTCTCGACCACACCCACTTGGAATTCGTTCCGAGATGGCATCAAGGAACAATATTACCCTGTGGGGAGCTATGAGGACAAATACATCCAATGGACCACGCTGCGGCAACGAAAGGATCAAGATGTGCACGAACTGACGAATCTGTTCCATACCCTGCGCACAAAGTTGGGTATTAAATATTCAGAGAGACATTTGGTGCTCAAGTACCGCGGCTGTCTGCACAAACACATTCAGGAGGAAATGGAGTTCCTCGACATTACATCACTTGGCACGACATATCGCTATGCCACCAAGATCGAGCAGAAATTTAAGCAGAAGAAGCGAGACTTTAGATCTGCGAATCCGAAAGGTGCCCCCGAACCGAAGAACAAGGGGCAAGGCCAAAGCAATGTGACTCAGAACAACACCACAAATCCAAAGAAGGGACACGGGGAAGTGGTGTGAATTTCTGTGACCCCCACTCACGGCCTGAAACGAGTGTCGAAGCGAACGGTCTTTGGTGAAGTAGAACTAAAGGCACACGAATCGGAGCATTTTTTGATCACGAGTTAGAACCGGACAAGGCTTAATGAAAAAGGGAAGCATATCATTGATAAAGATCCCGAGTGCCATTGTTTCACCAAGATCCGGAAGAGGAACGAAGGACCCGAGAGGAGGAGCCCTGGCTTCCATTCGCGGATGTGAGGTGAAGGGTTCTCACATTGCGGTTCTCGTCGATAGCGGAAGCCAAAAGAACCTCATTTCAGCAGACGTCGTGAACCGGCTCGGCCAACCAACCATAGCACACCCGCAGCCGTATACCATCGGGTGGCTCCACCCAGGGAGAGATCTCCGCATCCGCCAGCAGTGCCGACTTCCATACAGTATCAAGCCATTCACGGATGAGGTATTGTGTGATGTTGCTCCTCTTGATGTAGCTAATGTATTATTGGGCCAACCATACTTATGGAGGCGACATGCTGTGTATGAGTCTAGGCCTCGTGCTGTTATTATTACTTTGGGAAATAACTTGTACAGGATACCGGAGGTAGTACCGCCTCCTGCCATCTCTTTGACTACTGCAAAACAACGCAGTAAGATTATTTCCCAGACCAGGAAATTCATTTTCCTTACAACTCACTCACGGGGAAAGAAGAATATTGTGGCCACAACCTCGAAACAGGGCTCCCTTGCCTGGGCCGCATTGGATGGACAAGTGTGGAGGATCTGAACATCCTCATCACGGGGTTCGCTGTGTGAATGACACCTCGATGGGTCCCACAGGGCATTTACATGGCCTGTGTTGCCATAAGTCACTGGCTGCATACTGAGTCAGGCATGTGCACGCTCGAAATTTGTCCAAAGAAACCACCACTAAGCATCAGCCTGTCCACCGCAGGTCACGACATCTTATTTCTCTGTGCTCAATTTCAACAAAATTTACCTCATCTCATGGAGATCTCAACAATGGGGACCATTGCTTCCTGGGAGGAATGATCGATGGATATCATTGTACCACCTATTCCTTTATTTTCTCAGTTTCTTTTCGGTTTCAAGTTACAGCAAGGCTTATATTTTATGATTTTCGGGTCCTAAACTTCCGGAGCCATTTTGAGGCCCTAAACGACGTTTTTTGGGAAAACGGAGAGCAACACCCGTCCATGGATGGATGTTGCTTGTTCCAAATTTGTAGTCCTCGGATAGATCTTTCTAACGAGGTATGGTACGCGTCAAACGGAGATCGTATGCCAAAGTTACGCCCCGGGGAAGTTGAAACACCAATTTATGGCAAATTATTGGTTGGCAGCACCATCTCCAATATGGTTAGTTGAGCATTGTATTCTACATTGTTTCTCAACACTAAATAGGCCCTCGAGCCTCATTGTAACACAGTTCAGAGGTCTGGAGCCATCACATCTCTTCTCAGAGATTCGCTACCGGCACCCTAGCTATTTTATTTCCATTATGCCTGTAAGCATATTTCTGTTATTTGATATTAATGAAATGAAGCATTATTTCCGCTGCATCTCTATGTTCATGGTTATTTCTATATTCTGTTGCATTCCTGCATAAATCCGGATCAGTGGTATCAGAGCGGGTCTGCTCTTTCTTTGTTTTTCTTTACATGTCCCCAACGCGGTCAGGGTATAAGGAGTTAGGGCTCGATCTGGTTGAACCCTTGCAAGATCAGCCTCGCAAACCCCGACGACCTCCCATGGCGGAAGAAAAGAAAGACGAGGGAGCAGGAGATCCTATCAAAATACTGCTCGAGGAGGCCCTCGAGAAACAAAAGAACGCGATGATGGATAACTTTGCTCAAATCCTTCAACGACTGCCCACATATGGCGCATCTGCATCCAACAGCCACTCTGGAGGCGCCACTCCCTTCAAGGTACAGGTAAACTTTGACATTCCTATATTTGAAGGAAAAATAGATGTAGACGCTGTAGACAGATGGTTAAATTTGTTGGAAGGGTATTTCTCGGTCCATGACTTCTCTGACCGAGAAAAGATTATTTTTGCACTCCTCAAAGCCGCCCCCCATGTCAAAGACTGGTGGGAAACCTACCGTGAGCAAGAGGGCGAAGGGGAACCCTCTCTGTTCTCGACCACACCCACTTGGAATTCATTCCAAGACGGCATCAAGGAACAATATTACCCTGTGGGGAGCTATGAGGACAAATACATCCAATGGAGCACGCTGCGGCAACAAAAGGATCAAGATGTGCACGAACTGACGAATCTGTTCCATACCCTGCGCACAAAGTTGGGTATTAAAGATTCAGAGAGACATTTGGTGCTCAAGTACCGCGGCTGTCTGCACAAACACATTTAGGAGGAAATGGAGTTCCTCGACATTACATCGCTTGGCACGGCATATCGCTATGCCGCCAAGATCGAGCAGAAATTTAAGCAGAAGAAGCGAGACTTTGGATCTGCGAATCCGAAAGGTGCCCCCGAACTGAAGAACAAGGGGCAAGGCCAAAGCAATGCGACTCAGAACAACACCACAAATCCAAAGAAGGACACAAGGAAGTGGTGTGAATTTCATAACAGCCCCACTCACAGCACAAACGAGTGTCGGGCCAAACAATCTTTGGTGGCTGAACTAAAGGCACCCGAATCAGATGCATTTTCTGATCCTGAGTTAGAACCAGACAAAGGCAATGACAAAGGGAAGCAAATCATTGATGCGGATCCCAGTGCCATTGTTGCCACCACCAAGATCCAGAAGGAGGGTCCATAGGATCCAGAGGAGGGGGAGCGCCTCTTCCAGTCGCAGATGTGGGTGAAGGGTTCTCCGCTGCAATTTCTCGTCGATAGCGGAAGCCAAAAGAACCTCATCTCAGCAGAGGTCGTGAAGCGGCTCGGCCTACCAACCATAGCACACCCGCAGCCATATACCATCGGGTGGCTCCACCCAGGGAGAGATCTCTGCATCTGCCAGCAGTGCCGCCTTCCATACAGTATCAAGCCATTCACGGATGAGGTATTGTGTGATGTTGCTCCTCTTGATGTAGCTGATGTATTATTGGGCCAACCATACTTGTGGAGGCGACATGCTGTGTATGAGTCTAGGCCTCGTGCTGTTATTATTACTTTTGGAAATAACTTGTACAGGATACTGGAGGTAGTACCGCCTCCTGTCATCTCTTTGACTACTGCAAAACAACACAGTAAGATTGTTTCCCAAACCATGAAATTCATTTTCCTTACAACTCACTCACAGGGAAAGAAGAATATTGTGACCACAACCTTGAAACAGGGCTCCCTTGCATGGCTGCAGCAGATGGACAAATTCATGGAGGAATACGAGGACATTTTCTCCTCACTCATAGAGGTTCCTCTACACTGTTAGGACAAGTACTCCATTGATCTGACTCCCAACGCACCACCGCCTGATGTTGCCATAAATACCAACGACTACACATACGAGAATCCAAACATGTATGCAGAGGCTGATAAAGCAAATTTACTAAATGCATAATTTTGTCACCTTGGTCCATGACATCATCAACACATCTAATACTCGAGTTCAAAAAAAATTGCCTCATCTCATGGAGGATCTCAACGCAATGAGGGACCATTGCTTCTAGAGGAGGAATGATCCAAGTGGATATCGGTGGCCTACCTATTCCATTTGAACCCCCACCATCGATTCTTTGAGTTTCAAGTTGCAACAAAACTTACTATTTTTAGCGAGTTTTCGGGTCTGAATTTAGGAGCCGTTTTGAAGCCCTAAACGCGTTTTTTGGGGAAAAAGGAGAGAAACATGGGTCCATGGACCCATGTTTCTTATTCAAGTGTACTCCTCGGAGAGATCTTTCTAACGAGCTATTGAGCGCGTCAAATGGAGATCGGATGCCAAAGTTACGCCCCCGAGAAGTTGAACCACCAATTTACCCAAACGGGCACCCACAGTTTTGGCGCCTCATCTCCTACGGTTAGGTTTTTGGACGTTTCGGATTCTACATTGTTTCTCAACAATAAATAGGCCCTCGAGCCTCATTGTAACACAGTTTAGAGGTCTGTAGCCACCACATCTCTTCTCAGAGATTCACTACCAGCACCCTAGCTATTTTATTTCCATTATGCCTGTAAGCATATTTCTGTTATTTGATATTAATGAAATGAAGCATTATTTCCACTGCATCTCTATGCTCATGGTTATTTCTGTATTTTGTTATGTTCCTGCATAAATCCAGATCATCAATAGATCAGATTTTCATAAGCTACTGAATTGTGTCGATTTTGCAGCTACCAAAAACATGGATCGTTGTATTACCTTGCCATTTTACAACTTGAAATTTAGACTCGGATGGTGGTTTTATTAATTATCGAAGTTGAGTTTTTAATATTTGTAGGGTTTTTATGCAGGTCTAAGCATGTAACTATTTTTTTCCTTTTTATTTAGCGCTCCACCCTTATCTATGATCCTGTGGATCAAGAAAATGCTAAAAAATCAAAATTCAAACTTCTTGGATCATCTTGAAACTGATTCCAAAGCATAGATCTCGAACACACTTCGTTTCACTGAAATCCAACTTCGGATGCTTCTAAAATCACATTCTAATCATTTTAGGAAACAACTAAAAAATTTAATTTTTGAGTTGCAGGTACACCCAGTCAACAGTTCGTACACTGACTGGGTCATGACACGTGGCAATGTTTGACTAGTCCATCATTGGAAAATGGGTGATTGAAACTTGTCACCATTTCATTGGTTGACGTGTGGTTTTTTTCATTGGGTATGGTTTTGTTGTGGTGGCTTAACAAGTAAGTGCCACATGGACCAACCATTGGTTTCCACGTGGCCTCCTCATGGTGAGCTAAAATTTATGTGAGACCGAAATATCCTTCATGAGAATCAAACCTAATACCTCCTTCCAACGACCAAAACACTCTACCAATTGTGCTACATTGCCTCTTGTTAAACTATACTCACAGAAATATGTCTAAAGGTTATGGGCACATTTTTGGAAAGATGAGGATTAGCCCCTAATTTTCAGCCCCAAAGTCACATGGTGCCACGTGACCAAGATTTTCGGACATGGGGACTTATCTTAATTGTCCTACAATTTCTCCCACCAGCCAGGAAGGACAGATTCGCGCACCGTTTCCGATTTTTGAGTGCACCGACCAGATTTGGGTCGCTTTGTAGGCTCATTAATAATAGAATTAGGTAGAATATTAAAATAGTCATATATTTCTCAATTTTTAACCAAACGAGGTAAAAAAAGAGTCAAAACAAGGGTTTATGACAATGTTGGATCCATTGGAGGAATTATTTTGGCTATTTGAGCTTTATAAATGTCTTAATTGTACTTTTTATTATGAATTTAGATTTCTTTTCCAATTTTTATTGAAATTTTTTAAAACGAACTTAGTTCAATTTTCTTTTCTGATCTTCCAGATCATAGGGAGTGCAAGAAGAGAGCATACTCAGTAATATTGAATCTATTTATAAAATTGGAATATGAAATTCAAATTACAAAACACAAGGATTTGACCTCTAAATTCATATTGCGGCTCTCAAAACTCTATATGTTCTCTTTTCTCAAATATCCTCTCTTTCTTCATGCTCCTGCAAATCATTAGAGAATTGGGTGGCTCTTACTGCACCACCAAATAAAATAAAATTTCAAATAACATGAAATCTAAAACAAAACCTGATTATTTTCATTACCTAATCTACTCTACTAGACATAGAAGAATTGATCAAGTGTATGCATATTTCCAGTGTAACCATATGCGTAATAGGTTTAAAATTATATTCATGCTAAGGTTAGAAAAATATGCATTAAAAATCATCAAAGCATGAAAAACCAAATTTTTAGATAATTCAATAAAGAAGTAAAGAAGTAATAACATTCTTAAAACCTTTAATTGCCTATGAATTACTTCAATTGGTTGATAATTCCTGTTGCACACACAAATTAGTACAATTTTTCTTTGAATTTAAAAAAAAAAAAATTAATATGCAAATGATTTTAATATGATTTTAACTATGCATCTAAAAATTAATGCAACTATAATTAATTTTCTAAACTTCAAAATAAACACCTATGTATACCTCCCCGGCAACGACGCCAAAATGTTGGGTGATTTAATGGTTGGTTAAATCACTGTCATTTAATTGTCAACCTGGGTTTCGTAAACTGACAAGGTATACCTATAGTATATGTACTAGGTGGTTATCCTTCAGATTAGATTAATCTAATGCAATTAAACTAATTACAAAACAAATTAAATCAATCTAATTCAAGTCAAACCAAATATAAATAAATTGAAATCACAGTTGCATGAAATTGAAATCACTCTTGTAGAATTGAAATCACACCACACTTGCATAAATAAAATCACACCACACTTGCATAATTTAAATCACTCCACTCTTGCATAATTGAAATCACACCACGCTTGCATAAATGAAATGTTGAATTGAAAACACACTACACTTGCATAAATGAAATGTTGAATTGAAATCACACTCACACCTGCTGAAAAGTAAATAACACTTTGCTGAAAGGAAAAACACACTTGCATAAAATGGAAACACACTTGCTGAAAAGAAATGAAATAACATAACTAAACTATGTTACCAATATGTACAAAGGTATGCAAACTCGGGTTGATGGGGACCCTCCATTCCTCAGCAAGCACACTAAACAACTATCACATCTTGGAGATCAAAGTGGCGGTATGTATTTCATAAAATGATTATAAGATATTACAAGAATTCTCTGTCCTCACTTTGCAAATCACATCTTGAATGGAACTTGGAACCTCCAACTATCAACTAGCCACTAGCTACCTCTAATCTCTAATGACTAAAAATTTACAACCAACCATTTACAACCCTTTGTATGAAGGGTGGACTCCTATTTATACAAAAATTGAAGATAACTATAGATCCTCAAATATCTCCTAAATCCACATTTATCTCATGTGGTTACAACCAATCTCCTAAAAATATACGATACATATCCTCTCCAAATTCTCTCATAGTTTTGATAAGGACACATATCAAAACATCCATGATTCTTCTCCTTTAAATGTGCTTAGCTCAATGATCTGTATCTTCTTCAAATCCTCATGAGTTGGAATTTGAAATTCGAATTTCTAGTTAAGAAGCCAAGTAGGACCCTTCTAGAATCTCCAAGTGGGCCTACAATATCACAAAACTTATACCACTTTTATGTATATATGAAAACATGTTAATTTTATAATATTTAATCACAAATTCACTTAAAATGTTTAAAATAATTTACTTTGGAAAATATAATGTTAAACCCATATGATCAAGAAATTGGTTACTTAATGTAGGGTTATGTAGCTACAGAATGAGGGATGAGCTATAGAATGAGGGTGAAATGATGGAGATGTGGGTAGAAGTGTATGACATTTTGGAGACTCAACATTACCCCAAAAACATACTTAGCGGGATTTAATGATATACCAAACTCTCGAAATTTGTCGAATACTTTCTTGAGATGATTGATGTGAGCCTTTCCATATTTAGAGAAAACAATGAGGTCATCCTCGAAAATTTTACGATTTTTCCATTCAATCCCTTGAAGGCATAATCCATAGTTCTTTGAAAGGTATCCCCCTCATTCATTAACCCAGATGGAATTATGAGATATTCAAAGGTACCCCAAGGTGTGGTGAAGGTAGTGCTATGGCAATCCTATTGTTTAACCCAAACTTGATTATAACAATAAAATCTGTCAAATAATAACATCATGCCAGGTCGGGTTATCCTTTGCAACATATTTCCTATGTTGGGAAAAGGGTAATTATATTTTTTACAAGATAAGTTAAGATTTCAGAAATAAACACACAATCTAATAGTACCATTCTTCTTCCATACAATTCCCAAGTTCAAGCACCAGGAGGAATGTCGAGTATGCTTAATGATACCAACAGCAAGAATTCTCTGCAATTCCTTTTGAACCAGAGGGGCCTACTTAGGATTTATTTGTCAAAGTTTTTTATTGAACGGATTGGTTTCTTCATATTTTAAAGGGATTGTATGCTAAATAAAATCTTTTCCGTATCCTTTGATCTCATCATAGGAAAATTCCAAAACATTTTGATATTCAATAAGAAAATCAATTAGATTTTCCTTTTCCTCTTCAGAAGTTCCCTTACCAATTTTAACCACCTTTGGGTTCTCAGGAAAACAGATATTTACCTCAATGAATTCCTCGGGATCCATCTTCTTTTCATCAGTCTTTTTGATGACATCATTTCTATCAAAGAGTTGTTATGTGGCTACCATGTTCCCAAATATGGGATTCACCACATCATTTCCTCTAGTCTTAGACCCTTCTTCCTTAGAACAAGATTGGAAATTTTCGAATTCGTCTAGGTGACTGAGGAAATGGACGATTTTCTTGTTGTCATCAAATACTTGGTAGTGTTCTACATTATCCATAAATGATGGTCTAAAAATGACTTTCATTTTGAACTTATCCTTTATTAAACTATCATATATTTGGAAAGTGGATGCAGCTACAACAATCTCATCAGCTTGACCATTTTCTTCTCTTAGAATAATGTGTAGGAGAATTGCATCGAATAACTGTATGGTGTCACATGCAATGTTTCTATATTTTTTAGTCTATCACTTTTGCATGAGAAGATACCCTTGACCTGTTTGATGACAATATATGAATCACCTTTCACAGTTAATGATTTTATTTTAAGGTCTCGAGTTTTTTCCAAGCCTAGTAACAAAGCTTCATACTCAACTACATTGTTAGTAGCGTTGAACTCTAGACAGAAGGTAAATTTCAACACATGTCCCAATGATGAAGTTAAGACATTTCCAACCCATTTATTTGATTTTGAAAAGGCACAATAAAAAATCATGTGCCACATTTGATCTTTAGACTTTAGATCATATTTTGGAAAATCTGAAGGATCACAAATAACAACATAGTTTCTAATGTCACATTGTATCAGAATAGGCTCCTCTAAATGGTCCTTGGGGGAGGATATGTTATCTAAAACTTCCTCAAACTTGGCATGATCATCACATGTGACAGAGGGAGGAGGATCTTGGTGTTCCTATTTAGGATATTTTTCCAGAGAACCCTTGACCTCTCTTGTGACTAAATTATTTTGAATCGGTCGTTTGATCATATGATTGATAGGCACATATATTTTTATTTGGCTGATCCATTCTCCTAAATTGAAACCAGGATTAGCTTTAAGAATCTCAGAGGTCGGCTCTCCTATGTCTGGGCTATATTATTCTTCAAGCCAATCCTCATTTTCATTCTCAATATTGCTTAAGTTAAGTGTTTCAATACTACAACTATTTTCAACAACTTCCATCCAATATTCTAGAGGTAAATGGAACTCCTTTCCAAACATATTAATTTGAGGATCGAGAGGCCTTTGCTCAGTAAGGAGGATTTCTTCTTGGCCATGGATTATTATTGTCTCTAGGCTGAATGTTTATCATTTGGATCATCCTGGATCACATGTCACTCATTTTCTTGGTATGCTCAACTTCCATTTCTTTAACCAATCGGGTCAATTCTTTAACGGATTCAAAATCTTCCTTAGATTTGACTAAACCTCTTTGATAACCAGGGATTTCTTACTTTCTTGGCGCCCTTTTATCCTTTTCCAAATCTTAATTTTTTATTTGGGCAGCAGCTAGAGTGACAGGGTGAGCGCGTCTTATCTCATACTGAACTTCTACATGGCAAGCCGCAAGATATGTTTCCAAGACTGTCTTGTTAGGAGGCTTATAGCACTGAGTCATATCTTTTAGTAATTTGTTGAACCTTTGGTTAAAATATAATATTGTTTCATTCTCTTTTTTCTTAATGGTATTGAATTCTTTTACCAAGTATTTTCCCTCCTCCTTATCCCCATATTTCTCTCTGAATGCATCAAGGAGGGTTCTTAGAGATTCAAAGGCATCATCAGTCTTGTCGTGAAACCGGTAAATTGCATTACATTCCAATGATAAAACAGATAATTTCATCTTGACATCTTCATGATTATAGTCAGTAGAATGATAATATCTCTCTAGGAATAAGTTAAACTTTTTTATATGCTCTTCGACATTGACAACATTGTTTCCCTCGAAGATTGGCAGTTTGTTCATAGTGGAGTTATTTGGAAGATCATGTGGATATCCTTGGATGTTGGTGAAGTTGCAAGGCCTATAAAAGTTACCCATGATGTATTGATCTGGAGGATTAATGAAAATCAAATGGAGACCAAGGAGATCTTCTTGCCAAAGAAAATTTAAACATTATATAAATCAGGCTACCAGGATTCCTTCTAGAATAAGTTCTTGTGAATGGATGAATAAGTGGAGTTGCCACCCAAACAGGTGTTGGTCCTTGAAATTTTCATTTACTTCCATTATATTTTCACTTATATTTCCATATTTTTTTTTCTAAGTATGGCTAATTCTATTAGATCATATAAAACAAAAGGTTACAAGTCGCATCCTGAGGATTGAACAAGTTCAAGCCACAGGGAAGATTCTAGATAATTCTAGTAAATGCTGGACTGCCCCTGCTAGGGAAACCAGTCCTTAGAGGTTCAAAAAATACTATTTCCCATGATGCGAAACCAGCAGAAACAGTTTGCAAAATTATACATAGTAGCCAAATAAAAACATTTTTAAACATGTGTAATCCATGAAGAGATGAAAATAAAGTCCTAAGGAAGACCTGCATGCTTATCACTGGAAGTTGGAAGCTCCTCGATGATCTTGCACACGTAGCCAACCTCTTCCATCCCAGAGCGTAATGTGTGCACATCAGGCAGCTGACACGGTGAACCAGGAGAGCCCAAAATCGCCACGTTATCCATAGGTCAAGGGTCTGCCTGTTGTTGAGAGGGGCCACATTTGTTCAAGTCCAAGCAGCCGCCCACATCCAATTCCGGACCGCTACCATTGTTTCCTCTTGAATCATCAGAGTCGCTACTGTCGTTGGTTGCACTTTGCACTGGAAGGGCTTTCAGCTTGCGCGGGTGAAGGCGGGTTCAGGGGAGATGGTGGACTTACGTGCTCGTTTTTTGCTGCGGAGGGAGGGGGACGGGGGAGCCGAAGCAGGGAGCTGCAGAGAAAGCTGGGCATTCAAGTTGACAGGGGGAGAGATGGAAAATTTGTTCCAGTCAAGGGAGAGGTTCATTTAACATCCATGGGAGAGCAAGAGGGGAGGGCATGGAGGACGAGTAGGCTAGCCACACCCACCAGCTCTTCGGCAACGCTTCCTGTGACGCCGCGGCATGATTGTCCAAGGGGGCAAGTCTCCTAACCAGATGGAGACAAAATCACTCTTCTGAGGAGGGAGACAGCCAGCGAGAGCTCCGGGCTTGGGCAAGCAGGAGCAGTGCACCAGAGACCAGGGAGCGACAACAGAGAAATGCACAAAGAGCGGGCGGGCAAGACTGAGAGCGCAATTGAGAGCCAACGTGGTGGAATAAATGGCCATGGCTGGCTTCATTAAAGGATTGCAGCCCTAGTACGTCGACGGCAGGGTGGCGTAGGGTGGAGTAAAGACTCCCTCACGCCAGGCATTATGAAGGAGCTCCTCCCGAAGTCTTAGCACGTGGAGCCACCGAGTGTCCATCCTCATGGATGCCCCATGGCACCTCCTCGACTTAGTTTTAACCCACATCCGGGGACTTATATTTCCATATTATCACCTTCACTCCACCTCCATTTCATTACATTTACCTTACCATCACCACTATTGGGTTACATTTATGTTTTTGCAAACTTTATTCATTTCTTATATTTTTAAGTGAATTTGTGGTTAATAATTAGAAAATAATATGCACATACTTATACCTAACAAGTGGAATGAGTTTTTTTCCATGTGTAGGTCAAAAAGAAGCTTCCAAAAGACTCTTATGTGGCCTCCTAAGGCCAAATTAGAATTTGGATGGAGAAGATCATGGGATCATAAGAATATGTGTCTCATTTCCTATTTGTATTGTAACTCTAAGAAGACATGTGCCTTATCACTTCCTATTTGAATTTCAACTCTAGAGATATAGGGAGAGATTCATGGACTCTCATTAATGAGGTAGCTTCTCATCTTTTGAATAAATAGGGGAAGCTTTCTCCTATAAAATCATGTGTAAAATTGGATTTATGCTCAAACTCTGAATACAGAATTAGATTGTGGCACCTTACTCATGAATTTTCCTTCATTTTGACTTGGTTTTGCTTACATATGGAGCATCTTGATTTACCATCTCTCATATTTTTAGATCAGCTACCTAAAATGCATGAGATTTACTTGCTTTTATAGATTAAAGTTTATTTTCTTTCTTAGCATTAGTTTTAGAATGACTCTGTAATATTTTCTTTTCTAAAAAAATTTCAAATGGATAGATTTATCTATTTTCCAATTGGATTAAATTTGAGGCAATAGAGCTTACAGTTATTTTGTTTCCTTTCATGTTCTGTTATTTACTTTCTTAGATCAAACTATCAATTCATTATATAATTGAATGTTCCAAGCTAAGAAGGTGACTTTTCATACTTCCAAATTGGGTGATTGAATGTTCAACCTATACAATAATTGAGCTTTACTTTTACATGCTTTTACATTTCTTTTTAGATCCTCATTCATTTGTATAATTGGGTGTTCTTAAAAATCATTTCAATAAGGTAATTTTATCATATTTTTAAACTGAATACTTGAATACCTAACTTATGCAATTATTGAGTTTTCCCTTTACATGCTTTAATTGCTTTCCAAGATTTAAAGACTAAAGTATAATAGGTTGCTTATACATCATCTGAAGAGGGTGATTCTATCATACTTCAATATTGGATGTTGGAGTGATTGAGCATACCTTAATTGTTTTCCTCTACATGCTTTGAAATTATTTCTTAGATTAAAATTTCAATTCCTGCAAATGTGATTGTGTGCTATATTTTTTTTTGAATTTGTTTTCTTTATTTTTGTTACTTGATTTCATAGGTTAGTTGAATTTCATTTTCATTATTTGATTTCATATATTAGATGAATTTTTTTTCATTATTCTGTAGTTAGATTGATATAAACTGAAAGACAATTTCTAGCACATACAGTGCACGCATGCTTCACAAGTTTACAAAACAACCGAGTTGACAAATTAAATGGCAGGAAATTATTTTGCTCCAATATTTTGGTGTTGTTACCGGGGAAGTGTGCATAGGAACTATATTTCACTCTAGAGTGTATTTTATTTGTTTTTGTTTTTACTAACCATTTAAGGACAAGGGGTCTAGAATGTAGCCCAAATACTACATTGAGGAATGGTATCAAAAAGCAATTGTGCCACAACATTCATCAATTCTTCAAGAGATCCTCGCGGCAAATTGAAAGGTCAAGTCGATTTCGCATATCCTTACAAACAATCAGGTACATTTTTCAAGTTTGGATATGAGCATTTCAAAAATTATAATCCGTAAATTGCTTCATTGGAAGCATGAATATACTTAAAAATAAAAATATATATAGTTTTTTTAGATAAATAAGAAAAATAAAAATAAAACCAAACTTGGCTAGAATTTTAGAATTTTTTTTTATTTTGTTTTCAAAAAAATAATAATCAACGTTAATTAATTCATTTTGAATAAATTTCAGTGACGCGGTAAGAATAACTTTGTTTTTTATCACCATCAGAAATAAAATTTGTGTGAAAATATGAATTTATTTGACGACATTGACTAGTATGCTCTGTTCTCACACCTCGTTGCGACCAGGAAGATCAGAAAATCAGATTAGTCAATTTAAAAATTAAAATTCAAAAATTCGTTAAAAATTTTGCTGGAAATTGATCTACAATTTTATTATCGTCGTTTGCATTGTGATCCTTTTTCTATCGGTTTTGAAAATTTTAATGTTTTGCACCCTCTCAATCTTTTTCTGATTTATTGAATTGCATGTGCACAATTTTTCTTTAAAAAAAACAAAAATTGTTTTGTTTAAATTTCATATATATATATATATATTAAATGTAATATATATCAATTTAAAAAAAAAACACTAAAACATTTTTATATGAAAACAAATTAAAAATAAAAATAAAATAAAAAACATAATAAAAAAATTATATTCAAAACAACGAATGGCCCATGGAAAGGAGGCCTACGCATATACGTGAGACCAGCCTTTAGCTTGGCCTTACACATATGTGTAGGCCTCCAATCCACACAAATCCCCATGCACTGCTAAAAAAAAAAAAAAAACTCTTTTCCATATTATATCTTCCTCAAGCAGCAGTTATTAGAAATCAATTTTAAAAGTTGCAAAGAGAGAAAATGAAGGTGTATCGGATGAAGAAACTATTGATGAAGAGAAAATTGCAAATTGTTGATGAAGAGAAGATTGCAAATTCAATTGCAGAGACAGACAATGAAAATGTATGAAATGAAGAAACTGTTAATGAAGAGAAGATTGAAGACTGCTGATGAAAATAAGATTGCAGATTCCATTGCAGCTAATTGGAATGAGGGTGATCAATCTAAACTTCTCTGTGAGAGATAAGCCATTACACATCAAAACCTACAAATAATAAAAAAAAAAAATCAAACCACAGCAATTTTAGTTTGTTGCAGAAGTAATTGCCAGAAAACGAAATTCCCAGAAATGCGTAACTGTAAAAAAACACAAGATTTTAAAACGCATTTTCTAAGAAAATAGAGGCGAATTAAGAAAAAATAAAACATGGGTTTTTTTAGGCACAGGGGCTATTAGGTAACTCGCTTGCGATTTGCTGGATTTTGCAGCCATTTCGGAGAAATTCAGGGTTCTTCGGAGCTTCGTTTTGTAGATTGCGTGAGGAAAAACGATTTGTTTTGAATTGTTTGAACAAGACAAGTTGAAAGTAGAAGAATCCAAGTTAATAACAAACTCTGCTCCCCAAGACAAGTGGTCTAAGAGTCCAATTTGATTTAATAAATTTGATTTTAGACACATATGTGTCTCATCATTAAAAATAAAAATAAAATAATAACAATAATAATAATAAAATAAAAATATATATATAAAAATAAAAATAAAAAATAAAATAAGAAAAAAAATATATTTGCATATACAATCGATATTGAAACAATTTATAAGGCGAAAAATACTTGCAAAATTTGATTGAAATAATTTTTCATGCAAGTATTTTTTTACCGCTTCAAATATTTTTGACAACAAGCTTTTGCAGCATAGATGATGATTCAATTTGACAGATTTAATAATGACTCGCAGAACAATTGGAAGATTATTTAGATGATTTCTCAATATTTGACATTAAAAATTTTGTTGTTGTGTATTTTCCTATGAAGCTTTGACTTGCAGAACACAGCGAATATTTGTGATACAATCATATTACTGAGCACATTGCATGAAGTCATACGACAACAGGGAGATGATTTATTTTTCATGGTTATTTCTTAAAAATGGAATGTTATCGATTCATGAATTGGACTAAATATAACACTTTTGATTTTCCTTAATCTGTTTTATTTGGCATTCAAATTTTGCGTAAGAATCAAGAAGGAATTGGCTATTTCTTTTTTAACACACTTATGTTCTTTATGCCAAATTTTTTTGCAGGTTTAGGATGATCGAATGAACATTGAAGGAAACCAATTATGTGCACAATTGGTCTTCAAAGGACCGATTTCATGAGAAACATAAGAACAAGTCCATGTCCATATACATCAAGACCATTACCTTTCCTCCCTTTTGAATTATAAATCCAACCAACCAAGCCATAGTTATTTTCTTAGCAAGAATCAGTTGTTCATTTTTCTTTATTCACATACACTTTCCATTACTTTTTGTCTACGCCTAACCCACAAATAAAATCAAGAAGCTCGCTTACATGCTTATTTCTCAATGTCATTTTCCATTTTCATCTTCCATTTCTATTTTCCTTCTCATGTCCTTTTCATTTCGCAATAAACCTTGCTTCAATGCACATTATTGAGTCCATAGTCCTTTGAGTCTAAAATCCTTGCAAAAACACCATGAGGCTTGCATGCCTTAATGGCAAGTCTCCTTGCTGACGAACAATGGAAATACATTAATGTCCTTTGTTCATCAGATCTTCTAGGTATTCGACAATAGTAAAATTATTCGTACCTAACAAGATGTGTTTGTGAATCTTGACTCTCATTGTCGTCAATGGTGGGATTTCTCGTGTTGACTAGTGGCATCCATTAATGGCCACTAAGTCAATAATTTCCTGCTATATTCGACATCAAAACATCTATTGACATAGCAAGAATTACGCCGAGTTTTGAAAACATGAAGACTATCACTTTCAACATTTTGAAGCAAATGAAGAAGATATGCAGCTACAACAGATCAGCACCATTCTGCAGCTGCAGAATCAGATGGCAGTTGCAGAATCAGTTGACAGCAACATAATCAGATGACAGCTGCAAAATCAGATGACAGCAACAGAATCAGACGGAAACTACAGAATCATAGAACAGCTGCAGAATCAGCATCATTTTGCAGCAAATTTAGCAGTTTTAGTAGAAGTAATAAAAATTCATCTTGAAGCCCCACGGGGGTAGGCGAGTTGGTAATCGGAATGTGGTGAAGTTCGTTTGTAAGGCGAGCCCAACAGGAGGTCACAAGTTCAAATCCCCCGGACTAAAGGGGAGCATGTGGAGAGGGGCGGGCGCATGTTCCCAGTGGGTATAGTGGTAGCGGTCAGAATCGACCCCATGTAACGCGAGTTGTGACACTGCCCTAGTTGCCGATCCCACTGAATAAAAAATAAAAATAAATAAAAATAAAAAGTCATCTTGACTCTTTTATCCATAACTTGTATAGCTACATGAAGAATATTATGATCATATTTTTGCAGCCACCACACGTGAAACTCATCTATTTCCAAAGGGTAAGTTAAGGTATGTCATTTTCTAACTTTTTAGCATAGAATTCCTTGAAAAGCTAGAATGGTAATTTTTGAAAAAAACACTTATTTTCCTCATTTCATAAAATTTCCAATACCAGGGGGTGATACATTCATACTTACATTTTTCCACATTCATATCACATTCAAAATCCCATATACTTTCAAAAGATATTAACTATTACATTATTATTATGAGCATACAATGGCTTTTCAAAAGTACTTAAAAGATAATTGAATGCAAAGACAATCATGGTTGTCACACAAAAACCAACCATGATGCAATCTAATAAAGATATACTTTGCAACAATAATCAAATTATCATTATGCAAAGTTCAAAGATTAAAATTGAATGCAATAAAAAAATATGGTTGAAACACAAAAACCAACCATGTTGCAATTCAACAAAAAGACTTTGCAGAAGTATGAAGTTATCAAATGATATCATGCAAAGTTAAGCTAAAGCTCAAAGGATCAAAAAGAATTAATGTAATAGATTGGATGAAGACATGCAATAGCTTCAGTTGGGGGGTATTTTGGGCCTTGAAATTGTCATTTACTTCCATTACATTTTCACTTATATTTCAATATTATCGCATTCACTCCACCTCCATTTCATTACATTTACCTTACCATTACCACTATTGGGTTACATTTATATTTTTCGAAACTTTATTCACTCCTAGTATTTTTAAGTGAATTTGTGGTTAAAAAATAGAAAATAATATGCACATACTTATACCTAACAAGTGGAATGAATTTGTTGCCATGTGTAGGTCAAAAAGAAGCTTCCAGAGGACTCTTATGTGGTTTCCTAAGGCCAAATTCAAATTTGGATGGAGAATATCATGGGATTGTAACTCTAGAAATATAGGGAGAGATTCATGGACTCTCATTAATGAGGTAGCTTCTCATATTTTGTATAAATAGGTAAGCTTTCTCCTATCAAATCATGTGTAAAATTGGAGTTATACTCAAGCTTTGAATACAGAAGTAAATTGTGGCACCTTACTCATGAATGTTCCTTCATTTTGACTTGGTTTTGCTTACATATGGAGCATCTTGATTTACCATCTCTCATACTTTTAGATCAGCTACCTAAAATGTGTGAGATTTACTTGCTTTTATAGATTAAAGTTTATTTTCTTTCTTAGTATTAGTTTTAGAATGACTGTGTAATCTTTGTTTTTCTAAAAACATTTCAAATTGATAGATTTATCTATTTTCCAATTGGATGAAGTTTGATGCAATAGAGCTTACAGTTATTTAGTTTCCTTTCACGTTTTGTTATTTACTTTCTTAGATCAAACTATCAATTCATTGTATAATTGAATGTTTCTAGATTTAAATACGAAAGTATAATCGGTTGCTTATACATCATCTGAAGAGGGTGATTCTATCATACTTCCTTATTGGATGTTGGAGTGATTGAACGTACCTTAGTTGTTTTTCTTTACATGCTTTGAAATGCTTTCTTAGAATAAATTTCAATTCCTACAAGTGTGATTTCACGCTATATTTTCTTTTGATTTTTTTTCTTTATTTTCATTACTTGATTTCATAGGTTAGTTGAATTTCATTTTCACTATTTGATTTCATAGATTAGATGAATTGGTTTTCGTTATTTTGTAGTTAGATTGATCTAAAATAAAAGACAATTTCTAGCACATACAGTGCACGCATGCGTCACAAGTTTACGAAACCCTCAGGTTGACAAATTAAATGACAGGCAATTATTCTGCCCCAACAAAAGGTAACCAACCTAAACATCCATGTGCTAATGATGTGGTTGAACAAGATGAAAGGATTGGTGAGAGAACGAGACCTAAGACAATGAATATAAGAAGAATGATGCAAGAAGGGTGCCAAAAAATGTTTTGCCACTTGATGGGCTAATGAATGGAAAAAAGGATGAAATATCACAAGATGATATGATAAGAAATGTTGTCATGAGGATCAAATATAGATAAATCTATCCACGACAACGGCACAAAAAACTATGGAATTTACAAGATAAATGGAAGTATAGAAGATGATAAAAAGATTATGAGAAATTGTCGTAAACCCCAAAACCAAGAAACGTTTCCCTGATAACGAAGCCAAAAAATGTTGTGGTGTTGGCAGGACAAGGAATATGGAATTTATTAGTGGATCAAAAAGAATAATAATATTTGGCGTAACACCAAGGACCAAGAAATGGCTCCAAGACAACAATGCGAAAAATAAATAAATAAAATAATAAATAAATAAATAAAATAAAATAAAAATAAATAAATAAATAAAAAATAAAAAATCGCCTAGATTGTTTAGGCACCGCGACAACCGCTCAAGGCAGGGATGTCACTCTAATACCCGCCCACTCCATTATAGTTGTCTCCCAACAACAGGATATGTTGGGTAGTCCCTATGGAATCATGTGAAGTAAAACAAGTCGGGAACCAACTTGTTTGGGAGACACAGATGAGATGCCTAACCTACTTGGTTAAATTCAACAAGGTTAATGGTTAGATTAGACTTATTAAGTATGAGACCAGTGCCTTATAGAGTCACAATTCATGCTTAATGTAAATTAATTCCAAATAACCGAATGGACCCCAGTTGCTTATATGATTTTATAACCTATATGACGTGAAAATCCTAGAATCTATGTGAGATGCAATTATCTTAGGTATATTTAGTTATATGCCTTGTCTAAGTAGAACCTCTCCCTTAAATGTTTTGAGAAACAATCTTCATAGTAGTTTTTGGGATGGAAGCCAACGGAAAGCAAGCAAAGGTTTGATTAACGATACCTCCCCCTGTGGTCCAATGACCCATTGCCTTTAGCACTGCAGAGATTGTGGATCTGATGACTGCAAGGTCATTGTGTTAACCATTAAGAAAAGTTGAATCCCTCAAGCTAATAGGAAAAGGGTTTCCATAGAAGTCTATTAACCTAGCTTATGCTAGGAGGTAAATTTCTTAATGCAAGCTAGATCTAGGATGCTTATGCAAGATGGATTGAGTGAAGACTTTTTGAGTTAAGGTTATTTAAATTATTAAAGTACTTAGTGTGAATTATCTTATCGAAAAGATTACTTAGCAATGATTAGGTAACAATCTTAAAACAAGATAGGTGCTTAAAATGCAAGTGCCAATATTCAACAATATTCCACAAGATGTTTAGAAGAAAATTTTAACTCAACAATGATTACTTGAGATAATCCAATGACCAATATTGAGATGATAACCAATGAAACTTAATATGCCAACAACTTAAACCACCAATGAGATTAGGGACTTAAGTGTGTTAAGTGAAAAGTTAACAAATGTTAGATTCCGGAATAAACAAGAATAAATCAGCACTTATTAGTTCTAGGACAATAGTATGAAAATCACTTTAAACCATGAAATTTGCCCCAACACATGACACATAAAGTTTCCCAATGAACAACAAATGTAAATTTAGTTGTTTAGCCCACTTTATGATGATGTAATTAGCGATATATCATATATGAAGTAAGTTATTACAATATTAAATAAACCAATAGATCAACAATCTATTGATGCTAAAATTAATAAGAAATATGTCCAAAAATAGGAAAAAATTACCGAAATTGAAAAAATCAAAATAAATAAATAAATAAAATCAAAAAATTTAGGCCTCATTAAGATGTGCGATTCAAGTCCACAGGTTCTTGGATAGACGGTGATTGGGTGCACTATTAAGGCACTCCTTGATGTGAAGTCACTAGTTCAATTCCCCTCCCCGATTAGGTTGATGTATTTGGACATGATGATGAAGATGTAGTCCTACCCAACTTACAAAAAAAAAAGATGTGTGATTCAGAAATTGCAGATCTGATTAAGTACTTTATGCATTAAATTCAAACAAACATAAAATCATATTTGGGCTAGATCTAAGATGCCCAAGTGGCCAAAATTTAGGAAAAATTAGATTTTGCAAATTTGAACTATTTTGACCAATTTATATGTGATTTTAGGGCCTAATTATCATTATTAGGATTGTTGTAATAAAATAAAGGAAAAATAATGGATATATATCAAACCCTAGGCCCAAGGCCTTGCATATGCACTTTCCCAAGTAGCCTGAAATTTATCCAATGATTTTGTACCTAAAAACACAAGATTTGAGCCAAATTTTCCTGCAAAACCACAAAGGAATCAATCCTAAAAAAATCAGATATGAAACTAGAGAAAAATGGGCCAAGGAGGGCCAATGTTATGCCTAAGAAGGCTGTAATTGGGGGATAAGGTAGATAGGAAGGCAGATAAGGGGCCAAAGAGGAAGGAAAAGGACCAAAATGGGGAACGCTAGAGGAGGAGGTCCCTTGAAGGCTCGACGATGGGAAAAAGGGTATACAACTGGGGTTTAGGGGCTAAAAATCCCACAACCTGTCCTAAGGTAGTTGTCTAGGGTGAAGAAGGGGGGACAAGGACACCTAGGCCTACGAGCATCCCTTAACCCTTAAAATGGGATAAAACCCTTGACGTAGATGGTTTGAGGGAGATTCGAGGCCCTTAGAGGCTACGACCTTCCTTCAAGAGGCCGTAAAAGATGATGCAAAAGGGGAAAAGGTTGACAGAGGGGACTTAGAGGCTGACACTAGGCTATAGGAGTCTAGAACCGGGCCTGAGTGACTTAAAAATTAAAACCATTTCTTCAGAATTTTTTTTCCTTCTCGTGACTGAAATTTTCTGCAAAATCTTCAGTAGGTAGCCTTGTAAAATTGTCTAAAGATTAGATCTTGCCCTCAAGGGCCTAGATATAGCTCTTCTTCCACTTGATCTCTCGATTCAACCTGCAAAAATGAAAATAAAACACCCAAACCCCAAATATATACAAAAATTATTAAAACCCCAAAACCCAAGTTAGCAAAATAATTTACAAAATTATTCACAAGATCTACAAATATACATGGGTTTTGAAAATTTAAATTTTTGGGAAAATATTTGTATGGATTTTTATTTGATGAATGGATAAAAACACTTTAGAAACCCCAATGCACACTATATCCTTAGTGAATATTTAATCCACCACAAAAATATTTGGGATCATGTTTTCCCATAATTCATATTTGATCTTACTCTCCCAATATCGCTTATTACCCTTCACAATCTTCTTAATGATGGTGATTAAATTTTTATTTCTTGATTTAGCGAGACCATTTCCTTGGGGATAATAATTTGAAGAATGTGACAAAATAAGCATGCCATACTTGAAGCAAAAAGAAGAAAACTTATAAGAGTTGAAAGATTTGGCGTTGTCAGTTGTGATTTTGACTAGAATTCCAAATGGGGTGATGATATGATTTTTAATGAAATACATGACAACTTTCTCAGTAGCATGCTTTGTTGTAATGGTGTCAACCCACTTTGTGAAGTAATATGTTGTTGTCAAAATCCATGAATAACCATTAAATCGGTTTTTGGATAAATTTACCAATGAAATACAACCCCCATTGCTGAAAAGGGGTTTCTGCTATAACAAGTTGGAGAGGCAAGGTTGGTAATTTTGGTTTCCCTGTGAAAACCTGGCACTCTTGACAACTTCTGACAAATTTATGCACATCTGAAAAAAATGGTAGCTCAATAATATCCTGCAAACAGAATCTTGTGGTTCGTTGTCTTTGCTGCAAAATGACTCTTGCATGGAATTCGGTGATAAGATTCGTATCTTCATTCTCATCAATGCATCTTAGTATTATCCCATCCATGTTCCTCCATCCAAGGCCATATTTCAAGATACAATATTTAGATACCTTCAGTCTGAGAGCTGTCCTTTTATGAGAAATCAAGTGATCAAGACAAGTTATATTTGTCAAATAATAGATTATATTTTTTTACCACTCAATATTTTCTAGTTTTTGAAGTTCGAGGAAAATAGAAGACTCAATAACTTCATTTTGGAAAACCATCTCTAGAGATTTTCCATTACCCTTGTTAACATTTGAGCTAACCACTAGCCCTTGACAAGATCGGTGGGCCTAATCAAGATCATACTCCTAAATTTTGGCCACCCTTCTGGCACGAATCCCTAAGAAATCAATTTAAGTTAATATATCTTTAATGGCTTCATGTGGGAAAAATAAATAATCTTTGAATATCCCACATACGTCCTAAAATTTTGAAGGTATTTTACTAATGCATAATCTTTCTTTTCCATAATGTTATGCTTCAGTTATGAGTTTTGAAATGATTTACTCATGACGACAATTGGCTGCTCATGACCATCTTTGTTTTTTTTCTGCAATATAACACTTATTATAGTCTCTTCAGAAGCAAATGAAAATACCATAAAATATTTTGAATAATCTGGTCTAACCAAGGCAGGAGCTTTGGCTATGGCATCCTTAATACCCTAAAATCATTTTTCACCCTCTTTTTTACAAATAAATTTTGCACCTTTCTTTAAGAGGCATTGTATGGGTTTATCAATCTCAACATAATTTGGAATGAATCTCCTCAAGAAGTTTGTCTTACCCAAAAAGGATTGCAAGGATTTGAGATTGTGAGGTAATGGAATTTTATGAATAGATTCAACCCTTTCAGGGTCAATTTTGATACCATCCCTGGAAATGATGTGACCCAAAAAATTTCCTTCGGTTACCTGTTGGGTGATTTAATGGTTAGTTAAATCATTGTCATTTAATTTTCAACCTAGGGTTTCATAAAATGACGAGGTATACATGTAATATATGTACTAGTTGGTTATCCTTCAGATTAGATTAATATACTGCAATTAAACTAATTACAAAACAAATTAAATCAATCCAATTCAAGTCAAACCAAATATAAATAAATTGAAATCACACTTGCATTAAATTGAAATCACTCTTGTAGAATTGAAATCACACCACGCTTGCATAAATAAAATCACACCACACTTTCATAATTGAAATCACTCCACTCTTGCATAATTGAAATCACACCACGCTTGCATAAATGAAATGTTGAATTGAAATCACACCACACTTGCATAAATGAAATGTTGAATTGAAATCACACTCACACCTGCTGAAAAGTAAATCACACTTTGTTGAAAGGAAAAATTCACTTGCATAAAATGGAAATACACTTGTTGAAAAGAAATGAAATAACATAACTAAACTATGTTACCAATATGTACAAAGGTATGCAAACTGGGGTTGATGGGGGGCCTCCATTCATCAGCAAGAAGATTGAACAACTATCACATCTTGGAGATTGTTATTGCCTAAATCTACCTCAGGCTGAAGGAAGGCGGAGTCTAGGGTAACATCAAACCATGCTTAATCTGGTAGCTAGCCCTACCAGATCGAGAGAGGGCTCTCTCCTGGTCAATCTCAGCAAAAATGATCAGTGAGGCTTGATATGACTTGAATAAAGGCTGATTTTAGGTTAGGTATATATGTAAGAGAGTTTGATTTAATTTTGAGGGTGTTTGTTGGATCAAAGGGAAGGACAGATTTTGGGTCTGGGGAATGAGGCCTAGTTTTTGCAGAGATCTGAATGGGGCAAGGAAGGCAATTGTTTTGATGCTTCGAATTGAATGAAATGGATAGCTCAGACTGGTGAGGAGTTGAAGAGGGAAAGAGGCTTTCAGGAATCCTCTTCAAACAGTTGAAAACATAGAAAATTAAAAAAAACTGAAGGTAGATCACTGCAAATCTAATGAATTCCACCTTTATTACTTGTTTGTTTAACTTTAGAAGAAATAAGAAGGAAGATGATACACATGAAACATCAGTAAACTTACAATCACAGAGAGAAATACATCATCAAAACAAAGAGCCACATGGATCCCAAGGAGTGTTGCAAATCGTGGTCTATTCCTTTGCCAAAATGCAGAGATGAAATGTACAATGAAGCTCAAAGAAATTCCAAGTGTCCAACCCTGAAAATGACTGAAAAAATACAAGATATAGACAAGCATAACTCATCCCCATGCCTCTAGGGGTCGATATCACTATTTTAGGAGTTGTTTCAACAATATCTAAACTAAGAACTGGAAAATAGGCAGTGGAACAGCTTGCCTCTATAAGATAGGAAACTGATTCATTCAGTTACAATTCACCTTTTGATGAATGAATCTACTTTCATGAGTAAAAATTTTCCAAAATTACATCAAGAGCCATGGAATTACATCAAATTACATCAAGAGTTTTACAGGTGGAAGTAAGAAAGTCAAACTGGCCAAAACTAGGCTAAAAACAGAGTTACTGAGTGAAAAATGAGCCAAAATCCCCAATGCGTCGTGCCAGTTTGAAGCCAGTTTTGAAGGCCTTCTCGATGTCAAAATTGAGCACAAGATATCTCATTGGAAATCTCTACCTATCTAATTTCCAACCCAAGTGGAATTTCTGAATTTGGTTTCCATTTGCCCCTCCAAAAATGAATTTTCCCAACACTGCTTCCTGTGTGTCCAAAAAGGGGCAGAAAGGTCATTTTTAGGGTGTTTTTGACCCTTCTGGAGGCCCAAAACTTGTCAAAATCTCTGGGAAATGGGTAGGCATGCATAACGCTTCATGAAAAATCAAAAAATACAAATTTTTCCCCAAGAGGAGCTCCCAATCATAAGCACGACGCGTCGGGCAGAAAAATCTGTGTTTAGGCCAAAAAAATCAAAATTGACAAAATGTGTCCCAAATTTCTTGAAATTTGGGCTAATTGCCTACCATCATGCACCATGCTGGGCCAAGGAAGCTTCGGCCAAAATTTGGAGTCTATCATGCCTTTTGCGACGCTTTAATGCCCTCTTTAACTTTTCCTTCACGTTCTTGATTCGTGCCTTGCAAACATGATTTCTCGCCCAATAATGATTCTTCGTGTGCCTTAACATGTTCTTTTCCTTGTTGGCCTTCTCCAAAAGCTTCTCCAAATGAATATTGACCCTTTCGAGCAAATTTCCTCGATCAGCCTCAATCTCTTGCTCAATGGATGTCATCTCGGTTTGGCTCCTTTGGGCAGCTTGCCAGTTCTCACGTATATTTTGCAACTCCATCATAGCTTGTTGATCTTCCAACTGTTTGTTTCGCCGCTCAAGGTAGTTGATAATACATTGGGCTCTTTGCAACTTGATGAACAAAGTGTCTATTTCCGCCTTCTGCTCCTGAAAAATCTCTCTCAACTTTGAGCTTGGTGAGCTCAAATCCTCATCAATGAGTATGAAATCTGTATCATGGCCTCCTGAAGGCCCCTCATACTGAATGGGCCTCTTACCCTTGTCTTGTACCTGTACCTGTGCTGCTGATGAAGGAAGCGAGACCCCTTCCACCCCGGGTGGAGATAATACTCGCCTGGCTGCTGCAAATAACCCTCTAGTGCCTCTCTGATAAGTGACATACACCGGCACACTAGTAGTCTCTGTCTCCTAACCCTCATGCTGATATGAAGGTTCACCTGCCTCATGAACAACCTCTGAAGGTACCTGAGGAGCTGTGAAGAAATCATTAGAAATGAAATCCTCCCATGAAATACCCTGCAAGCCGAGCTGATGTATAACCACAATTTTGATGAGTGCAAAGTGATAGATATTGTTGTACTACTGCTCAGGAGTTTTCCTTTGCACGAGAGTGGTCATCTTCTCAATATTCCGGCACATGAAATAAGGGAGGTTCATCATACTCACTCTGGTGAAATGCATCAGCAACCTGATATGATAGGCATAAAGACGTGAAAACCGGCCTTCACAACTGAAATATTTTATAGTAAGTTTCATCAGAGGAGCATATGAATCCTTTAGGAACCGGAAGGGAAACACTCCGCTAAGTTGTCTCACAAAGCTGGGTCTGATATATGGCTCATAGTGTACCTTGTCAACCTGCTGCCTTTTGTTCCATTGTTCTCCAACATTTGGTATTCCAGTTGCTTGAGAGATAGTTTCAGGTGTTAAAGTGAATGTTACACTGGCAAGGGTGACTTAACCATCATGTAAATGCAACACAAACAAACGGGCCAGCTCTTGATGATGATGGACACTAGCAACCATTTCACAAAATTTATAATAAGACTGTTGTTGAAAACATGCCATGGCAAGAGGACAGGCCTGCAACTCAGCCAATGAAGTGGGCTCCTCCCTCACATGTCTGCCACTATTATGAGGCCTTATAGGTGCATGTAATTCAGTGGCGGAACCACTGTCTCGGTCATAAGATGTATCGGTATCTGTCTCCATGATGTCCAAGGTCTATATTGTCTTGGATGAAAATGAGAATTTTGGTGTCTTTGGTTTTGTTGCCAAATATGTGGTAACAAGTGAGGGACTATGGAGAGATAGAGTAGTGGAAATTATGGAATATTATTAAGTGAATTTTGCCACTTGAAATCTGTGAATTGATAAGTTTAGGGATAGCCACTTAATATCTTGGGATAGCCTTGGGGTTTGGGGAAATTTACAATTGGGATGGGGATAATGGGAATGGGATAGGAATGAATGATTTAGGGATACAATGGAATAGGGAAATGGGCTGCTTGTAGGCAGTGAGGAGGGAATAACAGGGTGGAGGAAATGGAAATGATTGACACAAAACCAATTTCAAAACCCTAAAGGTTCATTCTTCAAACAAGATAATAGGGTTTTATTTTTTGTATTTAAATCCTCACAAACAACACCAAACACATGTTAATTGGAAATTACAAGGTTTATTGAGTTACTTGGACAAAGATGGACCGAGTCGATTTGAAGATTTGGAAGAAATAGCAATAAACTTACCTCCCGGCCCAATGCATCGCGCAACCAACCCAGTGCGTCGCGCTGCTTCTATGCGTTGCGCAGGAGTAAATTTACACACAGGGAGCCGACCCAATGCATCGCGCTCGCCCGATGCGTCGCAACAATCACCCAATGCATCATGCAGGGAAACCTCAAAACAGTCTGCCCTCAAATTCTTCCTTCGCTCCTCAAAATTTCTCTTTGGCTTTCTCCTGTTCTCTTAGCATACAAATGAAGTCTTGAAACATGAAAATATCTTATATGCCAAGGATTTTGATTTTCCATTTGAAAAACCCACTTTGTAATGTTTCAAATTTTGACATTTAAAAAAAAAAACTCTATTTTGCTTCCTTTTGGCTTTTTAACTGAATGATGAGCTTTTTGTCTATCTTGCAGGGAATGGATGGCATGGAGCTTTGACAAAGGTGACCATGGTTGCGAGTGAAAGTGTTATTACAACTGAGAACACTTGAAATCACATTAGATTTATACATAGAGATAAAAACACTATTTTTCTTCAGAACAGAGTTTTGAAGAAAAATCATTATTAAGCATATGATGATGAAACTCTTAGCACTGAAACCTTATTTCAGACTTCCTCATGTGCCTGCTAACCATTATTTGGCATTCTGAAGACCTGATTAATGAAACCCTAGACCTAATGAGACTAAAACCCTAAAAAGGACTCTTTGCAAACTATGAGACCAAAAATGACTGGAAATGATTTTAATGAACAGAAATAGGCCAGCAAGTAAAAGACATGAGGGACAAGCCACTACCTTCAGATGATCCATGCTCCTAATGGAATGCAGCTGACTGAATGAGACACCTAATAATGCAATGCAACAAGAGAAATTTTATCTCTGACGGAGGGATGAAGATACCGACACTAACATTGGCTCCAATGGGGATGGTAGCTCCTTGGAGGTGCCAAGAACTACAGATCTCTGGGAAAGTAGGCAGTGCCTTCATCCATTGGGCTATGGAGTCAATAACTTCGACGAACCAAAACAAGTCTCTTGACTCATTGTGAGAACTGAAAACTGACTCAAACTGACTCAATTTTGAAACCAAAATGACTGAAAGACCTGACTCAATAAATCAAACCAAAACTGAAATCAACCTTCAGTTTTATAGCCTTCACCTCGGGCCCCAAACTGAAAGAATGATGACAGCACACACTTGCTCTGAAACTATATTGAAACTGACAAAAATGACTCAATACCTACTTAACTGAAATTTGTACTTACAAATCTTTTTAAATAGCAGCAGTCCATCGAGATTTGAGGGTTTCAAATCATGATGCACTACAATCATGTGTAGTGAGCCTTCCAATGTAACCAATCTAGTATATGGCTACATGCCAAAATTTTGCCCTCACTTTTCTCGAGCAGGTAGAACGATGTACATGTAGGAAACTCACAATAACTACTGAAACCAAGGCTTATGATAACAAACCAGGCAACATTTATCTTTTCTGATGCTTCCAAAAGAATGCCGAATGGATCTTGAAAATCCTGAGGAAATAGTTGGTCTTGAGATCCAGCAGCAAAAATACAAGTACTCCCTTCATTTTGATCTGAAAGAAAAATTGATTGCCGAGTGATAGGAAGGCACAGAGAGGTATAAGCTTCTGCCATCTGAGTGTTCTCTGTAAGTTCCTTGACCATGAGAAATTATGGCATATTGTCTCTCTCAAGGTCATATTCCTCAACTTCATGGTCTAGGTCATTCTTAAACAGAAAACCATCTTCAAGATTATCAAACATGGCAGCCTTATCATCTTCATGAAAGAAAATATTATATGTTTTATGATCTATAAAACTACTTACAAGAACGTCATCATTTTCAAAAGAGGAGGAAGTTTCACCAACACTTTCTTGACCATGTGGGCACTGAAAATCTGCTTTAGCTTGGGCTGTAACATGACCTTTCAGGAGTTGATCTATCTCATCTTCAGACAGAGGAGATAATGCTTTTTGTTTTCTTTTGCTCAAACAGTGATTGTCTTCATGAAATAACATTTTAAAACATGAAAAATCTGAATGAAAGTCCTTAATTCCCTGATCTTCTGAAATTTGAAAACATTGTTGATCATCTTCATATGACATGGCAATCAAATTATCATTTATCACTGAGTTATTGAAAGAATATTTTTCACTTACTTGAACAAAGATCTCATCTTGTTTTTCATGAACTGATTGGATTACCTCCTCATGAAGGCTTTGTTCTAATGAAATGAGAACATTTGGATCAATAACTTTGTCTTCTTCATTCCAGATGATCTCAACAACAGAGTTCTCCTTCATGGGATTTAGCACAAGGTATTCTTGATCATCACGATCTGAATATAGATCTGAAATAGCTTACTTGACTTTATCACATTCTGAAATTGAAACTTGACTCTCCTGCATATTGTCTCCTTCTATGGACAGATCTGAAACAAAACCTTCTCTTTCATCATTTTCCATTGTATTAAGATCTTGATCCTGCTGCAAAGTATCTTGGGCATCTTGATGGGTATCCTCTAAGTTCTCTTTATGCTGCTGAAATGGATTTTCGTACAGAGCCTCCATGATCTCATTGTCCATGAAGTCATCATCTTCATAAACTTTTCAAGATTTTCAATAAAACTATGAACATGGCTACAACAGTTCTGAACTAAAGTTAAGGATGGATAAGATTCATTATACCTTTCAAAGAACATGGTATGAAAATCCTTTAAATAGTAAATACAAGCAGGCGGCAAGCTTTCATACCAAGATCGGGCTTCACCTTCCAGAGTGGCCATGAATATCTTCATCAAGCAATCTTTAGGAAAATCAACCTTCAACTTGTGAATATGTATGTGAAATCTAACCAGATGTAAAGCAGCATCCTTCTTATCATCATCTTTAAACGTAGGAAAATTCCTTGGAATGTGATCTCGGCTCATGGGAGCATACCTTCAATCCAGCGAAACGATTTTGATAACAATGAATTCAGCAAGAAATTCCTCAGGCTACTGATTCTTGAAGAGTAGAGTCGCCATAAAAATTCTGAAACTTGGGATTCTTCAACACTGGAGTCGCCAAGTGAATGATTTCAGCCTTACGATGTCTGATCATTTTCCACCATCAACAACCAGATCTGAACTTGATTACATTTTACTGAGGAAATCAGATGTTCAGTTCATAAACTAGACCGGATATTGACTGAAGCAGCATTCATCTACTTTCGCTAATGCAAAGCAAGAGCGTTTCGAAGGCTACCTGGCTAACTTCAGGTTCCGTTTGTAGTTTATAAAGCAAAAAACAAACTTTTCTTCCCCAGTATGGTCACCACTATGTTATTTCCTAAATCTACCTCAGGCTGAGAAAGGCAGAGTCTAGGGTAACATCAAACCACGCTTAATATGGTAGCTAGCCCTACCAGACCAGGAGAGGGCTGTCTCCTTGTCAATCTCAGCAAAAATAATCAATGAGGCTTGAGATGACTTGAACAAAGGCTGATTTTAGGCTAGGTATATATGTAAAATATTTTGATTTAATTTTAGAGGGTGTTTTTTTTGGATCAAAGGGAAAGGCGGATTTTGGGCATGGGAAATGAGCAGTTTTGCAGGGATCTGATTGGGGCAAGGTAGGAAACTTTTTTGATGCTTAAATTTTGAATGAAATGGATAGCTTAGACCGGTGAGGAGTTGAAGAGGGCAAGAGACTTTCAAGAATCCTCTTCAGACATTTGAAAACATAGAAAATTAAACAAAACTCAAGGTAGAGCACTACAAATCTAATGAATTCCACCTTTATCCTTGTTTGTTTAACTTAAGAAGAAGTAAGAAGGAAGATGATACACATAAAGCACCAGTAAAATTACATTAAAAAAGAGAAACACATCATCAAAAAAAATATCCACATGAATCCCAAGGAGTGCTGCAAACCTTGGTCTATTCCTTTGCCAAACTGCAGAGATGAAATGTACAATGATGCTCAAAGCAATCCCAAGTGTCCAACCAGGCAAATGGCTGAAAAAATACAAGATATAGACAAGCATAACTCATCCCCATGCCTCTAGGGGTTGAGCTCACTAATTTAGGAGCTGTTTCAACAAGATCTAAACTAAGAACTGGAAAATAGGCAATGGAACAGCTTGCCTCTATAAGATAGGAAACTGATTCATTTAGTTACAATACACCTTTTGATGAATGAATCTACTTTCATGAGTAAAAATTTTCCAAAATTACATCAAGAGCCATGAAATTACATCAAATTACATCAATATTTTTACATGTGGAAGTAAGAAAGTCAAACTGGCCAAAACTAGGCGAAAAACAGTTTTACTGAGTGAAAAATGAGCCAAAATCCCCCATGCGTCGCGCCTAAAATCTCTATGCGTCGTGCCAATTTGGAGCCAGTTTGGAAGGCCTTCCCGGTGTCCAAATTCAGTGCAGGATAGCTCTTTGGAAAGCTCTGCCTGTCTACTTTCCAACCCAGTGGAATTTCTGAATTTGGTTGCCATTTTCCCCTCCAAAAATGAGTTTTCCCAACACTGCTTCCTGTGTGTCCAAAAAGGGGCAGAAAGGTCATTTTTAGGGTGTTTTTGACCCCTCTGGAGGCCAAAAACTTGTCAAAATCTCTGGGAAATGGGTAGGCATGCATAAATTTTCATGAAAAATCAAAAAATACAAATTTTTCCCCAAGAGGAGCTCCCAATCATAAGCGCGCGCCAAGTGGAGCGACGTGTCGGGCAAAAAAATCTGTGTTTAGGCCAAAAAAATCAAAATTGACAAAATGTGTCCCAAATTTCTTGAAATTTAGGCTGAGTGCCTACCATCATGCACTATGCTAGGTCAAGGAAGCTTCGGCCAAAATTTGGAGTCTATCATGCCTTTTGCGACGCTTTAATGCCCTCTTTAACTTTGCCTTCAGGATCTTGATTTGTGCCTTGCAAACATGATTTCTCACCCAATAATGATTCTTCATGTGCCTTAACATGTTCTTTTCCTTGTTGGCCTTCTCCAACAGCTTCTCCAAATGAATATTGACCCTTTCGAGCAAATTTTCTCGATCAGCCTCAATCTCTCGCTCAATGGATGTCATCTCGGTTTGGCTCCTTTGGGCAGCTTGCCGGTTCTCACGTATATTTTGCATCTCCATGATAGCTTGCCGATCTTCCAACTGTTTATTTCGCTGCTTGAGGTAGTTGATAATTGATTGGGCTCTTTGCAACTTGATGGAAAAAGTTTCTATTTCCACCTTCTGCTCCTGAACAATCTCTCTCAACTTTGAGCTTGGTGAGCTCAAATCCTCATCAATGAGTATGAAATCTGTATCCTGGCCTCCTGAAGGCCCCTCATCCTGCATGGGCCTCTTACCCTTGTCCTGTACATGTACCTATGCTACTGATGACGGAAGTGAGACTCCTTCCACCCCAGGTGGAGATAATACTCGCCTTACTGCTGCAAATAACCCTCTAGTGCCTCTCTGATAAGTGACATACACCGGCACACTAGTAGTCTCTGTCTCCTGACCCTCATGCTGATATGAAGGTTCACCTGCCTCATGAAAGACCTCCGAAGGTACCTGAGGAGCTGTGAATAAATCATTAGAAATGAAATCCTCCCTTGAAATACCCTGCAAGCCGAGCTGATGTATAACCACAATTTTGATGAGTGCAAAGTGATAGATACTGCTGTACTGCTGCTCAGGAGTTTTCCTTTGCACGAGAGTGGTCATCTTCTCAATATTCTGGCACATGAAATAAGGGAGGTTCATCATCCTCACCCTGGTTAAATGCATCAGCAACCTGATATGATAGGCATAAAGACGTGAAAACCGGCCTTCACAACTGAAATATTTGATAATAATTTTCATCAGAGGAGCATATGAATCCTTTAGGAACCGGAAGGGAAACACTCTGCTAAGTTGTCTCACAAAGTTGGGTCTGATATATGGCTCATAGTGTACCCTGTCAACCTGCTACCTTTTGTTCCATTGTTCTCCAACATTTGGTATTCCGGTTGCTTGAGAGATAGTTTCAGGTGTTAAAGTGAATGTTACACCGGCAAGGGTGACTTGACCATCATGTAAATGCAACACAAACAAACGGGCTAGCTCTTGATGATGATGGACCCTAGCAACCATTTCACAAAATTTATAACAAGACTGCTGTTGAAAACATGCCATGGCAAGAGGACAGGCCTGCAACTCAGCCAATGAAGTGGGCTCCTCCCTCACATGTCTGTTGCTCTTATGAGGCCTTCTAGGTGCATGTAATTCAGTGGTGGAATCACTGTCTCGGTCATAAGATGTATCGGTATCTGTCTCCATGATGTCCAAGTTCTATATTGTCTTGGATGAAAATGAGAAGTTTGGTGTCTTTGGTTTTGTTGCCAAATATGTGGTAACAAGTGAGGGACTATGGAGAGATAGAGTAGTGGAAATGATGGACTATTATTAAGAGAAGTTTGCCACTTGAAATCTATGAATTGATAAGTTTAGGGACAGCCACTTAATCTCTTGGGATGGCCTTGGGGTTTGGGGAAATTTACAATTGGGATGGGGATAATGGGAATGGGATAGGAATGAATGATTTAGGGATACAAGGGAATAGGGAAATGGGCTGCTTGTGACAAGATAGGCAGTGAGGAGGGAATAACAAGGTGGGGGAAATGGAAATGATTGACACAAAACCAGTTTCAAAACCCTAAAGGAGAATTCTTCAAACAAGATAATAGGTTTTTATTTTTTGTATTTAAATCCACACAAAAAAACCAAACACATGTTCATTGGAAATTACAAGGTTTATTGACTTACTTGGACAAAGATGGACCAAGTCGATTTGAAGATTTGGAAGAAATAGCAATAAACTTGCCTCACGGCCCAATGCGTCGCGCAACCAACCCAGTGCGCCACGCTGCTTATATATGTCGCGCAGGAGTAAATTTACACACAGGGAGCCGACCCAATGCGTCACGCTCGCCCGATGTGTCGCGACGGTCACCCAATGCGTCGTGCAGGGAAACCTCAACACAGTCTGCCCTCAAATTCTTCCTTCGCTCCTCACAATTTATCTTTGGATTTCTCCTGTTCTCTTAGCATAGAAATGAAGTCTTGAAACATGAAATTATCTTATATGCCAAGGATTTTGATTTTCCATTTGAAAAACCCACTTTGTAATGTTTCAAATTTTGACATTTTAAAAAAAAAACTCTGTTTTGCTTCCTTTTGGCTTTTTAACTGAATGATGAGCTTTCTGTCTGTCTTACAGGGAATGGATGGCATGGAGCATTGACAGAGGCGACCAGGGTTGCGAGTGAAAGTATTATTACAACTGAGAAAACTTGAAATCACATTACATTTATACATAGAGATAAAAACACTATTTTTCTTCAAAACAGAGTTTTGAAGAAAAATCATTATTAAGCATATGATGATGAAATTTTAGCACTGAAACCTTATTTTAGACTTCCTCATGTTCCTGCTGACCATTATTAGGCATTCTAAAGAACTGATTAATGAAACCCTAGACCTAATGAGACTAAAACCCTAAAAAGGACTCTTTGCAAACTATGAGACCAAAAATGACTAGAAATGATTTTAATGAACAGAAATAGGCCAGCAAGTAAAAGACATGAGAGAAAAGCCACTACCGTCAGATGATCCATGCTCCTAATGGAATGCGGCTGACTGAATGAGACACCTAATAATGCAATGCAACAAGAGAAATTTTATCTTTGACGGAGGGATGAAGATACCGACACTAACATTGGCTCCAATGGGAATGGTAGCTCCTTGGAGGTGCCAAGAACTACAGATCTCTGGGAAAGTAGGCAGTGCCTTCGTCCATTAGGCTATGGAGTCAATAACTTCGACGAACCAAAACAAGACTCTTGACTCATTGTGAGAACTGAAAACTGACTGAAACCGACTCAATTTTGAAACCAAAATGACTGAAAGACCTATCTCAATAAATCAAACCAAAACTGAAATCAACCTTCAGTTTTATAGCCTTCACCTCGGGCCCCAAACTGAAAGAATGATGACAGCACACACTTGCTCTGAAACTATATTGAAACTGACAAAAAATACTCAAGACCTACTTAACTGAAATTTGTACTTACAAAGCTTTTTAAATGGCAGCAGTCCATCGAGATGTGAGGGTTTCAAATCATGATGACAACCAACTGCCTGCTGATGGAATATGTACAATCATGTGTAGTGATCCTTTCAATGTAACCAATCTAGTAGATGGCTACATACCAAAATTTTTCCCTCACTTTTCTCGAGCAGGTAGAACGATGTACGTGTAGGCAACTCACAATAACCACTAAAACCAAGGCTTATGATAACAAACCATGCAACATTTATCTTTTTTGATGCTTCCAAAAGAATGCCAAAGGGATCTTGAAAATCCTGAGGCAATAGTTGGTCTTGAGATCCAGCAGCAAAAATACAAGTACTCCCTTCATTTTGATCTGAAAGAAAAATTGATTTCCGAGTGATAGGAAGGCACAGAGAGGTATAAGCTTCTGCCATCTGAGTGTTAGTTGTAAGTTCCTTGACTATGAGAAATTCTGGCATATTGTCTCTCTCAAGTTCATATTCCTCAACTTCATGGTCTAGGTCATTCTTAAACAGAAAACAATCTTTAAGATTATCAAACATGACAGCCTTATCATCTTCATGAAAGAAAATATTATCTATTTTCTGATCTATAAAACTACTTACAAGACCGTCATCATTTTCAAAAGAGGAGGAAGTTTCACCAACACTTTCTTGACCATGTGGGTACTGCAAATCTGCTTTAGCTTGGGCTGTAACATGACCTTTCAGGAGTTGATCTATCTCATCTTCAGACAAAGGAGATAATGCTTTTTGTTTTCTTTTGCTCAAACAGTGATTGTCTTCATGAAATAACATGAAAAACATGAAAAACCTGAATGACAGTCCTTAATTCCTTGATCTTCTGAAATTTGAAAACATTGTTGATCATCTTCATATGACATGGAAATCAAATTATCATTTATCACTGAGTTATTGAAAGAAGATTTTTCACTTACTTGAACAAAGATCTCATCTTGTTTTTCATGAACTGACTAGATTACCTCCTCATGAAGGCTTTGTTCTAATGAAATGATAACATTTGGATCAATAACTCTGTCTTCTTCATTCCAGATGATCTCAACAGTAGAGCTCTCCTTCATGGGATTTAGCACAAGGTATTCTTGATCATCATGATCTGAATCTAGATCTGAAATAGCTGACTTGACTTTATCACATTCTAAAATTGAAACTTGACTTTCCTGCATATTGTTTTCTTCTATGGACAGATCTGAAATAAAACCTTCTCTTTCATCATTTTCCATTGTACTAAGTTCTTGATCTTGCTGAAAATTTTCCTAAGCATCTTGATGAGTATATTCTAAGTTCTCTTTATGTTGTTGAAATGGATTTTCATACAGAGCCTCCATGATCTCATCGTCCATGAAGTCATCATCTTCATAAACTTTTTCAAGATTTTGAATAAAACTATGAACATGGCTACAACAGTTCTGAACTAAAGTTAAGGATGGATAAGATTATTTATACCTTTCAAAGAACATGGTATGGAAATCCTTTAAACAGTAAATACAAGCAGGCGGCAAACTTTCATACCAATATCGGGCTTCACCTTCCAGAGTGGCCATGAATATCTTCATCAAGCAATCTTCAAGAAAATCAACCTTCAACTTGCGAATATGTATGTGAAATCTAACCAGATGTAAAGCAGCATCCTTCCTATCATCATCTTTAAACGTAGGAAAATTCCTTTGCCAATCTACCTTAGGAATTTTATTTGGAAAACCTGGAATGTGATCTCGGCTCATGGGAGCATACCTTCGATCCAGCGAAACCATTTTGATAGCAATGAATTCACCAAGAAATTCCTCAGGCTACTAATTCTTAAAGAGTAGAGTCGCCATATAAATTGTGAACCTTAGGATTCTTCGACACTGGAGTCGCCGGGTGAATGATTTCAGCCTTCTTATGTCTGATCGTTGTCCACCATCAACCATCAGATCTAACTTGATACATGTACTGGGGAAATTTACAAGTTATATGTTATGTTTATAAAACTAGACCGGAGATTGACTGAAGCAGCATTTGTCTACTTTCGCTAATGCAAAGCAAGAGCGTTTCGAAGGCTACCTGGCATAACTTCAGGCTCCGTCTGTAGCTTATAAAACGAATAACACTAACAAGAAAACCATTTTGTGCTTTCCCAGTATGGTCACCACTATTTTATTGCCTAAATCTACCTCGGGCTGAAGGAAGGCAGAGTTTAGGGTAACATCAAACCACACTTAATCTGGTAGCTAGCCCTACGAGATCGAGAGAGGGCTCTCTCCTAGTCAATCTCAGCAAAAATGATCAGTGAGGCTTGAGATGACTTGAATAAAGGCTGATTTTAGGCTAGGTATATATGTAAGAGAGTTTGATTTAATTTTGAGGGTGTTTGTTGGATCATAGGGAAGGACAGATTTTGGGTCTGGGGAATGAGGCCTAGTTTTTGCAGAGATCTGAATGGGGCAAGGAAGGCAATTGTTTTGATGCTTCGAATTGAATGAAATGGATAGCTCATACCGGTGAGGAGTTGAAGAGGGCAAGAGGCTTTTAGGAATCCTCCTTAGACAGTTGAAAACATAGAAAATTAAACAAAACTCAAGGTAGAGCACTGCAAATCTAATGAATTCCACCTTTATTACTTGTTTGTTTAACTTAAGAATAAATAAGAAGGAATATGATACACATGAAACATGAGTAAACTTAAAATCACAGAGAGAAATACATCATCAAAACAAAGAGTGTTACACTGAAAATTGTCATCCTGACATTATGCTATGTGTATGAGCTCATTGTCTCTCATACTTCTCCCTTTTCAAGTCTAATATATCAGTTCCTCATGTCAAGCCTTGAAAATCAAAGAAATGTTCCTAAAAATCTCCTAAACTTTGGTGTCGCACTTTCTCTCTATATTTCCTGCGGTCCAGCACCTAATATTCAGCTCTCTTGCGTATCTGAACACACTTTATCTGTGTTAAAGGTGTGGACCCCTGTAAGATCAAAAAGGCGCAAGTAAATTCCAAAAATCTCAATTAAAGTAAATTCTGGAAGCTTCTAGAATGGATCTTGCAGTGGTAGAATCGCTCTTGTGAGGTGCATGAATCCCTTACCTTATGGAGCTAACCCCTTGATGTAAGGAGCTTATCCCTTTGAAGGAGGATTCTATCCCTTCATACTTGGAACAGAAGACCTCCTCTTTTCCACTATTAAAAGAGGCATTGGGTAGCCTCAAAGAGGGCAAGCTTAATAAGATTTGAGGTTAAGTGCTGTTGAGATTTAGACTCAGTTGACTAAGACTTTTGTGAGGAGAGATTACATACATCTATTTGTCTTGGTTGGAGGAGTGAAAAGCTTATCAAAGTAGAGGAGACTCCTGCTTCGGACCCCGGGAAGGCCTCTACAACATCAAGGCTCAGGTTGTAAGGTCTTCCTTCTTGTGAAATTAATACAAATATACTCATTTTTCTCAATAAGTTGTTTGTTCATGGTTTATTTCATAGATTCCTTGATCACTATGATAAGCATGGTTTATGATAATGTCTATACAAGTGCTATGTAATATTTTTCTTGTTTGTGACTGCAGGTTTACGAGGAAAACTCCTTCAAGTGCACGAGGGACAACAACGACTTCAAACAAGTGCTGGACATACGGTAAGTCTTTTTACACCTCTATAGAGATTTTGTAAACCTTACATGCTTAAAGAAAGATTAGTCTACTTGGCTGTTTGTTGCTAGATACTTTTAGTACTAGGGAGATCGGTCTTGTCTGCAAGAACGATTTATCCGGCCAAAAATTTTGCGACTCCACTGGGGAAAGAACTTGTTGTTTTTGGTTCTCTTTTATTTTGATTTTAGGAAACGTTTTTCCTAGTTTTTTTATTGATAGACATTTGCCTTGGTAGCTTAGGTTTTCTCTGTTTTTGAAAATTTTGAAATCTTTTACGTTTTTCTTGAACTTTTCTAGGGAATGCACTTTGTTCTTTTGCACAGTGCGGGAAGTTTTGCACTTTCCTTGAGTAAACAGTGCGGGACCGCACCTGTTACTTCTGGGAGCCTGCGGACCCTGTTTAATTTTTTGAAAAACTTTAGATTTCTTCTTCCAGTTTAGTTTAGATTTGATTTAGGATTCTTAGCATCTACCCAGATCTGTATTTTTCTGTCAAAAATCTCTTGTTTCTGAGTTTCTTTCAGCAATTTTTCATCTCATCAATCTCCATTAAGTTGATTGGGTGTTTTGATTCTCTTTTTTGAGAAATTCTTAATTTGATTTCCTTTGGTCATTACTTGGAGGTTTGTCTCAGTATTTTCATAATTTTACATCTTTTTGCTTTTGTTTTTGCAAAAAAAATTTCCCCTCATTCGCCCGGGGGGGGGGGGCTAAATTGTGTATGAGTGTTAATCGCCTTTGAGTGTTTTTTGATCTTTGGAACTCTCACCCGATTTTCTTGACTTGCACTTGATTGGTTCTTAGATTACATTAGAATAATCTTGTGTTTGAGAATTCTCTTGCATAGATCACATTTGCATAATTAGAATTCTCATTTTCAAAATATGAATGAAAAATGTGCATAGATTACATTTGCATACTTTTCAAGTGAATTGTGCATAGATTACAACTGCATAGTTTACATTCTGAAAAATCAATCGTAGATTTTGATCAATTTTCTTTGATTTGAATTTAGATGTTTTTATGCTTGTTTTAAAAACACAAAAATAAAAATTGTTTTGGGATTGATTTGCATTAGTTTTTCTTAATGAAATTAGTGCATTAGAGAATTTGTTATATTTTCTCTTAGTGATCAATTTTTGCATTGTTGGAAGTGGATGGAAACTCTCTCCTTACTTTAGTTAGGATTCATCGAATTGAAAAGATTACATTATCATATTCGATTGCATTCAGTTTTGGGTCGGGTCATAACACCATTGGTTTCATACCCATTTACCCTTTTTTAGTAATAACAGCCTAAATAACACAGCGCTTAATTAAAATTCATCTAGTAATTTTTACATTTTTAGGGCTCTTTCCACCGATCTAGCTCAGGATTAGTGCTTTGGAATAGGTTGTAATTAACTCTCCAAGATAGTAAAGACAAACAAGTAGATAAATCTTGCGGTAGGAAATAAATCCAACTGTAATTTGTACAATATGGGAAGCTTCTCTTAAAGGAGTTAATCACGAGATCATGTCTGAACCTTTGAGACAATCAATTATGTTTCATTGGGAAAGATAGAAGATTCTGTGCTCATTACAAACGGTAAACCTCGGATTAACCATTGTCGAGGAGCCTGGGGTCACTTGTCGGTAAACCTCGGATTGACCATGTCGAGGAGCCTTCAAGGGGATTAAGCTTTGTTACTCTACCCTTGCACGTGGGATCGGATCGTAGACTGTTCCCCCAGTTGTATTTGTTACTATTGGTAACCTTAGTGTCCATAAACTTAAGGTTATTTCCTAAGGTGACGGTGAAGGAAATATCTCACTGTACCTGGAGCAGACATCGACTAGACTCACTTGGACTCTCTGGGGGGTTCTCTTCACTCGAGATGGTTTTGTGAAGAAACTTGTGCCAGTCTGTTTCATTAAGCAGGTTGTCAGGGTAACTGTTCCAACCGCCCTTTCTGTATTAAATTCTACAATGTTGGATTTCATCACCAACTAGTGTTTTTAGTACGGCAAGTTACTGTTTGTGTGTGGTTTGACTCCTAGATTTGATAGCGCGTGTTAATTTGTTTGTTTTTACTTTTAGAGACCATAGGTGTGAATTGTGAATTTTAATTGTTAGGTGTGAATTGTTAATTGTTAATTTTAGTTTTAAATTGTTAATAAAATTCACTAAAGTTGAATATAATGGCAACTGTTCCGGAATTTACCAACCAAGGAACCCCTCTTAACGAGAATCCTAGTACTTTTCCTTGCTTTGGAAATGTTGGTCCTCCTTATATGGCTACATTGTCATTACCTAGATTTACAATAGGTTTACCAATATGGTTATTTTCAACTTCGTTGGCCCCAAATACTCCAATTGTTCCACCTCAACCGAATGCTTCACCTCAACAGAGTTCACCATCTCAACATCACCAACCTTCTGTTGACCCTTTACCTTCTTCGCCTAATATTTCTTCCTCCATTTCTTCCTCTTTGCTTGGTAAAATCCTTGATGCTAGTAACCAAGTGACGAAGAAGAAGAAAGGAAAGAAGAAGAAGAATAAGCAAGATAAGAAAGAAGTCAACCAACCAACCATGGCTGTAAATGTTAGTTGTGTTGAGGAAACCTCCAACATGCATCGTAAACCCAAATACCCTTGCAGGATTTGTAAGGGTGACCACTTCCTTATCAATTGTCCTGGTATTCCTAAGGTCTTGGAAGTATGGTCAGAAAAATCTCATCAACTTTCCGTTGATCCATCAACCAGTGATAGTCAAGTTCCTGGGAAAAAGGGTAAAGTTAGTTTTCCTTGTAAGTTATGCAAAGGGAGTCATAAAACTCACATTTTCCCTCACATGGATGAAGCCTCAAAATTGTTCGAAAACCTTACTATTCCACAACAAGAATTTCCAACTGGTTGCCATAAACTGTCTCCCAACCTACCGTCAACTGACGAAGTGATTGATCTAATTTCATGTACAGTCGATCCCACTCTTCCATTGGAGGGTGAAAATCATATCACTCAGGTTGATGATCCGTTAGTTGATCAAATGGTCGATTCGATTTCACATTCAATCGATCCCATTCTCCCTGTAGAGAGTGAACTTCATACCGCTCAGGTTCTTCTTGTTACATCAGATTCTTCTACGCCGAGGGGCATTTCAGTTGTTTCTACAGAACCCCCTCCAAGTACTGAGGTATTTTCCTTTGATTGGAATAGACTGACAGAACCTCGTCTTCCTTCCTCCATCCCTTTCCAAATCATTTTGAAGTTAGGTGGTAGGGACATACACCGCACACAGGTAGATGAAGGTGCTTCTGTTAGTATTTTATCCTCAACTGCTTGGAAAGCTTTGGGTTCCCCTCAGCTTGTGCCTATTACGCAAAATCTGAAAGCTTTTAACAGAACCATTAGTGAACCTTTAGGGATCCTTCCTAAGTTTTCTATTACCTTGGAAGGTAAAACTATCTGTATTGATATTATGGTATTTCAAGGTCCCTTGGATTTCAATTTACTCCTTGGGCGAGACTATGTTTATGCAATGAAAGTTGTCGTATCGACACTCTTTCGCGTGATGTCTTTCCCTCACAATGGCAATATTGTGACTGTAGATCAGCTTTCGTTCCCTAGTCTTGATTTGACTACCAATGATCCGACATCCCTGAATGTTCCTCATATGCAAGTGGTATCTACCCCACCACGGGTTAATTATGTGGCAGCTAGTCCCATGTTTTCAGTTACCGATGTAAGTGAGCCTCTCACTTTTTTCTCGTCTTCTTTTGACTTAGATCCGGTAATTGACATGGAAAACTATATGGGATTATTTGAACACGATTTTCTTATCCCTTTTGAGTCCCTTGACATGTGTTCCTTCCAGAGAACTATTCTTCCTTCTGATGAAGACCTCTTGGAAGCCATGATCAAGGTGTGTCCATTGACATGTGTTTCTTCCTGTTGGAAGCCATGAATCAGTTGGTCTGAGGATAATTCCTTTTACTGTGTCAACCTCGTTAAAAAATGAATCAATGAGTCTGAGGATAGTTCCTTTTACTATGTCAACCTTGTTAAAAAATGAATCAGTGAGTCTAAGGATAGTTCCTTTTACTGTGTCAACCTCGTTAAAAAATGAATCAGTGAGTCTAAGGATAGTTCCTTTTACTGTGTCAACCTCGTTAAAAAATGAATCAGTGAGTCTGAGGATAGTTCCTTTTACTGTGTCAACCTCATTAAAAAATGAATCAGTGAGTCTAAGGATAGTTCTTGTTACTGAGTCAACCTCATTAAAAAATGAATCAGGTATGAGGACAGTTCTTTTCCTGTGTCAACCTCGTTAAAAAAATGAATCAGTTGGTCCGAGGAAAGTTCCTATTACTAAGTCAACCTCGTTAAAAAATGAATCAGTCGGCGATGAGGATAGTTCTTTTCCTGTGTCAAACTCATTAAAAAAATGAATCAGTAGGTAGATTGTAGAGATTAGATTGATAGATTAGAAATAAGTAGTTTATGAGGATGGTTCCTGTTACTGAGTCAACCTCATTAAAAAATGAATCAGGTATGAGGACAGTTCTTTTCCTATGTCAACCTCATTAAAAAATGAATCAGTGAGTCCAAGGAGAGTTCCTTTTACTGTGTCAACCTCATTAAAAAATGAATCAGTGAGTTCGAGGATATTTCCTTTTACTGTGTCAACCTCATTAAAAAATGAATCAGTGAGTCCGAGGAGAGTTCCTTTTACTATGTCAACCTCATTAAAAAATGATTCAGTGAGTTGGAGGATAGTTCCTTTTACTGTGTCAACCTCATTAAAAAATGAATCAGTGAGTCCGAGGATAGTTCCTTTTACTGTGTCAACCTCGTTAAAAAATGAATCAGTGAGTGTGAGGATAGTTCCTTTCACTGTGTCAACCTCATTAAAAAATGAATCAGTTAGTCCGAGGATAGTTCCTTTTACTGTGTCAACCTCATTAAAAAATGAATCAGTTGGTCCGAGGATAGTTCCTGAAAAGGTGCCTTTCCTCCCTCATTTACCCTCATTTCCTTAAAATTCCCCTTTAAAACCATTTAACCCTATTTTTTTGGTTTTAAAAATCCTTTTTACCTTACCTGAAACACTAAAAACCCATAAAAACCCATAAAAAACCTTTGAATAGGCTCTTCTGCTACTTTTAGGCCTTAAGCCCCTTCCGCTTAAGCCTGAGCCCCTTTTTCTGCAATAATACCATGCCCTGCGACCAATGCGCTAATCCCATCGGCATTTCAACATTTCAGCCTTTTGTAGGTCCTCGTGACCCTTTTTTATTTTTTTCGCCGCCGATGCGAAGCCCCGATCATTCCATCGCATCAGCCATCGCACATCGGCAATCACTGTTCCTTTGGTCCTAGAAATTTTCTCCGCCGATATGCCTATCCCCCGATGAAATCTCCACCGTCGATCTCCCCCAGATCGGACAGTTTGCGCTCCATCGGCACTTCATCGCATCGGCGCATCGCTCATCCCAATTCCAAATCTCGCTTGTCTCCTGTCCCTTTTCCTTCCGCCGATGCGATCCCGCAATCAAATCTCCACTGTCGATCAAATCTGATCGGACGATCCGCGCTATTTTGCCTCATCGCCTTTTCCCCTCCCCTTGCACCATTCACGCCCTTGAGGGTTTCCGTGACGCTATCTCCACTGTTGATCTTTTCAATCCGATGACCCACATTACTTCTGCTTTTCAACCCCACTGTTTTCATTCTCCTTCATCATTTAATCCTAGCCGTTTATCTTTTCCGATCCAATGGTCAGCACTCCAGCGCATCATTTCTCTTTCACATTCTGCCTATTCGCTCGCCCCTTCGTTATTTTTTGTGCATCTGTGAGAAGATCTCAACTGTCGATCCTCACGATCCGACGGCTCCCATTGATTCCCCTTTCTTCCACCTTGCCAGCCTTATAACCCTCCTGTTTGATCTAAGTTGTCCATTCTAATCCAGATCTGACAGTCCTCACTCATCAACACATCGCAATTTCAAATTCCCACTTCCCAGGACCCTCTGCTTCGCAGATTTCCGATTCGCGGAAGTTCATCTCAGCCGTTCATCTTCCAGATCCGACGGCCATTGGCTCTTCTCCTATATCATCTCGTCGGTCCCACCCGACCACGCTGGGCTTTTCCATCATGTCTTCTTTCAATCTCCACCGTTGATTTCCCCGATCCAACGTTTCAGAATTTTTTTCGCACTCATTTCTCCATAACGATAAAACCCTCCATATCAACGCGAAATGGGTGGTTTTAGAGGTACAAGTTTCAACGCATGAGCCCTATCTCGTTCCCCAACTCAATACCAAAAACTGCTCTAACCCTGTGCGAAAACCATCTCCTGTTTTCCAATACCGCCTTTCCAAATATTCATGCCATAATTAAATTTGAACCCTGGATCTTCTCCGCCATGGTTAAACCCTTCCCTGCTACATTCACCTTGCCTCCTCACTGCTCTTTCGCCCTCCTCCGAGCCCTCAGAAGCAGTTGAATCCACAAAACGCATGATTTATTAATAATTTGATGTTTGTTGTAGGTTTAATGGAGGATAAGCTATAAAAGTTGTCCCACAGTCTGGTAAAGGGACGTGGCCAAGGATGACGATCCTCTGAGGCCGAATTCAATGCAGAAAGGGACATAAAGGGCTAGATTGTTAGGTTTAATCAATATGTCATGAATGTTGATTACACAAGAAAATCCTTCTGGCGCAATAGACCTGTACAAAAATAGTGAAGATTAGAAGGAATAAAGATAAAGGATTGAAGTCAAGGGCCTGAAGATTAAAAGACTTAATCCCACAGTTTAAAAGATAAAGACACAATTTGAAGAATAAATATGATTAAAGGAGGTGTAAAGTTATATCAAAGGCCTAATCAGTGTTTAAATCAACAAATCAGGATAGATCAACAAAAGATCGCCTTGAATTACCAGATCATCAAGGCTATTTACTCCTCCGAAAACTAAAAATGCCACCTAAAATTTTATTTTCCTCAAAAGAATACACAATTAATGCACATTCAGAGATATTTTTCCAAAGAGAGCTCAAAAGTAATTGCCAGCCTACCAAAAAGCCTCAAAATTCAACAAAAGTGACTGAAGTAAATGAAAACTAATGTAAAAATCAATCAACAGAGTTAAGACATTAGAAATATTCTCCATTAGGCCTCCCAAAGACCGAGAAGCATTTACTCTGTATTAATTGAACAAATAACCCTTGTTTAACTCCACCTCCTCAATTCATCTATAAATATCATAAGAGGAGATCATTGTAAATGTTGGTTGGATACTTGTTGAATGTAAATAGTTGCTGAGGCTGCTGAAGCTCTGTTAGTAAGTGAAGAAATATAGGCTGAGAAGAGAATTTTAAAGCTGTAAAGACCTACTGGACTTGAAGATTTTAACTGGTTTGAACATCAAATATACAAGCTAATTTATGGGATCCTGGTCTATGTCAATGGTGATGTTTTTCTTACTATAATTGTTTTTTTTCTCATGTTTTCCATACTGTCCACTTTCTCTGATAAAGAATAGAAAATATAGATTAGGATTTACTGTAAAGGTACCCTAAATCTCAATGATAAGCTTTATCTTTATGTTTTCTTCTAAATTATGTTTCAATGGTGATTCAATAGAGTATAACTAGTGAAGTGTTGGTTAGCCCATGTTTCCTAAGTACAACTTGAGATATTATCTTTGAAAGTTCTTGAAAAGTCTGCTAAGTAAAGTTGAACTAGGGAAGTTTATGGTTAGCCCTGTACTCTAGTTTATCTCCAACAGTTGCTTTGAAAAGTTTCCCTAAGAGTATGCCAAAATCAGGCTAGGTTAAAAGTCCTTACCTGATCTTAGGTTGCTTTTTATGTTCATTTTGAATGTTTTCCTTAAGAATATGCTGAAATCAGGCTAGGTTAAAAGTCCTTACTTGATGTTAGTCTATTTTCTATTTATCTTAGATGTTTTCCCTTGAGAGTATGTCAAAATCAGGATAGGGTCAAAGTCCTTACCTGATCTTAGGCTTCCCTTTGTTTTCTCATATGTTTGCTTCTTTCATCACACTTCTTAATGTTCCATACAATAAATCAACTTAAAGAGATCCTTTGATATAGATGACTTGCCCCATGGACCACTTTTGAAACTTTTTGTGAAATTAAATCCTTTTGTGACTCCATAGCCCAATGGATTGATACTGTTTCTTACCTATCCTATTAGCTGAACCATTCTTTCAACCTGCTCACACCTTTACCCTTCAAAATACTTCCTTCATTTTGATGATATCCATCCCAACCAAAAACAAACAAAACCATTGTGCTTCATAACTAGCCTAATATCATATCACAAGACTTAAAGATATATCCTTTGAAAAAACTTATATAGAGAGATCCCTCTCTGAATCTAGGAGGGCTAGATCTTACGATTCGAAATTGGTTCTGATGTAGGCTCTGCAGCGTTTGTTCTTGCCAATCTTGCAAAATACGGGGTCCTAACACAACTAAGGCATACAACTCGTTGTCATATGTGGGATAATTCACAACGAATTGGGAGAATGTCTCTTAATGGTAACATATAGGATTCCTTTTCTGCGTCAATAGTGCTCCCATGGCATATCCACTAGAATCTGTATTGATCTCAAAAGGCTGCTGGAGGTCAGGTAAGGCCAAGACTTATGTGGTGTTGATATTCCCTTTTAGTTTATCAAAGGCTTTCTACTTCTTTCCTCCCCACTGAAATGTTTTCTTTGTACTCATCAAAGCATGTAAAGGGGGTGCAATGATGGAGAAATTCACAATGAATCTTCTCCAATATTGTACCGTAGCCAAAAAGCTACAGACCTCTATGACATTGGTGGGTTTAGGCTAGTTCAAAATCACTTCAATCTTGGAAGGATCTATTTTCAATTGTCCACCACCGAGAATGTGACCCAAGTAAACAAAATAGGTCTTACAAAATTCACACCTCGACATTTTAACATAATTTTTTTCATTTTTCAAAACATCAAGCACTTTCTTCAAATGACACACATGATCATCCCATATCTTATTGCAAACAATAATTTCATCAAGTTATACAAGTGCAAAATCATAAAAAAAATGCCTCCAAATTACATTCATCACCCCCATGAATGTGGTCGGAGCACACAGGGGTGTCACTCAATAAACCTCTAATATATCACGTGCGATTGTAGAATATTAAACAATACCCTTGATTTGAGTAGATATTGGAAAATACCCCAAAAAATCACATTATTTAACCCCCTACCAATATAAACCCAATATACCTTCCCAATTTACAAAGCCCCTACTTTCACTATATATTATATGTATCCATTTTTTATTAACATTTTTTATACCCCTTTATATTTTTTCATTAAATTTGAGCTCCATTTTTTATACCAGCCAATATAAAAATCCTTTATCCCCTATATATTCCCCAATATATTATGTCATTTTTTTCTCATTATATATCCCCCAATATGAAGCCACGTGGTATGGTATTTCTCCCGCATTGAAGCCCCTATGTCAGAGCATTGCACAGTTTGAATGGCATCACCAACCATTCAAGCAACCCCTATTTTATCTTGAATGCAGTTTTCCACACATGATGTTATGGAATCCTAACATGATGATTACCACTCCACAAGTCCATTTTTTTGAAATAGACAACATTTTTCAATTGATATAATAAATCATCAGTGCGAGGGAGAGGGTAACTATTCTTCACAGTTATTTTTTTGAGTTCTCTATATTCTACGCACATTCTACACGTGCCATCCTTCTTTGGCACCAACACGATAAGTGAGCCGCATGAAGAATAACTTGGTCTTATGACCCTGTGGTTTAATAATTCTTACACTTCTTTCTTTATCTCCTCCATATAGATAACTAAAAACCTGTACATACCAATGTTCAGTAAAGGAGAATCCTACTGCAAGTGAATCTCATGTTGGATTTCATGTTTTGGAGGCAACCCACTTGGTTCCTAAAAAAATTCATCATAGTTAGAAACAATTTCACATAATTCCTTTTTACGAGTGGGATTACAACCTTTGAAATAATCAGATGCCTCTATATCTTTTTCTCTCACAAACATGAGCAATCACACTTGTCCATAATTCAACAATATCTTCATCTAACCTACACTTACAAGACTGACAATGACTTTGGTACGATGAGATCTAACAATGTATTCCATCTAATATTTCGTGAGATGATAATTGTTTTCATGGTGAAAGAATTTTTTTTTCCTATCATACAAATCCAGACTTCCCAACACAATACCACATATATCCAAAGGTACAACATTAAGATCAACCTCATCAACTAGTTTGGATGCAATCACAAGCCTAGTCTTACACTGTTTTGTTACATGTAATTTTGATTTATCACACAACCGACCAAGAGGGAAGGTTTCAGATGAGGCTTGGTTTCTAAACCCAATTTCTTAAGCATGGATTTTGAAATCAAATTTTCTTGTGAACCCAGTTCAAAAAAGGTTTCCACTTTAGTATGCTTCATTGTGACTCTAATGTGGAACAATTCAATTCGCTTCCATTCATTAACAAGAGTCTCATTTGAAGAACTTGTACTTACATGAAATTCATAATTTGCATTAACCTCAATAGAAAGAGTACCTTTTGTGCCCACTGGTGTGATCAATGCCTCATCATCAGAATCGAATCCAAGATCATGTTGCGCGGTTGCGATTGGGTCTCCAAAATGTCTTTAAAATGACATATATTTTCACTTCATTCACACCTCATTTCACCTTTATCACCTTCATTCCATCACTTTGTCACTATATAAACCTACAACTCTATCATCATATGGGTTCATAATTGTATTTTCCTAAAATTATATTTTCAAGTGTTTATAGTGAATTAATGGTTAAAAATTAGAAAAATGACATATACCTGCTAATATCTAAAAGTGGCTTGAGTTTCATGACAAGTGTAGGTCATTTGAAAGCGTCCAAGACACTCTTATGTTGCCTCCAAGGATCAATTTTTAATTATCTTCAAGATTGGAAGAAGATTTGGGATAGGAATCAACAATATCTCAAGGAGAAAAAACATGGTCAAAGAAGATATGTGTCTCATCATTACCTATTTGAGTTTTAACTCTATGAGATTTTGAGGGATCTAGGGAGAGAATAGTGGATCCCCATTAAGGAGGTAGCTTCTTAAGTTTTTGTATAAATAGGAGAGCCTTCTCCTCTCAAAGGCATGTGTAAAGTTTGGAGTTATGCTCATGTTTTGAATAAAGAATTAGATTTGGCACCATACTCATGAGCGTTCTTTCACTTTGATTTGGTTTTTCTTGCATACTGATCTTTTTCAGTTGCCAGCCTCATGCATCATTGGATTGGCCACCTAAATGAGTGTCAGATTGTATCATAATTTCCTTCATTTCTTTATGTTTAGTTTAGTTTTCATTTCATGCTTTGTTATTATTTCCTTTATGTTCATTTACATGCTTTGGTAAGTTAAGTTTTCATATGCTCATTTTGTTTGTGTTCTCTTGCAGGTTTAAATGGATTGGTCACTTTGATTTCATTGTTGTTAAGGTTGTTTATATTTCAATTCATGCTTTTCAATTCTTGCAAGAAGTTTAGATTTTGAATTCATGAAGTGTGCCTAGATTAGATTTCACATTCATGGAATTGTGTGATAGTTTATATTTCTGTTTATGCATGTGTGATAGTTTAGATTTCCATTTATACATATGTGGTAGATTACATTTCCTATTTTTCATAAATTAAATATTTCTTTCTTTTCTAGACTAGATTTTCTTTTATTAGCGCAAATTTACTTTCTTGTTAAGTTTGATTTGAATCATGCAAGTAGAGTAGGTTTACCATTCATGAAAGTGTGTGTAGTAGATTAATATTTCAATTATAGTAAGTGTGTTTTGAATGCTTTACTAGATTACATTTCCTATTTTCATAGATTTCATTAGATTAAGTTTGATTTCAATCATGCAAGTATGTGTATTGATCAACTTTTCATTTCATGCAAGAATATTAGATTTATTTGTATTCTTAGATTAAAAGATTCATTTTCAAGAGATTGTGTGCACATTCATATGAGACAACTTTTGTGAATAAAATTTGAATTTTCTTTCATAGATTAAGTTTTTCCTTTACGTAGATTGATTTCAGTTTCCTTATGTTTTTAATTTGTCATCATTTGATTTCATAGTTAGATTAATCTAAATTTAAGGTCAATTTCTAGCATATATATTGCACGCATGCTTCGCAAATTTTACGCAACCCCCAGTTGCCAATTAAATGGTAGGCAATTAAATTTCTTCAACATTTTGGCATCGTTGTTGGGGAAGTGTGCATATAACTAGCCTTTAGTCTAGAGTTTATTTTCAGTTTTTATGTTATTTTATTCCTAGATTCATGGTTAAGACATGTAGATGCATAAATCATTTAGCTGCATATATTTTAAATCATTTTTTTTAGAATAAATTTTTTTGCACTAAGCAATTTATGGACAAAAGATCTAGAATGCAGATCAAACATTCTTTGGAGCTCAAAGAATATATTGAGGAATGGTTTAAAAAAGTAACTATTTCACAACATTCATTCACCCTTCAACTAATATTTGTACTGGATCCAAAAATGAAAACGATTTCTCATGTCCTTACATGCAATCATGTACATTTTGCAAATTTGGATATGAGAATCTTAGAAATTTTAATCTGCAAATGGCTCCATTGGAAACATTCATATACTTAAAAAAAAAATCCATTTCAAATAACATAGGATAAAGTAGAAAAATAAAATCATATATAATTGAATTTAGGTTCTTAATTTAGTTATTGATTAAATTTGTAAATTTTTAAGTTTTTAGAATTTTCATTTCTTTCATTTATTTTTATTTTTCTTGGGATTCTAGTGGTGCAGTAAGAGCCACATAGAAATATTTTCAATAAAAAAAAAAATCGGGTAATGAAAATCTTGAGTATGCTCTCTTCCTGTGCTTTGTGTGATCTAGAGGATCAGAAAAATAATTTTTATATTAGTATAAAATAAAAATAAAATAAAAATAAATAAATAAATTGAATAAAACTTGTATTTAGCTACAGAATTCATGCAATTCTGCAACTACCTTCTGTTTTCATTATTTGATTTGATTTGAATTTTTTTTTTCAATAAATTTTAATATTAAAATAAATAAATAAATCCAAATAAAAACAAGATATGAAAAAAAAAAATTAAAAATAAAACAAAAATACAAGGAAACAAATTTATGGAAACTCTGTTTGTGGCTTTGAAAAAAAAATTAATACAAAACAAATAAATAAATAAAAAAAAATCGAAAAAAAATAATAATAAAACAACACATAAAAAAAAACATTAAAATTATAAAACATTTAAAAACCAAATCAAATAAAAATAGCCATTCATAAAAACACGTAGGGGCTGATTGCATCAAAATAGAACAATCAAACATTAAAACAAACCCACCAATACATAAAACAAAAATTTAACAAAAAAAATAACCAACGAAAAAGCACAACATGTTTGTTAAAGCCCCCACGAGTCATATATTATGCACATTAAAAGTCGCGGCCGAGAACATAAAAAAAACAGATGAAGATCAAATTTTAAATAAACGAGGAATTGCATTAACAAATGACATCCAAGTGTTGTTCTTTTCATGGGCGCTGTAACAAAGCCGAACTTGTCAATAGTGACTGAGTATTTACCAAGGGGTGGCATTTTAGCCGGCCAAATATACATATTTTCCCATCTCTGAGCAGAAGTGGCCTTCTGCAATTGATATATTCATGATGGCTTTATACCAAAGCAAATTATCTATCTCCTTTATACCAAAAGCGCTTTATATATAGGGTCGATTGGTGAATTTTGATTGAATTTTTTGTAGGAATCATTAAGCATTCGAAAAATAATATTTCTTTATCTTTATGAAATGCTATGGTTCAAACATAAATTGAGGAAATTGTGCATATCATCATTTTTTTTAGGAATTGGATTTATTATTGCAATTGTGAAATTGGAATAACCATGATAATTTGAAATGAAAACTCCTCATGAACCTATTTTACTAAGAATTAATTATGCAAGATTTTTTTTTGCGTAAGTACCGATAGAAATTGATAACTTCTCTTTGAAAACACTTACATTTTATTGCAATGTTAGTGCCATGTTTTTTTTCGAGTTCCAGGACAATCGGAGAATTGAAGGAAGCCAATTTATGCATGATTGGTTTTCTAGGACCAATTTCAAGAAACATGAACCAATTAGATCCAGTTCTATCATCCATAACTTCCATCACTTTTCTTCTCCAAACTCACAAGCTACTCAAGAATTTTGGCTAAACATCATAATCACCATTTTCCTTTCAAGTGTCGCATGTTTCCTTCATATTTTCCATTTACATTTTGTAACCCATTAATAAAGGCATTCAACTCGCTTACATGCTGAATTTTCCTTTTTATTTTCGTTCACTTGTTTACCCTCTTGTCATTTTCCTTTCCATTAATAAATTCTGCTTGATGCAAATTTTCATCCATGGTCCTTCCAAAATCATTAGAACATTCTCGCTTTAGATGATGGTGGATCCATTAATTCCTCCATTCTAACAATTCTTGGCCTATCGACATCAACACATTATCTAGGATCAAGGCTAGAGTCCTTATTAGTACCTTGAGGCTTGTATGCATTAATGACAAGTTCTGTCACTCACAATCATGGGAAGACATCAATGTCCATTGATCATTATATCTTGCAAGTGGCTCAACATCAGCTCATCTATTTGCACTTCACAAGATGTACTTAGGTACTTGGCATTCATTTACATTAATGGAAAGTGTGCCTCACATTGGTTAACGACATTCATTAATGGTTGATAATCCAATGACTTCTCTTCATGCTCGACAACAACACATTTTCCGCATGATTAGAATTGTACCATTACGTCTTGTATCAGGTGAAGACTATATCACTTCAGTGTTTTGGAGTGAGTACAACAGATTTAGAAGCAGAAATAACGAATCCAATTTCACCACCTCATCCACCATGCAACCAAGAAGCAGATGAAATTCCACATTATATTCCATGATTTAGCAGCAGGATTTATACTTCTCTACATATGCACAATTTTTCCACTTCTTATTTAAGTAAAAGTATGTTCTTTTCTAGATTCTGATCACAGAATTACTTAAATACTGAAATTATAATTTCTGAAAATAATTTATCATATTTTATTTCTCATTTAAAAACCGAAAGCAACTTTAGTTTGAGGGGAGGGAACATTCATTATGATCACTTTACATATCACTTCATTCCGTTTAGCTTCATTTCATCCAGACATACTTGTCCTAATCAATTATTATAGCATTATGATTCAAAAAAATTGAATGATTTGCAAAATTACAACTAAATAATGAACATATTATATGGTTGATTTAAAGACGCATTCTCAAAAAGTTAAAGCAACTGTGCTGCATAAAAAAAAACAAGGTATTGATACACAAGAACCAACACCAATTAAAATTTGGTTGCCACACAAGAACCAACCAAAGATGTTGCAATTCAATATATTACAAGGAATAATTTTCAAAAATAAATGAAATTGTCAAATATAATCGAATGCAAAGTTTAAAGAGCATCGATATAAGCCAAGCTCATTCAAAAACAAAGACACCACAAACAAATCAAAGGAATTAATGAAATATTTGCATGAGGACATGCAATCACTCTAGTTGGGGAGTATTTTTGGTATCCAAAATGTCTTTAAAATGACATATATTTTTACTTCATTCACACCTCATTTCACCTTTATCACCTTCATTCCATCACTTTGTCACTATATAACCCTACATCTCTATCATCAAAAGGGTTCATAATTGAATTTTCCTAAAGCTATATATTTTCAAGTGTTTATAGTGAATTAATGGTTAAAAATTAGAAAAATGACATATAATTGCTAATATCTCAAAGTGGCTTGAGTTTCATGACAAGTGTAGGTCATTTGGAAGAATCCAAGACACTCTTATGTGGCCTCCAAGGATCAATTTCGAATTATCTTCAAGATTGGAAGAATATTTGGGATAGGAATTAACCATATCTCATGGAGAAAAATCATGGTCAAAGAAGATATCTATATCATCATTACCTATTTGAGTTGTAACTCTGATATTTTTAGGGATCTAGGGAGAGAATAGCGGATCCTCATTAATGAGATAGCTACTTAAGTTTTTTTTATAAATATGAGATCCTTATCCTCTCAAAGGCATGTGTAAAGTTTGTAGTTATGCTCATGTTTTGAATAAATAATTATGTTTGGCACCATACTCATGAGCATAATTTCACTTTGATTTGGTTTTTCTTGCATATGGAGCTTCTTCACTTACCATCCTGATGCATCATTTGATTGGCCACCTAAATGAGTGTGAGATTGTATCATAATTTCATTCATTTATTTATGTTTAGTTTAGTTTTCATTTCATTATTTGTTATTATTTCCCTTATGTTCATTTACATGCTTTCATAAGTTAAGTTTCCATATTCTAATTTTGTTTGTGTGCTCTTGTAGGTTTAGATAGATTGGTCACTATTTTTTTTTTTTTTTTTTGTAAGTCAGCAGTGATATATTAAACAGAGAAAATGAAGTTACATATAAATACAAAATGGCCTGAGAGCTTTGGAAAATCATAGAAGTTCCTAGGCCTATTGATCTGCATGCTCAAGGGGGGCCTAGACCTAAACTTAGCTCCTGTAGAAGGATTATGCCACAGAAACAGCCACCAGGCCAATCACGCAGGGTTGCCTATGGTGGGTAAGGAGCTTACAAAATAGAGCTTTCCAATATTAGAATAAAGGTCGTTGATAGACTGTGTAAACACTATTAACAGAAAGGAAATAAACCTGACAGAGTGAACATACATCAAGGAATTGGATTAGAAGCACTAGATTGACCTGCAGCGCTTGGACTAGCCTCTTTAGCACCCTTTGGCAGCATCCATGGCTTGAAGCGCCGAATTATGGTGGTGTAAGAGTCATCAGCCGGGATTTCGATTGAAACATTGAGGACGTGGCGTAGGTACAGGTCAAAGCAGCAAAAGAAATTGTCTAGGGCTTTTGCTTGCATGCGGAGCTCTTCTATTAGAGAATTAAGGGAGATATCGAGCTTGTGCATCCTCCCAGTGTTCCTGGCAGAAGCCATGGAGGTAACGGCGAAGGTCTCCTTGACGACCACTCTCTGCATTTCTATGGCCTTTGTGAGCATTCTTTTCATTTGCCACGCGACTACCTGGGTCTGTAGAAATTGGGTGGTCTGCCTGGATGGCATTCCTGGGTCGACCAGCCAGTCCACCTCCTCGCTGATAGCACTATCATCCACCTAGGCTCTAGACCTATCGACCTCCTCCTAAAGCATATCAATCGTTTGCTTTCCCTTCTTGGAGACAGAGGTCTCATAACAGTCCTTGGCCTGCTTGAGGGCCTGCGAAGCTTTGACACTGTGGAGGTTATGATCCACCATTGATTTCCAATAGAAGAGAACTATGAGCTTGCCGAGAACCAAATAACCGAACTGCAGACTTGGGCATATACACCTTAAAGCTTGGATGTGAATGAGAAGTAGAAAGCAGGTTCCTTGATAAATAGAATAATAGGCCATAAGGGTTGATGATAAGCTGATCGAATGCCATTTAATGCCATAATAACCGATAACTTGCTCTCTGATCCAACCATTGATGCCAAAGCAGCAATCAGAGATCCACTCCTTAAGGTCGATCCTCCCGCATGCTCGAAGTCTCCACATTAACCGCCATAAGGAACGGTTGTACCTGTAGTTGTCCTCTCGGACGGTAGGTCGCCATTTCCAAAACATACCTTTTTACATTTCCAGACGGTGCCACCTGACGTAATTAAACATATTGGGTATCTCCATATGCTATGCATGATTGATACTCTGCAGGTTGTCCTCCACATTCGAGCCGACAGTGATGTCCTTACTTGATATGAGGGCACACTTATCTCGAATCTCATCTTGCGTTAAGTCTTGCCAGCACGTGTCATGGATTTCTGCTGGGTGATCAACCGCATAGTTGGCTAGACAATTGGCTAGCGCATTAGCTTTCCTACGCACAGCCTGAAGAATTATGCCGCTTAGCGAGGTTAGGTGCTCCACAATTAGATCAGTCACAGCAGCCAGATGCCAGTGCTTAGTGGCCTTGCCAGGCTTCGTTCGATTCTTTATTTTCCATATTGCAGTGATGGCTAGATAGGAATCGCCCTCCACTATGGCTAAGCCTTTGCCGATATGAATTAGAATTCATAGCCCTTTCTCCAAGACGGTGAATTCAGCTTCATTATTTGTAGCCTCGCCCAATTCCCTGCAAAATATGTGGAGAATTTCTCCCTTATCGTCTCGCAGGACCCCTCCTAGCCCAGCTGGACCAGGGTTTCCTCTTGAGGCCCCATCAAATTTTAGCTTGCAAAAGCCTGGGGAAGGAGCTTTCCAGATCGAAGAGGATGGAGATGGCCGAGGGCGAGTTTCCTGCGGACTTAGCTCCGCCGACCCAGAAATGCCAAACAGTGCCAGGATACCGACATCATTAGGAGATAATGATTCAACTTTCTCGGTTTGGAAGCAGGTAAGAACTGTTTCTTTCAACCCCTACATGATGATGGGTTTTAAGTCATAGAGATGCCTAATACCATGTTTCTGATTTCTTTCCAAACCGTCCAGACAAGGAAACCAGGGCTCAACCTCCATAAATTATTAACCATGTTGCTGTTGGAGTAATTCAGTCGCCAATTGGTGATATTATATTGAATGGAACTCCTAGTTCATTCAGTTTGCTTGAATATACTTTTTATCCAGTCCCATAGGTTGTTGGTCCAGGCATAGTCATTGAGAAAGTGGTTCATCGTTTCCTCCTTCTCCTTACATAAGGGGCATCTAGATGGTCTTGTGAACCCTCTTTTCACTAAATTCTCCCATGTTAGAATCTTTCGATTCTTAAGGAGCCAAAGAAAAGTTTTAAGCTTACGCCATAGGTTGCTATCCCACACATTGGCGAACCAGGCCACCTTGTCTTCACTGTCCCTATTTTCTATGTAAGTTTGGGCCTCCTTGAGGTTAAAGGTTCCCCCATTGAGCTTACCCCACCATAAAATATCCTGCCCCTTTGTGGCCCGTATCAGTATTTTCCCTAAGGTGGTATTGAGGGCACGAAGGAGATCTGATAAGTGCCCTTCCAGTGGGAGAGGGTTTAGACTCCATTTCTGCCAATGCTGATGATCATCATCGTTTGCCCAGTACTGATGGACCTTAGGCTTACCATTGTTCTGAAACTATTGTTGTAGAGGTTGAGAGTCAGTACTTTCAAGCTTCGGGAGCTATTGCCAAGCATCCTCCCAAAACAAGGCATTTTTACCATTACGAAGCTCCCAGAAACAGTGATCCTGTATGAGATTTCGGTTAGCCTAAGAAAGATTCCAGATCGGTGAGTGTGCAGGGGCCTCAGTGATTCTAATGAGCTCATCATATCTCCATTTCTCTACATATTTTGCTTTCCAGGTTCTCGCCCAAGGAGTGTGAGGCTTCGAGAGCCATCTCCAACATATTTTTGCTCCGCATGCTCTATTGATCGACCCTGGATCCTACAGCCCCAGACCTCCCAAGCTCTTAGGTTTGCATAGTTGATCCCAAGCCACCAGTGCCCATTTAGGTTCACCCATTTTACCGGACCAGAGGAAGGTCTGTTGAATGCATCTTATTTTCTGAAGGACTCGCTTAGGAGATGGTAGAATCGAGAGCATGTAGTGGGGTATGGCTTGGAGGATTGCCTTTGTCATAACCAACCGGACAGCAAAATTGAGGACTCGATTGGACCAGTGATTACTTCTATCCTCTAGCCTGGATAGTAGCTTTTCCCAGTGAAGCCTTTTCCATGGCCTGTCCGTTAGGGGTATGCCCAGATATTTGGAAGGTAAATTGCATCTCTTGAATCCCAGAATATCAGTTAAGTGCTTCTAGATTGATAAGTGCGTATTGAAGAAGAACATAGAGGACTTATGAAAGTTAAGATCCATACCAGAGGCTAGGCTGAACAATTTTAAGATGGATTTGAATCCTTTAGCTTCCTTCACTGTGGGCGTGCCATGCAGCATGGTGTCATCAACAAACTATTGATGAGTAGTTGCCGAGATATTGATCAGGGGCTGGAGACCTTTTATGATGTTCTTATCCCTGGAAGATCTGATAAGTTGACTAAGACCTTCCATAAGGATAACAAAGAGGAATGGAGAGATAGGATCCCCCTGCTTAATGCCCCTTCAGGGATCACTTTGCTTTCATTGTAGTTAAGATTTTTTAGATTTCAATTCATGCTATTCAATTCTTGCAAGAAGTTTGGATTTTGAATTCATGAAGTATGCATAGATTAGATTTCCCATTCATGCAAGTGTGTTCTAGTTTATATTTCTATTTATGCATGTGTGATAGTTTAAATTTCTACTTATACATATGTGGTAGATTAGATTTCCTATTTTTCATAGATTAAAGATTGCTTTTTTTTGTAGACTATATTTTCTTTCATTAGCGTATATTTACTTTCTTGTTAAGTTTGATTTAAATCATGCAATTAGATTAGTTTTCATATTCATGCAAGTGTGTGTAGTAGATTATGATTTCAATTCTAGTAAGTTTTTTTGAATGTTGTTGTGAAACCAGCTCCAAAAATAGAAGAAAAGAGATATTATCGCCTTTGAAATAGGCCACTTCGAGGGGGCAACCTCCAATACATTACATGAATGAAAAATTCTTGGATGATAAAAATTACAAAACCTCCTTTCTATATATAGGAGTCCATGGGGCCATAATGTAATCCTAGTGGGGCCATAATGTAACCCTAGCCGACCTAGCAATAATAATTTAAGGTCACAATAATAACAATATGGGGGTTACAGGGGTACAATAATAACAATAAGAGGGTTACACTAACAAAAATAAGGGACTATACTAATAATATAGGGACCTAACATGCCCCTCTCCTTCAAAAAAGTGTTGCCCTCAACGCTTGAGTAGCTCTGGATGCTTCTGTATAAAATTCTCATCCTCCCATGTAGAATATTCAGTGGGTAAGTTCTTCCACTTGATGAGATACTCTGAAATTGATCGATTTTGTATTTTTCGAGTTTTTGTTTCCGTGACCGCTTCAGGTTACAATAATATTTTTCCTTCCTCATCAAGTTCTGGAAATATTGTTTGAACTGGAATATTTTTAGCTATAACCTTCTTTAAGCATGAAACATGGAAAACTAGATGCACTTGTGAAGAAGCAGGAAGCTCCAATTTGTATGCCATAGTACCAATATTTTGCAACACCTTGTAAGTACCATAGCACGTTCGAAATAATTTATTATCATTCCTAGCTTTCTTGAGGGACATTTGTTTGTATGGTTGTAGCCGTAAAAATACCTAGTCTCCTACATAAAAACTTCTCTCGCTGCGATGTTGATCTTCCTGTTGTTTCATTTGATTTTGTGCCAAATTGAGGTTACCATTTAGCAGTTTGAGAACTTCTTGTTGATGCTCGATGTGATCTTCCAGTACTTGAACCTTCAAATTTTTCCTTAAAGATGATGTGATGGATGGTGGATGATATCCATAAAGTGCCATAAATGGGGTCATTTTTGCTGCAGTATGGAAGGAAGTGTTATAACACCATTCAGCGAGAGGCAACCACTTGACCCATTGTGTTTGTTTATCAGATACAAAACAAAAAATATATCCTTCCAAACATTTATTTACTATTTTAGTTTGACCATCGGATTGAGGATGATAAGATGAGCTATGAGCTACTTGAGTACCCAAACAAGAAAATAACTCCGTCCAAAAATTTTCAGTAAAAATGGCATCTTTGTTACTCACAATAACCCTTGTGTTTCCATGTAGCTTTTGCATTGTGTCCATAAATGTATTATAAACTGTACTTTCTTTAAATGGATGAGATAATGCACAAAAGTGTGCATAATTGGTAAGTCTATCAACTACCACCATGACGATACTCTTTCCTTCAGACTTAGGTAAACCTGTGATAAAATCCATTGAAATCTCCTCCCAATGTTGACTTGGAATGGATAAATGTTATAGAAGACCTAGGGTATTAATTGTGTCAACTTTATTATGCCGGAATACCAAACATTTTTCCAAAAGCTTTTCAATATCAGATTTAAGGCCATCCCAAAAAAAATATTTCTTCACGCTGTGGTAAGTTTTTAAAAATCCTGAGTGTCCTCCTAAAGGAGAAGTGTGAAATTCCAAAAGAATATTTTGTTTTAGTTGGGAATTCTTACAAAGATATAAGCGATATTTGTACCATAAGGAATCTTTTTTCTAACTAAATGTATTAGATGTACTAGGATATTGCTGCAACTTTTGAATGAGTGTCCACACTACTTCATCCTTCTTCCATTCATCTCTTACTTCGGTTATCCAATCTGGTTGGATAATAGAAATTGCACAAAGTAATGCTTCCACCTCTTCATTCTTTTTTGAGAGTGCATCTACAACAACATTTAGCTTCCCCTTTTTGTAGATTATTTCAAAGTCATAACCCAACATCTTTGTGACCCATTTTTTCTGCTCTTCTAAAGATAGTCGTTGTTCCAAAAAATGTTTAAGACTATCACGATCAGTTTTTACCTTGAAGTGTCTTCCCATTAGATAAGTTTTCCATTTATTCAGTGCATGCAGTATTGCTAACATTTCCTTATCATAAATATGTTTCTGTAAATACTTTCCTTTGATTGGATGACTTTCAAAAGCAATGGGTCTTCCTTCTTGCATTAAAACAGAACCAATTCCATTTCTTGAGGCATCACATTCCACAATAAAGGTTTTTGTGAAGTCTGGTGTAGCTAAGACCAGTGCTAGGCACATTGCCTCTTTAATATGTTCAAAGGCTTTAGTTGCTTCGGGAGTCCATGAAAATGCATCTTTCTTCAGTAATTTTGTTAGAGGTGCTACTATTCTCCCATAATTCTTAACAAACTTGCGATAATACCCCGTTAACCCAAGAAATCCTCGCAACTAATTTATGGTTGTGGGGACTTTCCATTCCTTAATGGATTTAATTTTGTTAGGGTCTACCTTAACACCCTCGTGAGATACAATATGACCCAGATATTCCACCTTTTGTACTCCAAAGAAACATTTGGATGTTTTTTCATATAATTGTTTTTCCTACAATAGTTTGAGCAACCTGTCAACATGTTGAATATGATCCTTCCAAGACCTATTGTACATTAGTATATCATTAAAAAATACTAGCACAAATTTTCTAAGGAAGGGTTTGAAAATGGAATTCATCAACCCTTGAAATGTAGAAGGTGCATTGGTAAGGCCAAAAGGCATGACCAAAAATTCATAATGACCCTCATGAGTTTGAAATGTTTTTTTTGGAATATCTTCAGTCTTCATTCTAATTTGATGATATCCTGAACGAAGATCCAACTTGGTAAAATAAATTGCTCCATGTAATTCATCCAATAATTCATCAATCACAGGAATGGGAAATTTATCTTTAATGGTTAGCTTATTGAGCTCCCTATAATCCGGACACATTCACCATGATCCATCCTTCTTGTGTACCAATACTACAGGAGCAGAGAAAGAACTTTGACTGGGTTGAATTATACCCGCCTCTAACATTTCTGCAATCATACGTTCAATTTCGCTCTTTTGGAAGTAAGGATATCTATAAGGCCTGATGTTTGGAGGAACACTTCCTGGAATCAAATGAATAGCATGATCATGATCACGAATAGGTGGGAGTCCTTTGGGAGTTTCAAACACCTTGGAATGATTGTCCAAGACATTTTGGAGATCTGCAGAAATAGATGATTGTGATGTTGGAACCTCTAGTGAGCATAATTGTGTAATTACGCCTGGTTGTTCTTTCTTTTAAGCTTTGTCATGAAATTAGAGCTTATTATATTTCCTGCCTTCCCTGTAATACCTCGTAATTCAACTTCCTTTCCTTCTGAAAAAACTTCAAGAAAAGTTCTTGAAAATTAAAAGCTACCGTCTCCAAAGATTGTAACCATTGTACTCCTAGTACAACATCAACACCTCCCATAGGAATGGAAAGCATCGGACTATTAAATACATATTCCCCCATGGTTAGCTTGATATTATGGAATTTTCCAGAGAAATTTATAGTTCCTCCATTTGCAACCATCACTTGACATTCTGGTGCTGGGTATAGGAAACAATTCAATTCCTTGGCTACCGTACAATGAATAAAATCATGGGTACTATACAAATGTATTTTTTTCTAAATGTAAAGTTGTAATGCATACCTTTTGTGTGTTTTGCACATTATTGAGATCAAAATATTGCTCCATCTGTAGTATCCATGTTACAGGATCATTTCCATCAAACTTCCTCATATCCATTTTTGGAATATGGTGGTTCTTCCCTTCAACATTAAAGTTTATGAAATCATGGTTAACATTTATTTTGTTCTCATCATGAGTTTCCTCTACTTACGCAATTCGGAAAAAATATACACACCTTTTACTTGCTTTTGAGGAGCTTGATATTGAAATTGACTTTTCTCAATACTTACAGATCCTAAAAATATGAAATTCAGCCCTGTATTAGTCCTCTAATGCTTCTTTTCAAATGCCACAGGTATGACTTGATTTGGATTCTTCGAGACAAAGTTATGTCCAATCTCCCACAATGACCTAATTATGGACTGGTTCAATAGAGCGAACTTGTATGACTTGCCACATGTCATTGTTTTCTCCTTTGGCTCTGAAATTTATAGAGAGGAAACTAAATTCCCTGTACTTGTAGCCATGTTTTACATAATTCTAATCTTATGCTCAAAGAGAGAGTTATTAAGATTTTCCCACGATCACCTCTTTGAGATGAAATTCGGGAGCCTGAAAAAGACCTAACTTCCACAGATCACATCTCCACAAATATTGTGAAACAAGATCTAAAATTTTGCGACGATTTTCCTCAAGATTTAAGTTTTATGGTCTAACAATTCTAGCTTCTAAACCTTCGTAGAAAAATATTTATAGCGACAATTCCGCGATGACCTTTTTAGGTGAAATTCAGGAGCCTGCAAAACACCCTAACTTCCATAGATCATATATCCGAAAATATTGTGAACCAAACTATGAAATTTTGGGACTATAGTCCTCAAGATTTCGACTTTGCACTCTAAAAATTTCAGCTTCTAAACCTTCATAGAAAAACAATTATAGATAAAATACCACGATGACCTGTTTGGAGCAGAGAAACCCTAGAATCCAAAGCTCTGATAACAAATGTTGTGAAACCAGCTCCAGAAATAGAATAAAAGAGATATCAACGCCTTAGAAATAAGCCAATTCAAGGGGGAAACCTCCAATACATTACATGAATGAACAATTCTTGGATGATACAAATAAAAAAACCTCCTTTCTATATATAGGAGTCCATGGGGCCACAGTGTAATCCTATCGGGGCCACTATGTAATCATAGTCGACCTAACAATAATAATTTAAGGTCACAATAATAATAATATGGGGGTTACATGGGTACAATAATAACAATAAGGGGGTACACTAACAACAATAAGGGACTATACTAGTAATATAGGGACCTAACAAATGCTTTCCTTGATTAGATTCTCTATTTTCATAGATTTCTTTAGATTAAGTCTGATTTCAATCATGCAAGTATGTGTCTAGATCATATTTTCATTTCATGCAAGAATATTTGATTTATTTTCATTCCTATAATAAAATATTCATTTTCAAGATATTATGTGCACGTTCATATCAGGCAACTTTTGTGAATAATATTTGGATTGACTTTCGTAGACTAATTTTTTTCTTTACGTAGATTGATTTCAGTTTCCTAATGTTTTTGGTTTTTCATAATTTTATTTTGTATTTATATTAATCTACATTAAACGTTAATTTCTATCATATATAGTGCACGCAGGCTTCTCAAGTTTTACGAAACCCTTTGGTTGACAATTAAATGGTAGGTAATTAAATTTCCTCAATAGTTTCTACCATATTTTTCTTGTTCTTCCCACCAAATATCTTTGGTTTCAACTCTGGATGCAACTTCCAATAGTGTTCATCATCATAGTTTTCCTTCTTGAAGTGAGTGAAAGATGGATTCGCTCCTTCCTCCCTCTTGGTTGTAATTACATTTCTATCCTTTCCCTTGACTTTTCCTTTGAACTTGCCATTATGAGGTTTGAAAGACGATTTCTTTGACTGACCTTATTTTTCATTCTTGCACCTGATTTCAAGGAGAATGGCCTTCACAATGGCCACATCAATTGTATTAGGCTCAAATAATAAAAAAGAATGTATGATGTAAGTATGTAAAGCACCAATATACTTTATAACAATTTCGGGTGAATAAAGTGGAATGTCCAAATTAATTGTTGGTTTTGTAAACTCTTATGTGAAGATTTGTACATTTTGACCCTTTCCTGTCCTTAGATATTTCCATTTTATTAATGCCTTTTTTCGATAACCCCAAGGATAAATCTGATCTTTCAATGTAGAAACAAAATTGGACCAGGAAGAAAGGACATTACCCAAGTTTTTTCTTCCTTTTTGCAACTTTCTCTCCCACCAAACGAGAGAGGTGCCACTCAACCCAATGGTTTCCTAACTAGATATTTTCCTTATCCTCATCGATTTTCTAAATTTTACAATACAACTTGATATGTCTAATAAAATTTTAAAGTTTCTCTCCACTACATTCTCCATCATATGTGGGAAAATCAAAGTTTACATCTCGCTTAAAAAATGGTTTTTTTGATGTATGTACATGGTGCTTGTTATAATGATGATAAGAGGAAGAAGAAGATGAAATTCCAGTCATGGATGGAGAGGGAGGTGGTTTCCCTCCTCCACCTTCATGGTGTACCGATGCATGATCTTCAGGCTCATTCTTCTCATGCTTGATTGTCTTCTCATATTCTAAAAATAGATTTTAAACTATGTCTGCTATGTTGAAGAAGATCTTATGCTAATTTTTCTCTTCTTCTACTGATGCATCCTCATCTTCCATGTTCCATATTCATGGAGCACACCTCACTTTGGGATCAAACGATTTGAGTTTTCCTTCACATATTTGGAGCTTATTCTTCGTTAGCATATACACATGAAATTCACATCGAAAAATACCTTCTCTCATGCCAAACTTTATCCAAGATATTTTACTTCAAGGATGCATTTAGAATCACATATAATAGAGCATGTTATCCAAGTAATTTAAACCACATGAAAAGAAGAGGAAAAATATAAGAAATCATGATATCAAAGAAAAAAATATTTTATTATGGAGTTAACCTAATGTGGGTTACGTCTCTAGGCCCTAGTCAACAATGGGGACACCTTCTTTTATTAAGTGGCATCAAAGAAATCAATTACAAGAAACTTTACAAAAATGACCCTTATACCTCCAATCCATATGATGGCCTAAAAATTGAGAGCTTGGTTGGAGAAACAAATGTCACAACTCGATTAATTTTGAGAAATCATGCAAAATTGGCTAAAAATTTGTTAAATTATGTCACTGGCACCTCCGACCCTCTAAGGGAATATTTTAAACATCTAGCTAATTACCCCACTCATGGTTCCATCCATCCTCCTGGTTAAGGTTTCGTCACTCCTCCACATCATTTCCTGGTTCGAATGAATTGAGTGACTCTTAATTAAATTTTCAAGTGGACTCTACCAAGTCGGGTCATTGGTGCGTTGGTAAATTGTTGTGTAAAGAGAGGGTAGGTCAGGGGTTCAAGCCGCACCGACCCCCCCATTCAAAATGACACGTTAAATTTTGGTTTACCACAAGTTTGATTGTTTGAATTCGATATAGTTTTCGGGCTGACCCATGTGAGTTGGGTGGGTTGAAACCCCACTGACCTTGGCAACGGTTTGATATGTCATGGGCAGGATCCAAAGGCACGTGGCCCCTATTGGAAATACTGAGAGGGGGGGGTGAATCAATATTCCTTTCAATTAGAGCATTAGTTAATCTTCAATTATTATCAGTGTTTGTACAATGATAGCAGAAAACAAGAGGAAAACAAATGCACACAGTTTTTAAGGTGGACACCCACTCCGGGACAAAAACCACCTAATTCTTTTCTAATAATTCTTTAATATTCAACTCCAATTGAAAATAAAGCTCCAAATTCCTAGAATATAGAAAAGCATTCTTCTCCATCTGCCACTGGATGGATGCTCCAACACCCAAGATTCTTCAGTAGTCAATTGAACGGATGCCCTAACACCCAATGAGCTACAACTCGCCCTAGCACCACCCTACCACCCTATAGAACAATAAAATAAGAATGGACTCTCGTACCAGGGAAAATGATCCACTTTAAAATGATATAGAATGATGTATAAGAAGAATATATACTATACCATAACCCCAACTTTGACACAACCACCTAATGATGATCCTAGACCTCCCAACACTTCCTCTTCAACCCTTGGCAGATAGACACTAGTACAATTTTTACAATAATGTATTTACAATGACTTAGTACAATGATACCTTTACAATGATTGTATGCAATGCTGCCCACTTGAAGACTTCATAGGGTGAACTTCTTGATGCTCTTTTCATGCTACCCTTTGCTGCACCTTGCTTTTCCTTGCTTCCCTAGAAAGTCTGGTCCTTTGAAAACCTTGACAACACATGATCTAGCTTTTTCTTTTCCTTCTAGGAGCTAGATATTGAATCTGGTGTATCTCTGTTATTTCAGATCCTAAATATCTTATTTTTGGTCCTATAGTAGTCCTTTGAGTCAGCTTTCCAATGCCACAAGTTTGACCCAATTTGGATTCTTCAAGGAAGATTTATAACCAATCTCTCACAATGCCCTAATTATGGACTGTTTCAGTAGAGCGATCTTGTACATCGTGCCACGTGTCACTATTTCTTCATTCGGCTCTGAAATTGATAGAGAGAATACTAAAATCTATGCATTACCTATTGATTTTGACAGAATTCCAATCGGATACTCAGAGAGAGATAGTTATGACAATTTTACCAAGGTCACTTCTTTGAGATTAATTTCAGGAGCCTGCAAAAACCCTGACTTCCACAGATCATATCTCCAAAAATATTGTGCACCTTGATCTAAAATTTTTATAGCAGCTTGCTCCAGATTTTGGATTTGCGTCATAAAAATTTCATCTTCTGAACCTTCGTAGAAAAAAATTTAGAGCGAAAACTCCACTATGAACTGTTTTAGATGGCCGAATCCCTTGCCTAAGGAGGAAATGAAGATCACAATTAATATAAATGCTTAAGTTGAGAAGGGCTTCAACAAATCAACATGGGAGGAATTTTAGGAGCTTAAAAAAATATTAATTATGACATTTCAATGACCCATGCCCCAACCCCATGGGGTTTTAGCCCACTAATTGGGGGTACAAACGTCAAACATGAATATCTCTTAAACCGTGAAGAATTACATGGCATGCCATATATCAATGGAAACATCTCGACAAGAAGAAACCATCAAAAGCATTATTGACCTAGAATATATTAATTTTGTAGGTCAAAATTCCCATGCAATATTAGGTTAGCCCCTGGTGCTGCTTGGGTTGACATCAATGACAACCGCTGATCAACAATCCCCTCCTTTGGCATTGATTGAAACACAAGTACTCCCCCTGCGATCATGACACCCCTTCCTACAACATTCTCTCCCCCTTTGACATCAATGGAAAATGGTAACCCCCCCTAAAACACAACCATCCTGCGGACCTGTACACACTTCCACTCCCCCTGACACACAAAAATCCTGTAGACCTGTAATCTACTTCCAATCCCCCTTTATATTATGAAAAAGGAAAATATAACGAGAACTTGGGAGAATCCCAAGCTTCTGGCGAAGATATTCCAATGCTGGTGAATATTTAATATGTGATTCTTTTGGTGCTGCTTGGAATATTGCTACTTTTCCAACTTCTTGCATAACATCTGGTCGGGAGGCTGTTACATATAGAAGACTACTAATCGTAGATATGTAAAAACTTTGATCCACATCCTTAGATGAGTTGTCTATGCTCAATTTGAAACCTGTTACCATTGGAGTAAGGATGGGTTTGCAATATTCCATTTTAAATTTCTTGAGAATTTCCTTGATGTACTTGGCTTGACATATAAATATTCCTTTCTCTTGCTGAGATATTTGAAGTGCTAAGAAGTATGTCATCTCACCAAGTAAAGACATCTCGAAATTACTTTACACCTTTGAAGCAAACTTCTTACTTAGTCAAACATCAGTGCTACCAATTATTATCTCATCCTCTTTAGCTATTATATATGCTTTAGTTGCTTCATCCAAAACATATATGTTGTTTTAAGCTCGACTTGCTGTAGCCACAATTTCACCATACACGCCTTTCCTGATTTCACATTTGGTGGAGTTGAATAGTATTGTGTGTCCTTGATCACACATTTGTCCAACACTTAACAGATTGTGATTCATGTTTTCAACCAATAGAACATTCTTGGCTAGAGCATATTTGCTTCCAAGAGTGACAGTACCTGATCCTATAACATTTGAAGATCCATCATTTCCAAAGGACACGGTTCCATCCTTCTTCTATTTCAGAGATACAAATTTATTTCTATCTCCAGTCATATGTGTTGAGCAACCGCTATCAACATACCACACATCTTTGTTCATTTGAGCCTTGAAAGCAAAAGCACAATTATCATTCTTCTTCTTCTTCCATGTTCGTTCATTTTGTGGCTTTGAAGATTCTTCTGGAAGATTTTCAAGTCTGCAGTCTTTGGCTATGTGTCCAAAGTTTTGACATTTGTAACATTCAATATTATTTCTTAAATGTTCAAATCTATTGATGTTTCGCTGAGCCTTGGGAGGTTTATATTTTACAGATCTCCTGGAATTGTATTCGTTCCTAGGGTATGTGCCACATTCTACATTTTTATGACCAAATTTTCCACATGAATAACAGTAGCCATAAAAAATATGTTTATACCTGGATGGAAATTTTCGTCGAGGAATTGTCTTCCAAGGTTGTTCTTGCAAATCTTGTCCAATGAAGTCTACATGCATGTCAAATCTCATAGGTTCATTTTATTTTGTTGTAGAAGGTCCTACTTCTTCTTCTTTGTAACCGATGCTAGTTTTTTCGTTGTAAGATCGTTGATTGTTGATGATTTCTTCCAATGCCCTTGAGCTGTTGGCATAGTTTTGGATATTTTTTCCTTTCTTCACTTCCTCATGCAGCGAGACTACTTCAGCTTCTAATTCTTCCCTTTCTTGGTTTCTTTCTTCCAACTTCTTTTGAAGTAACTCTTCAATGCATTTGTTTTCTTCAACTTTAATTTTGAGACCTTGAACTTGTTCTTCACGAGTATTGGAACAGATCTTCTCTGCCTTGAGATCTTTTATAAGCTTGATTGCTTCCTCATAAAATTATTCTATGGTCCATCCTTCTTCTTTGTTGTTTGATACCTCTTGTTTATTGTGCTTGGGTTTATTGTGCTTGGCCATAAACAATACTCTCTCATTGGCTTCTTCTTCACTGTCATTGTCTTCATCGGATGATGAGCTATCTTCTTTAGAGAGAAAGTTCCTTTTGGATCCTTGGTTGTTGAATTTCTTAAGGCCTTTCTTTCCTTTTGAGTTGCCATTACTTTTGTTTGGACGTTTTGTTGCAAAATTTCCAACCTCATTATAGCTGAAACATATCAATGGAAGTTTATCTTTGAATTGTCCCTTACCAATTTTTAGGTTTCTCATGAAGTAAGCATATTCTTCATCCGAAAGACCTTCTTCTTCATCTCCCTTTTCTTCACAGTTGCAGGTGCATGTCTTTTCAATTGAAGTTTGTTTATCCTTATTAGTTTTATTAGATGCAATGAACGCAATTTCTATATGCGAAGTACCCTCTTCTTCATCAAGTCTCATTTCATATGCTATGAGAACTCCATGTAATTCCTCTTTGCTGAGTTTGTCTAGATTTGCACTGTATTCTAAGACCGATACCTTTGGGTTGAATCTCCCTGGTAACGTTTTAAGAATATTCCATATAATAGTCTTCTTGTCAACTGGCTCTCCCAATCCTTCCAGAGTGATGGTTATTTCATCAACGTATTGGAAGTATGCAACAATGTTGCAATCTTATTTCATTCAAAGTTGCTCAAATTTTTTTCTATAGATTTGAAGCTTTGCTTCTTTGACATTTGAGTCACCTGCATATATATTCTCAAGCTTGTCCCATACATTTTTGGCAGTTTTACAACCCAACACCTTATAATAAGCAGATTAAATAAGTCCACTGATAATAATATTCTTTTCTTTTTCATCATTTACCAAATTCTTCTTACCTTGTTCATCATTAGTTGATGTAAATCCATTTTGAACAGTGTCCCATACTTCAGAACCTTGCGCCAAGAGATAGACCTCCATTATTCCTTCCCAGAGTGCATAATTATTTTCATTGAATAGAGGTACACCATTCTTGGTATGATCCATGACCTCATTCCAGCTGTTAAACTGCTATTGAAGGAACCAAGCTCTGATACCAATTGTTGGAAATACTGGGGGGGTGAATCAGTATTCCTTTCAATTAGAGCATTATTTAATCTGCAATTATTATCACTGTTTGTACAATGATAGCAGCAAACAAGAGGAACACAAATGAACACACTTTTTCAGGTGGAAACCCACTTCCGGACAAAAATCACCTAATGCTTTTCTAATAATTCTTTAATATTCAACTCCAATTGAAAATAAAGCTCCAACTTCCTAGAATCTCGAAAAGCATTCTTCTCCAGCTCCCATTGTATGGACACTCCAATGCCTGAGATTCTTCATTAGTCAACTGAACGGATTCCCCAACACCCAATGAGCTACAACTCACCCTAGCACCACCCTACCACCCTAGAGAAGAATAAAATATGAATGGACTCCCGTACCAGGGAAAATGGTCCACTTTACAATGATATAGAATGATATAGAAGAAGAATATATACTAGACCCTAACCCAAACTTTGACACAACCACCTAATGATGATCCTAGACCTCCCAACACTTTGTCTTCGACCCTTGGCAGATAGACACTAGAACAATTTTTATAATAATGTATTTACAATGAATTAGTACAATCATACCTTTACAATGATTGTATGAAGTGCTGCCCACTTGAAGACTTCATAGGATGAACTTCTTGCTGCTGTTATGCACCTTGATTGATGTTCTTTTCATGCTACCCTTTGTTGCACCTTGCTTTGCTTTGCTGCCCTAGAAATTCTGGTCCTTTGCAACCCTTGACAACACATGATCTAGCTTTTTCTTTGCCTTCTAGGAGCTCGATATTCAATTTGGTGTATCTCTGTTATTTCAGATCCTCAATATCGAATTTTTGGTATTATAGTAATCCTTTTAGTCATCTTCCCAATGCGAAAGGTCTGACCCAATTTGGATTTTTCAAGAGAGAGTTATACCCAATCTCTCACAATGCCCTAATTATGGACTGTTTCAGCAGAGTGAACTTGTAGGACATGCCATGTGTCAGCATTTCTTAATTCAGCTCTGAAATTGATAGAGAGAAAAATAAATTTTGTGCACTATCTGTCAATTTTGATGGAATTCCAATCTGATACTTAGAGAGAGAGTTATGATTATTTTACCAAGGTCACTTCTTTGAGATTAATTTCAGGAGCCTGCAAAAACCCTGACTTCCACAGATCATATCTCCAAAAATGTTGCGCACCTTGATCTGAAATTTTTACAGTAACTTCCTCAGGATTTTCGCGTCACCTCATAAAAATTTCAGCTTTTTAACCTTCGTATAAAAATATTTAGAGTGAAAATTCCATGATGACCTATTTCAGATGGCCGAATCCCTTGCCTAAGGAGGAAATGAAGATCACAATTTATATAAATTCTTAAGTTGAGAGGGGCTTCAACAAGATAATGTGGGAGGGATTTTAGGAGCTTAAAATATATTAATTGTGACTTTTCAATGACCCATGCCCCAACCCCATGGGGTTTTAGCCCACTAAATGGGGGTACAAACTTCAAACATGAATATCTCTCAAACCGTGAAGAATTACATTGCGTGCCATATATCAACGGAAACATCTCGACAAGTAGAAACCATCAAAAGCATTATTGACCCAGAATATATTAATTTGGTAGGTCGAAATTCCCATGCAATATTTGGTTGGCCCCTGGTGCTGCTTGGGTTGACATAAACGAAAATCATTGATCAACAACCCCGACCCTTTTTTTATTTGTGTTACATATCATATGTGGTCTAGGGTAGGTGCTGGTTTTTCAAGGGTGGCCCGCCCACCGCACTTTAATACATAATATAAATACAATATGGGGATGGGAGGGGTTGCATCCCACCCCTCTTATATATATATATATATATATATACACACACAACAATATAGATATTTTAAAATCGCTAGAAGATAAGGATCATTGGGACAATTAAGTAGGAAACAATTTCTCCTATCCATTGGCCAGATTTCATGCACTGGGTCACTGCCAATTGGTTGCCTCATTAAGCTTGTCACTTGGCCAAGTTTGACCAAAAATTTGACTAGCTATAGCATGACCATACAAACTCGGATTTGAGTTTCGTTCACACCATTGGAATCAGGGAGACGAGAAATATGATTTGGTCCTGGTTCCACTTTCATCTAATGAATTTGATTTTTGAGCTATTTTCAAGGCCTCTTGTATTTCTAGATCCTCCCGAATCAATGGCTCAAATAGTTTAAAACAAAATGTGTGTTATTTTTACCATATTTGTGTGGAATTCAAGATGAAAAACATGGGATATTATCATGTACATCTTGAAATTATTTCAAAGTAATATGATTACATTTTTTTATTATCGCAATAACATAAATAGCAAAAAATTAAACTTTGTAGGATCAATATGTAATTTATTTTGATGTCATTTTGAGATTTATATTTGATTGATTCCATGTTTTTTAGGAAGGAAAATTTGTGTTTGAAATGTTGTAGTGAAGAAAATAAAATAATTTATTGAAATAATTAAAATAAAGTGCTCCACAATGTGGCCAAAGTGAAAATCACTGAGTTGAAATCCTATGATAGAAATGATCTCGACATGTTATTAAATATCAGTTTCATGGCTCTACATCTCATTTTATCTCCTCTAATATCTTAATTTAAGTGTATCTTCATAAATTCAATAAGTTTAAGGCCATTTTGGTGGCATGATTTTTTCTGAATTATATTTTTCCATTTCATGATTATCATCCATGCCTATTTTAGACATCAACTTAGGTCCATATTAACTCTAGATCTATCAAGCATCGAAAGGGATAAAATATCTTGAGGGGAAAAACTCCCTTTTTAGTGAAAAACTTGAGAAAATGTTTGTGTTGGGTCAATTTACTGGGTAAACTAACACAAGTATTTTACTTATAAATCCGGGTTTCTAAAATTGGAAGAATGTCCAAAATATATGGATTTCAGATGAAGTTAATTTTAGAAGACAAAGTAGAGAAGTTGCAAGAAATGCATATTACAAATATATAATAAATTATAAGATCCATGGAAATTCATATTACAAATATAAAATCCAACTAAGAAGTTTTTGATTCAATATGTAATAAGTGAGGGAAGAGGCTCCTAACTTTGGAGATATTGGTTGTCCCTCCCCACAGTACTATCGTCATGAAGAGAAACTAAATAAATGATTAACAATATCTTATGATGTATAAAGCCTAACATAGGAGGTCAAGGTTGTCCTTATTTACAATTGTATTCCATCATTGTTACCATTGTATTAAAACTTGAAATTCAAGAAATAACTTAAGAAAGGAAAACATGTTGAATTTTTAAATGTTTTTCATGATTAGATAGAAGGAGAATTTAACTTAAATTCTTGTTTTTCCCTTTATATGAAAATTATAATTAGACCAATAATCATCCAACAATCATAAGAAATCATAAATCATCACAATGACTCAATCATAAATCTGAATCAAGAACTATTGCAATGGAAACTATGCTAGTTTAACAGATGTGTACTTAGCTTGGTGTGGGGGGGCCTCGAACCTTGCCTTGCACACTTGAATAGATTCTCAGCTACAGAAAAATTAATCAATCATCCACAAAATTAATAGAAAATAGAAAATTACAGTGGTTCTTCAAATTATCTCCAAGTCTTCAACAAGTCTCAATATAAAATTATACAAATTCTACATATTTGAATGATCCATAAGCTTGATTTAAATAGACAAATAATAAAAAAACTAAACTATAATGTCTCTAACATTCCTATCCATCCTACTTTCATCCATATAAGTTGAACTCATCCATTCATTTTCACAAAATCAGGAAAATCCCAAAAAATACTAATTCTGCCCTTTTTCCTAGGGATTTCTGAAAAACAGGTCAAGTTTGACCAGCATTGACCAAGCTTGTTTTAGATCTGTTTGACAGATCCAATAGTTATTTTTCCATGTGGTTCCAAAATATATTCTTAGCTTAGGCCGATGTGTCCTGCACATATTACTTTAATGGAGATATTAGGGGAATTTTTAGTGTAGTCCAAAAATACTCTTAAAACCCAATTTTTACAAAAATCTCTAAAAGTGCAAAAAAATTATTTATTTACATGAATATGCATAATAAATTCAATATTAGGCATATATGAATGATATAAGGTGGAATATGATTGTAATAAGGTGGATTTTTTATAATCAAAATTGACCAAAATTGAGGGCCAATAGTTTGCACCACAAGTGTTTGATATATATATATATATATATATATATATATATATATATATATAGGTTCAAATCGAATATATATTTTAAAATTTCATATAAATGCAAATTATTTTAATACAGATTCATGAACTCAAGGTATTAAATCTAAGTTGAGAGGGGATTTGAAAAAATATCAAATTCATGAATTTAAAACATTAAATTTAAACTTGTAAAATAGTTAACTATCGTGCATACATACATACATATCTAATTTCTAACTACTTTCTATATTTAAATTTTAAAAATAAATAAATTAAATATTATTTAATTTTCAATTAATATGTTAAATGTATGGATAGATCTATGCTGGTTGGGCTAGCTATAGATAGAAATTTGAAATCATGAATTTAAAACATAAAATATAAACCTACAAAATTATATATATATATATATATATATATATATATATATATATATAAGTAATTGGTTTTAAAATAAATTTCATCTCAGGGTAGGGGTAGCTCAACTAGTGATCAAATTAATGGAAGTCCTAAAAACATTGAGATATCCCAACGTTCAAATTGTTAGGTCCCTATATTACTAGGATAGTCCCTTATTGTTGTTAGTGTAACCCCCTTATTGTTATTGGTGTGCCCCTGTAACCCCCATATTGTTATTATTGCGCCCTTAAATTATTATTGTTAGGTCGGCTAGGATTACATTGTGGCCCCATGGACTCATATATATAGAAAGGAGGTTTTTTCATTTGTATCATCCAAGAATTGTTCATTTATCTAATGTATTAGAGGTTTCCCCCTCAAAGTGGCTGATTTATAAGGCGTTGATCTCTATTTTCTTCTATTTTTGGAGTTGGTTTCACAACATTTGGTATCAGAGCTTTGGATTCCAGGGTTTCACTTCTCTAGAAAAGGTCATCGTGTAATTTTCATTATAATTTTTTTTCTATGAAGGTTCAGAAGCTGAAATTTTTAGAGTGCAAAGCCAAAATCCTAAGGAACATTGTTGCAAACTTTGAAATCTTGGTTCACAATATTTTTAGAAATATGATCTGTGGAAGTTAGGGCTTTTTCAGGCTCCCGAATTTCATTTCAAAGAGGTGATCGTGGGAAAATATTCATAACTCCCTCTCTATGCATCGGATTGGAATGATGTAAAAAATGGCCACAAGTAAATAGACTATAGTTTCTTTGCTATCAATTTCAGATCCGAAGGAGGAAATAGAGACACATGGAAAGTCGTACAAGTTTTCTCTACTGAATAAGTCCATAATTAGGTCATTGGGGGAGATTGGGAATAACTTTGCCTTTAATAATCCAAATGATGTTAGACCTATGGTATTCGAAAGAGGATTCATAGGGCTAACGCATAGCCAAGTTTCAGATATTGAAGATCCTAAATCACATAGATAATTCAGTTTCAATTTCGAGCTCCTGAAAATCAAGAAAAAGGTGTGTATTTTTTTCCGAATTGCATAAATCTTGTGTAAAAAATTAGTTTCCAGTGATTCCAAGGGCCTATTGAGCATATATTTTAGTATTGGGTTTTGAACTTCCTCCTAAAAAGAATTCAAAACCCATGAAGCCCTTAGAATACTCTACTATGACTCATGAAGATGAAGAATTGCAACATGATCTATCAAAATTACAAGAGAAAGTGTATCATATTTCTCTCTTGCAAAGAGAAGAAAAAAATTAAATGGAAGTTTTGAAGAAAGACGTGGAAGAAAAGATGGATGGTTTGAAGAATAATATATATGGATTGGAGAGAGTTGTGCAAGCTAAGATGGATGGTATGGAAACTAAGATGGATGACGTGGAAGCTAAGATGGAGGACATGGAAGAAAAAATGAAAGACAACATGGAAAACATGAAGAATGATCTAAAATCAGACATTGAAGGTTTGAAAAATTTGATACAACAAATGATTCGTAATGGTGAGAAGATATTAGAGGAAACTCATGATGAGAACAAAATAAATGTTAATCATGATTTAATAAACTCTAATGTTGGATTGAAGAACCACCATATTCCAAAGATGGATATGAGGAAGTTTGATGGCAAGGATCTCGTAACATGGATACTACAGATGGAGCAATATTTTGATCTCAATGATGTGTAAAACAAACAAAAGTTACGCATTTCAACTTTACATTTAGAATAAAATACATTTGTATGCTATCGATGGCTTTTCTCCCGTAAAAAAATTATCACTTGGTCGATTTTTATGGAGGAAATGATAGCACATTAAGATGATACAAAGAGAAACACCTTCTTTAGCCAATTGATAAATCTCAAACAAAAGGGTTCAGTGGCAGAGACATTGAGGACTTATAAAAATTGAATATAAGGGTAACTGATATTCCAGAGGAACACATGATTGATGTCTTCATAGGGACTTTAAAGGATAACATCCAACATGAATTTCACGTTTGGGAACCTGATTCATTAGAGAAAGCATTCAGGTTGGCAAGAAAAATTGAATGTAAAATTATGGAAACAAGGAAGCCTACCACTCAGATCTATAAAGATGGAAGTGTTGATACTCCTATACTTTCAAAACCTACAAGGTTGACACCACAAAAATTGGATGAAAAAAGAGAAAAAAGGGCTTTGCTATAGTTGTGATAGAAAATACACTAAAGGTCATAAGTGTGCTAAAAATAAATTATTTTACATAGATTGTGAAGTGGAGGAAGAAAGTGAAGAAGAAACTTCAAAAGTAGGGGTGATACACCAGGAAGAAACCCTAGAAAAAGAAGAAATGGGTCTGACCATATCATGTAATGCATTGGCAGGAATTACCACTACTCAAACTCTCAAGATAGAAGGACATATCAAGAAGAAAAAGGTAATAGTGTTGATTGATTCGGGTAGTACCCATAATTTTTTTTATTGTAAAGTAGCCAAGGAATTGAATTGTTTCCTATACCCAGCACCAGAATGTCAAGTGATGGTTGTAAATGGAGGAACTATAAATTTCTCTAGAAAATGCCATAGTATCAAGCTAGCCATGGGGGAATATTTATTGAATAGTCCAATGCTTTCCATCCCAATGGGAGGTGTTGATGTTGTACCAGGAGTATAATGGTTACAATCTTTGGGGACGGTAGCTTTTAATTTTCAAGAACTTTTCTTTAATTTTTTTTCAGAAGGAAAGGAAATTGAATTACGGGGTATCTCACAGAAGCTAGGAAAGAGAATACGCTCTAATTTCATGATAAATATTCTGAAGAAAGAACAACGAGGCATAATTTCACAATTATGCTCACTAGAAGTTCCAACATCAAAATCATCTATTTCTCTGTATCTCCAAAAATTCTTGGAAAATCATTCTGTTGGGGTCCTGTGATTTGCAAGATTGGCATACCAAATGACAAGGCAACATCAGAACCACTTTGGAATCCTAGGATCTAGCCCTCCTAGATTTAGAGAGGGATCTCTCTATATGTGTTTTCAAATGATACATCTTTAGGCTTATGATATGATGTTAGGATATTTATGATGTACAAGTTGTTTTTTTGTTTTTTTTTGGTTGGGAATCATTAAATGAGAAGGTCATGTTAATTGAAGAAGGAAATAAGTGGAAGGATGTTTCAGCATGGGAATATAGGTCAAAAAATAGTGCTAAACCATTGGGATATGGAGTCATAATAGGGTTTACTTACACAACAACTATTCAAAGGTTTTCATAAGGCAAGTCATCTATACCAAAATATATTTTAAGTTGGGTTTGTGGTATGGAACATTAAGAAGTGTGGTGAAAGAAGAAAACATGTAAGAAGACAAAGGGCAACCTAAGATCAGGTAAGGACTTTTAACCTATCCTGCTTTTTACATACTCTCAAGGAAAAAAATTAAGATGAACATAAAAATTAACCTAAGATCAGGTAAGGACTTTTAACCTAGCCTGCTTTTGGCCAAATGCTAAGGGAAATCTTCAAAACAAGCTATATAATACTAAACAAGGGACAGGGCTAACCATAAACTTCCTTGAATAGGACTCTACTTAACATGCAGTGAAAATATCATTCAAGAACAACATCTCAAGTTCTACTCAGCAAGACATGGGCTCAGCAACATTCCTTGACTAGTTATACTCTATTGAAATCATTCCCAAACACACATTTAGCAGAAAACATAAAGATAAAGCTTATCAGTCAGAATTAGGGTTCTTTCAGAAGTAAATCCTAATCTATATTGCTGTTCTTTATCAAATAATATGAACGGAGTGAAAAACTTAAGGAGAATGACAATTACAGTGATAATAACATCACCAATGATTTAGATCAGGATCTAGTGAATCTACTTGTGTATTTGATGTGCAAAAAACTTACATACTTTAAGTCCAATAGCTTTTACAGTCTAATACTTCTCTTCCCAGCCTATTATATTGCAACTACTCAGTAAATATTACTCAATAACAGTTCAACAATTTACAATTTTCCAACCATTACAATGAGTTTTATGTGAATACATATAGGTGTTGAGAGGATGAGTGTTGCAGAAATGGTAATAAATATTAATTAAGATGGAGAGGGAGAGGTGTTCGAACGCCCATTATGCTTAATAACCATTGCATTAAATGATTGTACCATTTCAGTATTTTTTCCTGTCTTTGAGGCATATCTGGTAGGCTTGTAATAACTCTGAGGCTTGTTCTTTGAAGCTAACTTGGTCTCTGGGACAATCAAACTGTCACTTTTGGGTTTTGTAGCCCCACCTGTGCTTAGTAACTGTCATGACAGTTTTAAAGAGGGTTTGTCAGCAGGATGGCTGTTAAGGTGTCTTTGAAAGGTAAAGCAGACTATAGGTGTCCTTTTAGTCCTTTATTGAAGTAATAGCTTTTGTAGATGTGGCATTCGAGACCTCTCTTCTGCTGATATGACTTGTTTTAGCCCTTTAAACACTGATATTTAGCTCTTAATTGTGTTTTTATGGCTTTATTAGGCCTTCTCAGATCATCTTCTATTTTCATACTGTGTCTTTATCTTTAATCTGTTGGTTAATGGTTTAATATTGGTGCTTTATTCCTTAACCATTATCTTTCAATGATCTCCTTTGTTTTTCTTTTGTACATAGGTGGCTTGGCTTTCTTCTGCGCTGGAGGGTTACACTTAATCAACGCTCATGAAACATTGATCGAGCCCTTTGAACTCAAACCCTGTGAACCTATTTTCTTCATGAAATTTCCCTGAGGATCATCATCCTAGGCTTTATTTCCACTTCCCTAGCTGTGGGAGGGTTTATATCCTTTCCGCCATGAAAACCTCCAACATAAACAACTTATTAACTAAAACTTTCATATTTGGGGCTAAAATGCTAACAGAGGGCTTTGGTGGGGGTGGTGGAGCAGTGAGGAGGCAAGGTGAATGCAGCGGGGAAGGTTTTACTCTTGAAACCAGGAAGAAAACCAGGAAAATTTTGAATTATGGCGCGAGAATGGTGGTAAGCGGTTTCACGGAAAGCCGCGAGTGGTGTTCACGCGGGGTCGAGGCGGTAAATGGTTTTATGTGGTTTGGGTGTGATATAGTCGAGAGGTCGACACGTGTTCTCTTGAAACCACCCATTTCGTGTTAAAAAATGAGAATTGGGCCACTATGGTTAAACGGGCACGAAAATTCCTGTGGGCCGTTGGATCTGGGGGGAAGATAGATCAATGGTGGAGATCACACGGAAACACAATGAAAGGCCCTAGTGTGGTCGGGTGGTACCAACAGGGTTATAAAGGAAATTGAAAGAAAAATGTGTATTTTAGGGTCAATTGAGGTATGGACGAGTTTGTAGGTCGGGTGCCTCCATAGTGAATCTCGACCGTTGGATCAAGATCTTCTATGGTCAAAAGAGTCAACTGCAGGGGCACTCATATTGTTTGACCTTTTGTGCTGAAAGTGCCTGTAGGTGGAAAAAGAGGTGAATTAGTGCGAGCCATCGCATCTGGGAGATGGACGGCCATGATTAACTTCGGCCGATCGGTGATCGGCGAAGAAGAGGATCCACGAAGGAGGTTTTTGGAACTGCGGTCTGCCGATGCTGTTGGGAGAGAAAGTGCGATGGTCAATGGAGGATATCATAGACTATCTGATCCGGGGGAGATCAATAGCAAATACTTCGTCGGTGGATCAAAAATCGACAGAGAGGAGGGTCCAGGAAGGAGGTGTTAAGAAGCTGCGATGGTCGATGGCCGATGGGAGAAACAAGAGCAATGGATGGAGGACCGTTGGATTGGCAATGTGATCAACGGTGGAGATTAAATCGGGAAAGCACATTGGCGGGGGAAAAAAGGTTCAGGGAGTGGAAATGGGAGTTGCTGAAGTGCGATGCTCCGATGGAGTGAAGACCGTTAGATTAGGGAGATCAACAGCTCGGATCCCATCAGCGGGGAAACCATCGTGCGGAGAAAAATGAAGAAATGAAAGGAAAAGTGGCGGAGCAAGATGTGATAGCACAAAAAGGGCTTAAGACTGAGGCCAAAGGTTGTGGGTCCTAGTCTCATTGAGGAAAAGGGCTGAAAACATAACCCCACGGGGGCTTAAAGGTTCGCTTATGAAAAAAGGTTTGTTTTAGGCCTAAAAAGGGGTTTTTGAGGTTTTTCAGAGGTTTCGATAGAGTAAAGGAAGGGTTTTAAAACAAAATAAAAGGGATTCATATGGTCTTAAAAGCGATTTTTGAGGAAGTGCAAGGATTTTTCAGAAGAAAATGAGGGATAAAAGAGGGCTTCAAAGCGGATTTCTTCAAAGCAACAGTGGGGATTTGTGAAGATATCAGTGAGATGGATCCTTTTGGACAAATGGACACAACAATGCTTCAAGAAGTCACATATTTTCCCCAAATTTATTTATTGAAGACTAATAGGCCTGTTTTAGCCATCATAGTATATGAAAAATTTATAGATGGCTAACAATGACTCCACTTGGGGATGGCAGCTCCTTGGAGGTGTCAAGAACCTCAGAAATTTTATCTATGGAATGTAGATCAATGTCCTACGCTCTGATCATCCTCTTTCTTCTTTGATCATGCTGCTTGAAAATATAATCAATCATTATATCATAACAAATAAACTTTTCACAAACAACTACCTACACAGCTTACTCTCCTAACATTTCTTCTTCATAAGGTGCACTTGGAATTGCAAACCTTTGACATCAAATTTTTATTTTGAAAACAGGAAAAACTAATCTAGATCTACCCTTATTTCTCCATGAGTTCAGATTAAACAGTTGAACTCATAGCTTCTCTACCTAATATACTATCTACCAGGATTAAACTGTCTGACATATTACATTCTCTATATTCTAGAAAATAAATTGAAAGCATAGCCAAACCATGATTAAACTATCTGATTTGTTGTAATACTATGGCATAAAACAAGTTGCACATAGACCTTTATTTGCAGAAAGTAAAACAAAACTTGGAAGGCTTAAGATCTTGAAAACAATGAGAGTCCTTCCTTCTTTCTTTCAGCTTTGATTTTGATCTCTTTGAGTTGTCTTCTTCTTCTTTTCCTGGTTCAAGTTTTCAGCATGTTAGAACCAGTGTTCTTTGTATCTTTGTCTTAGGTATTGATCTGATTAGAGGTATTCTTTTCTTTTTATTATTTCGTTTAGATTTTGAGCATGTTTGAACCATTCTTTTCTATCTTAATCTATTCTACTGATAAATCAAGATTAAACAGTTTGGAAAATCTTCTTCACTAACCTATCAGCAGTAAATTGAAATCTATCTAGTCATCATTATGCTTTATGACTGAATATCAGTGCTCTTTTGGTAGTGGAATTTTGGCTTTCACACCTTCATATTTTTCTTTCCTTTTTGGTATGGGGCTATAACTTTCTTCTTTTTTATTTTCCCTCTTTTTCTCTTTTCTATTGTTTTTCTTTTGTATTTTTATTTTTTCGAAACAAAACAACGCAATGATATTTACAATGAATAACTAAAGCTTTAAATAGAGGTTTTAGTAGAAATAATGTTTTAGCATCCTCCCATTGACAGGACCCCCAAACAGGTCTTTACCATCCATATCTTGTAGAAAAAATGCATTATTCCCAATGGCAGATTGAATGATGTAAGGACCTTGTCATAAATTTTCAAACTTGCCATGTTTGTCGTTATCTTCTCTCCTAAAATCCCATTTGAGTACTTTGTCACCAATTTTGAAATTACTTGCCTTTGTCCTCTTATCAAAAAACTTTTTTATATTCTCTTGTACTCTCTGTGCTCTGCTATAAACTTATTCCCTGGTTTTTTGAATATGTATGGTCTGATTTATCCTTCTCATTATGTTATCTTCTTCTGATTGTATTTCTTGGACCAACTTCATCACTGGAACTCCTAAATTGGTGGGAAAAACTACATCTTCTCTATAAACCAGCTGGTAGGGAGACATTCCAATTGATTTATTTGTTCTCAATCTATCAACCCATAAAGCATGCACCAGCTTGTTGTGCCATGACCTCTAATTTTCTTCCAGTGACTTCTTTATTATGTTTATCAAGCTCTTATTGGAAGATTCTGCAAGCCCATTACCTTGAGGGTAATAAGCTGTGGAATGACCCAGCACAATGTGATATCTATGATAGAAATCAACCATCTTTTTAGAACCAAATGTAGCAGCATTGTCTGTGATAATTTTCCTAGGACAACCAAATCTAGATAGGATATGATATTCAAGGAATTTTATGATAACTGATTCTGTGGAATTCCTAGAAGGGATGGATTCTATCCATTTGGTGAAATAATCAGTGGTTGTGAGTATCCATCTATGTTGGGAAGATGAGGCATGATGGATTTCCCCAATGAAGTCTAGGCCCCACAGTTGAAAAGGAGCTTCAACAGTGATTGGTTGTAAGGGTAAGGGAGGCAGTTTTCTCTTGCCTTCAAATATTTGACAATTGTCACAGGAAACTATCATTTTGTGGACATATTGAAAGAGGGTGGGCTAGAAATAGCCAGCTCTAAGGATTTTATTAGCAGTGGTTTTTCATCTTAGGTGGCCTCCACATTCTCCTTCATGAAACTCATGCTTGAACCTATCTGCATCAACCTCAGGCAAACATCTAAGCAATAAACCACTGGCATTCTTCCAATACAAATATTTATCTAAAATTCAGTAATTAACAGCCTTTAACTTCAATAATATTTCCTTTTTTTTAGACATACCAGGAGGGGCATTGAGATTAATAAGCACATACAAAATATCAGCATACCAAGATGAATTGAGGAAATGATCCTCAATAAGTGGGGCTGGTAATTCTTCCTGCCCATCTAATGCATCTGTCATGTTTATATCAAGTGATTGCAAGTTATATTCAACCATTAATTGTGATAGGCCTTGACCCTTGATGATTTTAGTGGGTTTAATTTCCAAATAATATTCTAGTATCACAACAATCCACTTTCCTCTTTTTCCATCACGGTCTTGTGACAAAATGTATTTTAACGCTACATGAGGCACAAATGAAATAATGTGAGAGTGTAATATATAAACTCTGAAATCGTTCAAGGCTTTGACCAAAGCATACACTTGGTTTTCCATGATATTATATTTCAGAGGTGCATCTCTTAATGCCTTGCTGAAAAATGAAATTGCCTGTTCTTTTCCTTCTAGATTTTTCTGTAATAGGACATCAACCACAGTATGTTCTTATGCAAATGAAAATATGAGGAAGTCCTTAGTGAAATTATGACTGATAAGGACTAGAGCTTGGGTGAGTGCATGCTTGACCAATTCAAAGGATTTCTTTGCTTCTAAGGTCCATTTAACTCCTATCTCTTTATTTAACATGTTTTTCATGTTCCTAAGGATTTCTACCAGGTTGGGTATGAACCTTCTCAAGAAATTAATCTTTCCAATGAAAGATTGAAGTTCTTTGATGTTTTTGGGGTGACTGATTTGCAATATACCTTCCACCCTTTTTGGGTCTATTTTAATCCCTTTTTTAGATACGATGTGACCGAGAAGTTTACCCTCTTGGAGACCAAACAATGTATTCTTAGGATTTAAAGATAGCCCAAATTTTCTACATTTCTCAAGGAACTTTCTTAGGTGTACTAGGTGTTCTTCATGTGTTTTGGAATAGACTATAATGTCATCTAAATAAATCACAATGAAGTGGCCTATTTCTTCTGTGAAAGCAATATCCATGGCTCTTTGAAAGGTGGCACCTGCATTCATTAATCCAAAAGGAATTTTCACATACATGAAAGTGCCCCCAGAGGTAGTGAAGGCTATTTTCAGTTGATCCTTAGGAAGTACCAATATCTAATTATATCCTTACAAGCCATCTAGCAAAGAAATCCTCCTAGAACCAACTACCCTTTGTAAGATGTGCTCCATTTTAGGCAAGGGATAGTTGCCCTTTAATGAGGCTCTGTTAAAGTTCCTAAAGTCAATACAGAGCCTTATCTCTCCTATTTTATTTCTTACAACTACAAGATTAGATACCCACTCTGAGTATCTCACAAGGACAATAATTCCAACATCATAAATTTTCCTAATTTCTTTCTCGACCAGAGGTAACCACATAGGATTTATTCTACGTAATTTCTTCCTAAACGGTTTTTGGTTTTCTTTACATGGTATCTTGTGCTGAATGGTATTTGTGTCATATGTCTTTAAATCCTCATAGCTCCAAGAAAATACATCAGAAAAATCTTTAAACAGCTCAATACATTTCAGTTTCATGTGAGCTAGCAATGTTTTAGATAACTTGATCATTTTAGGCTTGTATTTACTGCCTATATTGTATTCCTCAATATCAGAGTCAGTGGGTTCTATTTTTTGTTTCTTGGCAACATCATTAAAATCAAAAAAGTCCTCTAGAGGTGCTAGCCCTTTGGGTAAGCCTTTTTCTTTGGACTGTAGTACCTCTATGTCTTCTCTTTCTGAGTTTATGTACTCCTTTGTTTGATTTTCAAACTCTCTGGTTAGGAGATTAATTTCTACAATGGGAGAAGGTTCTTTTTCAACAGGATGTTCCTCATTAAGATATTCTTTATCGTAATTTGAATCTGAATTTGGAAATTCAAACTCATTTCTGAACTGCAGGAAGACTTCTATCTGTTTATCTCCCTCAAACCTACCAATATTTTTCATTGTCTGGGACAACTGGTCTATATTTTACTTGGACTGTGAACTGTTTGTTGTCATAGGGTCTTTGACATGAACTGGTAGCACAAGCTAGACCATTGGCAAGAATTGTTTGGTCTCTAGGGACAAAGACCAGTTCATATTTCTCAAAAATTTTCAAAAGGTCCATAACATCATTTCTATAGGCTCTTAGTCTTGGATGTTTGGCAGTGTACTCTCCATTTATTTGTCTAATGATCAGTTCAGAATCTCTGCGAACATCTCTCCTCTGGGCTCCTAATTTCTTCATTAAATGTATCCCTAAGAGGAGTGCTTCATACTCTGTTATGTTATTTGTGCATTGGAAGTTTAACTTGTATGAATGGCTTTCAGCGTAATTATTCTTTGTGTTGTGAAGCCACACACCTTCTCCTGCACTAGTTCTATTACAAGACCCATCAAAAATCATACTCCAAAGAGGGCTAGTTTCGGACTTGCTGTTGTTTTCATTCCTGTCCCCTTTGTCCTGTGTGTT